>WEIT01001486.1:452671-564227 GCA_013389985.1 Dryoscopus gambensis
ACTGCCAGAGGGCAGGGTTAGATGGGATATTAGGAAGAAATTCTTCCCTATGAGGGTGGTGAGACACTGGCATAGGTTGCCCAGAGAAGCTGTGGCTGCCCCATCCCTAGACGTGTTCAAGAACAGATCGGACAGGGTTTTGAGCAACCTGGTCTAGGGAAAGGTGTCCCTGCTGATGGCAGGGGGTTTGGAACAAGAAGACCTTTAAGGTCGCTTCCAACCCAAACCATTCTATGAGTCTGCGATTCTATGAACTGTTCCAAGAACAAGTGTAAAACTTCTTTTCTTTAGTCTTTCCACCAGTTTCTGACCGCTATCACTTTCTCTTTTCCTAGCAATTTTTAACTCCCTAGAAGGATGCAGCCCCATTTGTACAACTCCCTCTTCAGAAATGTCACGGTGGAGCACCAATATTTTCTGTCTTCTTTGGTTCATGGGGTTGGAAGGATCTCTAAGAACTTTGGTTTCTTGAATTTTCCTCCTTTTCAGCTTTTGCCCAAAATCCATGTAGTTCACACACCAGCCTGTCATTTGTTCCAAAATTTGCCATCAAGGCTTGCCTATGATTCCATAATCCTTCTGAGTCTTGTTATTTCATCTCCCACACTACTGCAGATTGCTCAGGTCATTACATGATTTTGAGGTGTGAGTGTTATACATTCGGTACGTATACTCTAAGTGTTTGTATCAGATATCTCCAGCACTCCTTTGCCAGCCTAAATTATTTTGTTTCTTTACTATCCAGTGATTGTTTTAAATTAAGTAAAAGAGTAATAAATATTTATAGTAGTGTTTTATTAAATTTTTAATTTTGTGTACTAGTTTGAAAGCAAACCAGTGAGAGACTTGAAATCAGAACTACAATTTAATAGGAAAATTAAAAATAAATGCAATAGTACAAAAACATGGACAGAGTCAGGATACAGTCTGATACCCTGCTGGATAGGGTAGTGGTAGCAGTCTGATTAAATGGTGGCTGCAGGCCTCTTGAGATAATAGACGTGGTTCTGTTCAAGCAGTGATCCTGTAGAAGGGTCTGGTCTTCCTCTGAAGGTCCAGTGGTGGTTGTGTAGCTCTTGTCCTCCAGGAATCCAGTAGGTAAAGGCTGAGTGTGGTGTTCCAAACCTCAGATTACATCCAGATAGGAGTGCTTGGTTCCTCCCCCTGGGCGGAGCATCTCCCAATGGGATGATGTAATTTTATGAGTCATGCAGTGAGGTCAGATGGCCCATTAATAGAAGCTATCCCTCTGGAGAGAGTTATCAGGGATGTGTCATGGAAGAGATACAGAACACTGCCCCACCTGATTTTAACAGATGGCGATAGAATACTTACTTTTGGTTACATCTTCCATTGTAACCTAAGACATTTTGCTATATCTACATGAGGAAATCAGACTGTACGAGGAACATATATATCTGCAAAGTTTAGTTAGAAAAAAGTGTGTGTAATGTATAGTAATGTCATTAAGTGCTATTAAGTGAGATCCACACCTTTCAGACAGAGAAAATACTACACATGAACCCCTCAAAAATCCATTCATAATTTGCTCCTTTTTTTTTTTCTTTCTCACATTCTAGGAGCTACTGTGGAAACAACGCTGGAAAACATCAGCATCAAGGCAGATATGTTTCCTCCCTCTCCAAGCAAAATACCAGATGTGCATTTCTTTTACAAGTAGGTAAAAATGCTTCTTACTGCTATGTCAAGTTTCTTCATTTGTTTAAAAGAAAGTAAAATTGTGAAGGGGGATCTGTAACTCACTTTTAATCTTTATCACTTTAATTAGTATCTGCCTGATATTGACTGGCATGTTGAAGATCGTCATATAAAATCAGCAAGCACTCTTTACTTGAATCTAAATTATGCTTGATCTGTAGGAAGCAATAGCTTTGACTCATCCAGATGTCACTTTCAGTGTCCTGTTACTTTCCATGTTTTCTCATATATGACTTTGAAATGTCCACTTCTGATTGCATACTTTGAAATGTCCACTTCTGATGCATACTTCATCACTTTCATTTGCATTTACTTTTATGCTGTAAAAAAGAACTAATCAAGATTAAAAGTAATTGTATCAACATGCACAGTTACTAGTGCTTTTCCTGTTCTTCACTCTTCTTCATAAAAAGAATGCCTCAGTTTGGGTAGGAAGTAGCTCAAAGATCAGCTCAGTTCAGATGTCTACATGCTGGTCTTTGTGTCAGCTGTGTTTCTAAGCTGGGACTTAATTGAATATAGGGCTTTGGATATCAACACTTTTTGCTTATGTGAATACTTAAAATATGTGTCTGATTCTGTGAACTGGACCCCACACCAGTGACCCTACTTTGAGCATATTATGAATTTGACTCACAACGTCTATCATGCTGGAATAAGATTTTTTTTTTTAAACCACTTTTCCCTGTGCTATTTCAGCACAGTTTGGTTCTCAGGTTGCTAGGCCAGCAGTGAGCCATCGTAACCCCTCCAGCAGAGTAACACGCCAACCACAGCACCTGTGATTCTCCTTTTCAATCGTTCTATTTGGTTTTGCGGGAAAGTTTATTCCTTGACTCAGCAGATTTCAAACTAGCCGGAAAACCAGAGCAGTTTCCTGAGTGGCATCTCAGAGCACTTTGAGATTCAAATAAATTCACGAGGCCTACCCTTATTCTGCTACTCTTTTTTTTTTTTTTTTTTTTTTCAGCTGGCCAAGTCAAAAGGGCTGTGGTAAAGGGTATTTCTTTAGCAGTGCAGCTGCATGAAAGAGCAATATCTATTTAATGTGGTGGAAATACGTTACTTTTCTCCTCTTGTTTGACATTAGGTCTTCAACAGTGACAACCTCCTGTGAGAATGGCCGCGCCACTGTTGTGACAATGAGATGTAACCCCAACAAACCAGACCAAGGAGAGCTTTCTGTGCCCAGGTATTTCAGTCTTTGTGTCCTAGTAGTGCCAAAAAGCCTTTGCTTCTCAGGTAATCTTTATAAAACTCATTCGTAATTTTATATTATAATATAATAGCAATGAGGAGTGCTCTTTCCCTCATCAGTCACTTGTTTCTCCTAGATGTCCATCACCTTCCAGCAGACCAACTGATCTGTGTTTAGGCTGTGTGGCAGGTTGTTCTGAGCTTAAAGACAAAAGAAAATGCAGTGATGTTTTCTTGTCTTCACTTCTTTATTTCAGTTCCTTATTTTAATTGTTGGCCTCCTGATTAGAACTGCCTAGTTGAGGCTTTGAGAGGTAGTTCTTCTTTCTTGATCTGCAGCAGTGGCTAGGGAAAATTACTGTTTTTGGGAAAAGAGCAGCCTGTTCTAGGAACTTTGAAATCTGCTATTGCAATGCTTATGTGAGCCCTGACTGTCTATTTTATGTTTGGGATATATTTATTTATGTGTTTCATCACTGTATCCTGGCTGCCTTGTACCAGTTGTATTCAATTTGCCTGACTTTTTTTCCCTTCAGCCTGATCTGAGGACTTTAAAAAGCTTCCTTCTTCCAAAATCCTGTTTATGCCTGCATTAACATAATTTTAAGCATAAGCATAACTGAAAAATTAGGAAGGAAAAACAGTAAAGTAATGAATTCTATTATTCTTTAGACGCACACTGTGATTCTTCAGAAGTTCCCTTCAGCTCTGATAACTCTCCTCTTTGGTTATCAAGGCCCATTTTAGTCTGTCTGGATGTTACTATAAATCTGCTGATTGCCCTCTTACTCATCCTCCTTACCAAAAGCTAAGTCCCCCTTCCAAAAGTTAACAGTGTGAGAAGTGTGGGATGTTTTGATCCCTGTCCCTCTTAGGACACACAAACTGTGCTTGCCTAAATGAAGGCAAAGTAGAGTCTACTTCACAGGTGAAGCGGATTAATTGATTGAGATTTGAGCACCTTACCCCATTTTCTGAGGGACCTGTCACACTACCAATTATGCTGGGCAATAAGCCACTGTCTATCAGCTGCTGTGTGAAAATTCTCCAGTTGTTCTTCCAGTGCCACAAGATAAACACGATGTGAACTGTGATAAAGCACCAGTAGTGAGGGAGGAACAACTACCTTGCTTCTAGAAGTGTGAGCATGGGCAGAAATGGCACGTAGCTGACACATGTACCTTATCTCAGGTCATGTTGACTTCTCCTTCCCTATCCCCCTTTGATTAGCTCAGCAGTCTGCTGTTTTCACACAGTGAGGTATCAGATATATGTCAAATAATGTAGCTCCTTGATCCTCCAGGCATGGTGTTAGTGTCACATGAAGCTACAGTATAAGATGAAAGCAGTTGAGGAGAAAGGTCTGTCAGTGTTCTTGCCATGTAGGTTGGAAAAATGCCCCATAATTCACAGAGGAATGTACCTGTTGTCAGGTATTCAAATCTAGATAAGCCTGAATGAGCTTTTAGAGCTGGGGATTTTTCAGTGCTTCAGATGAGGACATCAAGTTTCCAAATGATACAGAACAACACAACTTTAAATGCATTTTCCTGCATGAATACAATTAATATTTACATGACCAAACTTCTTGCATGGACTTTTGGCCATTGCTGCTGTTAGACCTGATGTGTGTCAGTAACAAAAGCTATGTGACTGTCCTGCCACTGCCAGTACAACTTTCTTCTGCAGGCTGAATACAAAATAGGCCATTAGTTTTTCTTAGAGTAAGAGAAGCTGTTATCTCTTCATTAACCGGTGAACATCCTTCTAGTAATTAACCATGACAGGACAAGTCCATTCCATATGGACTAAATCACCCAGACATCATTAGAACAATGGCAGGAACCAGATAGCTGCATTCATGTGGAACAGCCACGCTGTGCAGGAGAACAGTGATGGAGGTGTATACTGGAGAAACGGTGGTGTAAGCCCTCCCTCCCCTCCCCTCCCCTNGCTCAACACCTGTTTTCACCTGAGAAAGCATTTTACAAACTGGGAAAAATTCTTCCCCCAGATTCTTGCATCCGCTGACTTGACGGATGTTTACCCTTTTCTCATACTTCCCATTCCCAGTCTTCAGCAGCAGAACGTAGATGAGGATGCAAACCCCAGAGTGTTTCTTTCATGACTGATAACTGAGCTCTGCTCTCCTCGTAGCTCCTGCCCTGCAGGCACCTGCGACGGATGCACTTTCTACTTTGTATGGGAAAGTGCAGAAGCTTGTCCTCTCTGCACGGAGCAAGACTACCATGAGATTGAGGGAGCCTGCAAAAAAGGATTTCAGGTACAAGACCCAGGTCTCCAAGTCAAATGGGCTCATTTGGGTATAACTTGGACTGTTGTTGAAATTTGGTGTGCAAATTGATATGTAAGTACAGGTAGGGTTGGCAGATCTCAGCCCAGGCTCTGAGCTGGCTTGGATGCAAGCCGAGGGAGGAGCTGTGTTGAGACTCAGGAATGTTTGTGCCAGTGGCAGTGTGGTTCCTGGAGGAGAGCTGGCTTGTGCTGACCAACTGTGTGAGTAAGGATGAGAACTCTCAATGCATTCATACATGCAGGCCAGTTATTTCTGAAGGATGGAGTGTTCAAAGGACTTCAGGTTTTTGTAGCCATAAACATCAGGGGCAGGCTTGGAAAGGTTTCCAAATTTCAGTTCATAAATTCATCCTACTTCCTTCCAATGGTTTTGCTGCTCCCTTCTCTAGTCAAATATTAGAAAGTCCTTCCACACATTCAAACTATCCTGCTGATCAACAGCTCCTGTGCAGGCACAGTTCATTCCCAATAGCTGTCCAACCCATATTGTGTTACATGGAGAACTATACAGAAGAGGAAATCCTTTTGCCATGCCTGAACCTACAGGCATGAGCAAGGGGATGACTGATTAGACAATATAACTTCATCTAGAGTCTGAAAATATGAAGGATGTGTTTTGGTTTGCTTTCATTGAAAAGTTATCTGACCTTTCTACCTTGGAACAGCTTGCTTTCTGTAACTCTAAACAGTTTTCTCTTTTCCTACAAGCACCTCACTGGTTGGTGTTTTCTGTTTGAAAGGAAACCTTGTATGTATGGAATGAGCCAAAGCATTGCATTAAAGGAGTTCCCTTGCCAGAAAAAAGGACCAGCACTTGTGAAACAGTGGATTTTTGGCTTAAAGTTGGAGCTGGTGTTGGTGCTTTCACAGCCGTTCTGCTCATAGCCTTGACTTGCTATTTTTGGAAGAAGAACCAGAAGTAAGTACCAAAAATTGTGTTCTATATAAAAGTTAGCTAAAATCTTGATGGAGTGAACAGCAAGACTTTTCCCTGATCTGACTTTATGACACTGTTGATGAGAAGTACCCTGTAGGATCAATCCATTTATACATCAAGTTGATGTTTCTTCCGTGGACAGTGGCAATAAAAAATTCTGGTGAGGAAAGTATAGAAAATCCACAGTAATTTGTAATGGCATAATTTCCCAATAGGAACTGTCTTTTTAACCCTTGAGAATTTGGAGTTGACTTTAGATTCTGAATCAACATGGCTTTCTCAAGCTCTGAAGACCAGAAGGATATCTTTAGTCTAATTAGTCCCTTTCAGCTTGGTAAAAAATTAGGTTCTTGACCACATTGCTTAGTTCTATTTTGGTTGTTGCCCCAACCAGCACCTCTTCATGCAGGAAGTCCATTTGACCTCCTTGTGGTCTTTTGGGAAAACATGGTTCTTTTATAGGATAGAGGACTAACTGGAGAGCAGGAGCTTGGTGTATTGTAAATACTATTTTGGTTACATATTTTTAATGATTGAAAAGTATCTAATTTCCACTAAGTACCTCAGAAGTAACTGTGTGGGAGGACTGCAGATAATCTAAATTACAAAACCCTGAGTATGGGACATTTGAGAAAAAAATCTATTCCTGTGTGGCTTTGTATCTTCAGGCTGGAATATAAATATTCCAAATTAGTGATGACAACGAACTCAAAAGAGTGTGAACTGCCAGCTGCTGACAGCTGTGCTATAATGGAAGGAGAAGATAATGAAGAAGAAATAGTGTATTCAAATAAGCAGTCACTGCTGGGGAAGCTCAAGTCCTTGGCAACAAAGGTGAGTAGTAATTACTGATATTAATGCTAAAAATAAGTACTACCTTTATTTATTACTGGATGTGATGAGTCTTTGATGCTAATTTCACAGCAGTGCAGCCTCCCACGCACACCTCATCCAGTCCATAGTGATCTGCTGAAATCCAGAGTCTGGATAAAGTCAAGAAATGTTGTAGGGTTGTGGGTAAATGCTCCTTCCTCCACAGGGAGATTTCAGCAGGATTTTTTATTGCATGGGTGACACTAGAAAAAAACAGTTAATAGCAGAGAGAACCTCTCTGCCCAGAATCCTCACAAGCAAACACAGATATTAGAGATACAAAAAATTAACATTGGCAACACAGCCACCAGCCAGCTGCTTGCAGCTCACCTGGGCTGGCTTCATGGCTGACTTGAGAACCATGATTTGAGTGTGATTCAGTTGAAGAGGAAGCATCAGCTTCAGCCTGTTGCCCAATACAGCAGCCTCCTCCATTTTAGTGGGAAGCAACACGAACAAAGCATTTTTTCCTTCAGTACATGTGATGTGGATTGTTGCACGTCTGAATTGACAGCACCAAGGTCTTTGGTGTCCTTTGAACATTTCTGAGAGGAGCCACAGAGGGCCATCATGGTAGATCCCAAAAGCACTTTGGTCTTTGTCCCAAATGCCTCAAAATCTGTGCTATGGGAAGGGTAGTGTTGTCATTAAATGATTCCAGTGGGGGCATCTGTTATGATCAGGATAAAGGTGAATGACATTTTCCCTTTCAAACAGTTTTGTTGAAGTGAGTTTCTTAGAAAGTTTCTTAAAAGGAAGAACCTTCATAGAAAGGTCTCTTGAAAGATTATAATAAAAATTAATTTTAAAACACCGTACTCTAGTTTGTTGTCCAAATAGTATCTCAGAATGTTGAATTTTGAGATTTTTTTCCTTGTATCCTTTTTTTCTCTTTCTGTGATTGAGTACAATGTAATTAAAACTTGTGTGCTGCCTTTCTTTTCCCTTATTATTCTCTTCTCTTCATTCTTTTACTTTTTTTATTAGACTGGTGTCCTCTTGCCACACTCTACCTGCTCCCCAGATATCCTTTCTAGGAGAAGTTACCATTGCACAGATAATGTGCAGAACTTTCCCTTGACCCTGGCCTGACTATTTGTCCTGCAAAATCAATATTGTTCCTTGTGGAAAGGGGCAGAAATTAAATATTAATTCTTAATTCAATATTGAGAATGTTGCAAATGTAGATAAAATCAAATCACATCAAATTTTCTGGTGACGTTGCAAAAATAGAAGTAAGCTTTAGTACTTCAGTATTCAGACAGCTTGAATGCCTACTTGGAGTTTTTTAATGTTCCTATATCCACTGTAGCACACTTCCTGAGTGTTCTCTCCTTTTTCAGCAAGCCTGTCAGATATTTCTAAGCTTGTTCCTTTTTTTACTGCTAGATAACAATAGCTGGCAAACTCAACTTCCAGTACCTCATTAGCTTACTCAGCTCTGTGTCCTGTATCCCTGCAGATAACTCAAATTTAATATATATTTATTGAAAACAAATGTTACAGGCATCAATTTTAATTTATGCAAAAGATGAAGAAGGTCTTGTCCTGCATGTCAAATACAGAAAAAATATATGGAGGAAAACAGGGGAGAAAAAGGAGAAATGTAAAATGAGAGAAAACGAAAAATCTGCAGTATCCTAACTATGTGTTCAAACTTCAGACAATGCCATTTCTGCCAGCATGTCACAAAGATATTAGGGGGTTTGAGTACCCAAGGGATTGAGGGCTAGGACTGTAATATAGAAAGGGACGACGTATTTTTAATGAGAAGATAGAAGTCCAATAATTGCAAACCTGTTTCAGATTGGAGACTGTTCTAGTTGCATGTGTTGTCTTCAGCACGACAATACAAGGTTCTTCAGAACACATATTTTTCACTAGACTAGCGTAGGACAGTTTCTCTTCTTCTTTCTCATGTCTGCACCAAGCTGTCCTGATCTGTGAGAGATGGCTTTAAAAATCAGATTATGAAAGTAGTTTAAGATAGTTTCCAAACTATTTGGATGTGTAGGTCCACATTTCTCACTCACCCTGATGCCTGCTGGCCAGGTGGCCTAGGCTGTCACCCAGCAAATGAAAGCAGAGAGAAAACTCAACCCTCTAGCCCTGATTTTTAAGACAACAGATGATCTGTAGACTCTTTTTGTCCTGTGGGTGCTCCAGAGGAAGTGTCAAGTTTGGAATCCAGGAGCAAGGCAGTGGTGTTCATACTCACAGACTATGCTTCAAGCATTTTATATATTGTAGGAAACACATTAGTAAGTGATAATAACCATAGAGATGATTACCTTGCATTCCTCAGCTCAGACTACTTGTCCTATTCTATGAATATTGAATGCAGACTTTCCCCTCTAAAATAAATACCATGAACAATAGCTATAGCATAATTTTATTGGTTTTACAAATTTTTACAGAATTAGTAATGTTATTAAATATTAAAGGATCAAACTGTGCACTTAATTACTGTAGTAAAAATAAAAGTGAAGTTTTTGGCAAAGGATATTGAGAGAAGAAGTGATTGTGCTGACTGCTGGAGTGTTGCGGTGCGATATCTGCNAGAGATTTAGAGGAAACCCAGTTGATGGAAACCTGTCTTTTCCATTGCAGGAAAAAGAAGATAATTTTGAATCTGTTCAGCTGAAATCTTCAAGATCCCAGAATATATGAAGAATTAATGCTGCCTTCAAAGAAACAAACCTAATTTCTATTTTTACAGGACCATATTTTAAACATAGTCTGGCACACATTGTAGTGGTGATCTTGGTGAGAAATGCTTGGCCATTTAGGAGGAAAGAAGACAGGAAGCAAACCAGAAAATTGGATCGCCTTACCGTGTGATTGAGTACCTTGCCAAAAAAAGAAAGCAGACGCTTGGATACCATACTGGGAATGAAATTCAACTCAGGAAGAGACATACGTACTGCAAATAACATTAATTTTTTGCATTCACCTGGGCATCACTCAGGCATGCCATATGATTTGTAGGTACCTTTTGTTTCCTTCTCACTCCTTCTACACATATTCCTAAGAAATGATTTTCAGAGAGTAACCTCCTGCAAAGGTTGTGTGGTGTTTACTGGCATAACTGTGAGTCTTTCCTGAAATCAAAATTGTGAATGGTACTCGGAATGAGCCTCAGGTGAGTTTTGAACTTTGGAAAATACTTTTGATTTTAATGATTTGAAGGTCTGGATGGTCTGTGTTGACCTCTAATGCAAGAGGAATGGTGTTGCACCTGCAAATTTAACCTTTTCTGGTGCCTAAGTTATGGCCATCAGAGTTGGGGTAAAACCTAGCGCTATTAAATTTAAACGTGGTACCTGCTGTTGTGCGAATTGTAGGTCTTGGCCCATGGGTTTATAGGCAGTAGCAGGTTCAAACTCTATAAAGAGATGTAAGGTGGTACCTACAGTGCAAGTTGCACTTGTCCCTCTCTGTGGAAGCTTGTCCTTTCAAGAGAGGTCTTTGGCAGATTCAGTGGCCTCCCTTGGGCTGTGGAAACATCACCATTCCCAGGGCTGGGAACCAGCAAAGCCTGAACTCTGGAGGTACAGCAAAAATCTCTGTTTTGGGGAATCAAGGATCAGCTTTGTCAGTTGGGAGGTTTCTTAGAAATACTCAGCCTTCTTTATTCCTGGGCCCACACAAGGAAGGAGGGAGGATGGCTGGCTGGCTGGATGGCTGGATGGATGGATGTCCAGCAGAGCTGAGCATGGGTTATGTACTTGCACAGCATCTAAATGCATTCTGTGTCAGTGCAAGTACCAGCTCTGGAGGAAAGGCACAAAGTGGTGCATTGGAAACTGGAGGCTAGGTGGACTTTTCCATAAAATCAGCCACATTATTAGCATGTGATCTTCATAATATCGACAGTAATAATTTCCTGAAATTCCCACTGAGGTCGAACTCAAAGGAATCTGAACCTTAGGCAAAAAATATTTGAGTAAAATTATGCAGGACTTGTATAGAGCCAGAGAAAATGAGCAACAATTCTTGTATTGACCTCTGGTCAGACTCATATTTCCATTACAGCAAATTTGTGTGAATTGTGGAATGCATCAAAACCAGAAAAGAGACATGGGCAGAAATGGTCTTTTTACTATAAGGAATATAGATTTTTGATTTTATATGACTGAGCTAGGTCTGTCAATAAAAGAGGGCCCACTTTTAGGTAACATTTAAATTAAACTGAATTTTCTGCACTCTAAATATTTTATTATACTCTAGATGTAGACAAAAATTTTATGAAGTTTGGATTTTTTTTTTTTCATTAGGGAAGATTCAGCTCAGTTATTTTATAGTTCCAGTCAAAGAACACAAGCTTTACTCTTTTGATGGGAGATCCTTCAGGCATCTTAACTGGTGTACATTTTTCGTTGGTCTTAAAAACGGCACTTCACTTTCCCAACAAAGATTTTTATGGGGTAATGTTGAATGTATATTAAATACACATTCCTTTTTGTATATTTTGTACCATTGCACACTTATTATTGTACATTGTATTTGTTGTCATGATGTCATTTATATATGGTTGTCAAAGATGATATGCTCACAGAGTAAATGGTTATGGCTTTGGGATTTCACTTCTTGGATCTTTTATGATGAGGGTTTTTATGTTGTTGATTTTTATTCAACTAGTGTGTTGTAGCATCAAAGATATATATCTGATGGACATTCATAAAATAAAATAAAAATATATTTGAAATTTTGGACGTGAGATGTTTGGTGGCACTGCAGCCTTTCTCGAACATTGCAGGTCTTCAGTCATGAGTAGAGCTTTTCACTGCCATCAAATTGCATCTGTCTACATCTCCTTTAGTTTTTGCCCTTCTCTCTCCATGTTTTCTCAGCCATAATTACAGTCCATTCTCCACAACACCACTTCTTTTTTTCATCACTGGACCCATGTCCCTGTAATGCAGAAATGCCTTAATTTTTATGCGCTATATTTAATTTGACTTAATACCACACAGGTTTCATTTGGTTCCTTTCTCTTTCCATTATATTTTCCAAATACAATGGAATGGAATTTTTTGACAGCTGTGACAGACTTTGCTGTATGACTCTTTTCAGCTCTGCTTCCAAATGGTTTATCATGACGTTACTGAACATTCTCCCAGGCATTCTAATGGTGTATCTGGTGCACTGCTAACATAGTGGGATGCAAACCAAAACTGTAGACTTTATTTACCTTAAAATAAGAAAATTGCATTTCCCAACAATTAAGCAAGTGTAAACTGAAATATTTGACCTGACTTGTGCTATTCTTTTCTTTCTGTTAAAGATGTAGTAGAGAGGGAAAGTTTCCATTTTCCCATAAGAGACAAATTTTGGAAGCCTTTAACACGTCACTAAGAAATCAGCTGTCTGTGATCTCTTCTACTGCTCTGCCAAAATATACTTACAGCAACCTCCTCCTTTTCTTCCACATGGAATCACATCAGAAAACTTATTTGATGCCATAAAACAATGTGAATCAGTCTGTTATGTGTTGATTAAATGGAATACATTTTATTGCTGCATTTGCATGCTTTTCTTTGAAATCTGGAGTCAAGCAACTGAATCTCTTTGAGGATTAAGCACATTTTAGTGGTGTCTGTATAAATTATTGGCAAATTAGCAGAACGTCATTGTCTCAGATTTGACAGTGCTTGCTGGGGGGAAATGCACAAAGAATGTGTTCTAGTTTGGCTCTGATTATGTTGGTTGGTGTTTGTAATACAGAATATGATTGATTAAAGTTTGGGGAAAACTGCGTGTCTTAGAGCCACAGTGGGAAATTGCTGAGTAGCTTCAATGATCTGTCATCTTTGTTCAAAGAAAGGATTTGACTTGTTTGTTTTTTAAAAATAGATTCTGGGATTCTTTGTTAGTAGAGGGGAAAGTTTGCAGTTTTTGTCTTTCCAGAGCCAGTAGTATCCATAAAACCAAGGTAGTTGATTATAATCAGAGAGCAGCAGGTGTCACCATTTAGGAGCCAGCGGTTGTTGACTCCTCTCCAGCAGTGTCCAGAACAGATGCTTCAATATAAGAGTAAAAGCAGCTACAATTGATGCTGACACACCAATGGGGATGACATTTCCTCCTCAGCAAAGAATGCTGCTGGCTGTCCCATATCATGAAGCATGGGAGACCTAAATAGCTATTGTACATAATGTAACAGGGAATGATCATAGAAACACTGAATGTTTTGGGTTGGAAGGGACCTTAACGACCTTCTAGTTCCAGCCCCCCTGCCATGAGCATGGACACTTTTCACTAGACCAGGTTGCTCATCCAGCCTGGCCTTGAGCACTTCTGGGGTTGAGGCATCCTCAACTTCTCCAGGAAGCACATTCCAGTCCCTTGCCACCCTCACAGTATTTTCTCCTAGCCTGAAATCTAAATATCCCCTGTTTCAGTTTAAAACCATTCCCTCTTGTTCTATTACTATCTGGCCATATAAAAAGTAACTTTTTTATAAGCCCACTTTAGGTGCTGGAAGGCTGCAGTGAGGTCTCCCCAGAGCCTTCTCTTCTCAGTGATAACCTCAAGAGAACTCTTGTGAAGCTCTGCTTATCTTCGGTGGTGTTCTCTCTTAGTCTTTCCCCTTGTGTGCTACTTTCACTGAATCTCCTTGTTTTTATTTCTTGTTGAAGACTTGTGAACGGTGCTGCTTTGGTAAGATGTAAGAGGTGAGGAACAGAAATAAAAGGCTCATCCTAGAATATAAAGTGTGTGTCACAAAGAACAGTGACATCGCCAGTCACCTAGCTGGATGTGCCCACCCCGAATTCATGCAGCAGGAACGAGAGAGACACAAGAATTGAGTTGATCGTAAGCTGACATTGTGTTTTGGTTGTTCCTCTGGATCTGTAGAACTGGAGTTCATCAGGGAGAATTCTCTAAGGTCCTGTTTACTGTGAGGCTGCTGCTGTAACAGCACCTAAAAGCCACAGCAGGGTTTTGTGATGTGCATTTGCTACCCCATCCTTCTCCTTTTGGAAAACCAGCCCAGCCTGGCCCTGGCCTTTTCTTCGTGCAGTGACAAAGCTCAGTTTTGCCTGTGTTTATGTTCCTGAGAAACTCTGAGGTGGCTCTGCATAAACAGCTTCTGCCCTTTGTCTTGCAGACTGTGGGCATTAGTGAGGAACTGGCACCATGGACATCAGAGTGCATTTAGTGATGAGTTAAGGGTTTGTTTTGGTCTCCCTTACTCTAATTGTTCTAATTAGATGAAGGATTGCAGTGGAAATCTCCTTAAACAGAGCTAAAATTTCCGGGTGTGGTCAGGATATTTTGGATTTTTTTTTCCATTCAGGGAGAACATGATATCTTTAAAATAGGTTTTGATTTTTCAATTTGAAAAGACAATTCATTTTAAAATTGGTTTGGCTATGAGTGAAACCAGCTCTGTTTAATTAATTAAAGACAATCACTTAAAAAAAATTAAAATATTTTGCTTTTCTATAGTAGACTTTTGCCTTTCTTTCAAATTTCATTAAAGCTTTAAAAACCAAACAACTCTTCTAAAAAAACCAAACCAAACTATGAAAAAACACACCCAAACCCATGAACAAAGACAAAAAAAAATCCCCAAACCCTTGTTTATTTCAGATTGGCCTGCATTAAATTTTTTTAATATTATTTTTCTATTCTTCCAATAAATAAAAAGCAATCACTTTTTCACAAACTTTTCTGCAATTGTGATTTTTATCAGAGGGCTGAGGTACTTGGAACTTATGGCTTCTGAATAAAAAATAAAAGTTTTCTTCAGCCTCCAGTAAGGCACTGTAGATGCTGGGTTAAGTCTTGCTCTCATCCACAGGATTTCCTCTGATTTCAGCATTTCACTCCCGAGTGTGCAGGGCTCAGAGCAGTGTGATGACTGTCAAGGCTCCCAGTCAAGGTACTTGGCGGGAACAGTGCCAGGACCCCCTCTGCTTTGAGGTGAATTGCTCAAATGGGAGCAATAAAGAGACTGGAAAAGGTTTGTACTTTAAACCCAAGTTCTACTCAAATGGGTACAAAAACTATAAACTGTTTTAAATAGAGAAACTAAAATAATGATGTGAGACAACAGCAAAGAAAAAAAAATTAATTCCCTTTCTCAAAAGGTTTTCATGCCAGTATGGTGTGGAAAGCCTTTGCTTTGACATTTTCCTTTTCTGTCCTGCTATGTTTTGAAACTGGATTACTTCATCAGGAAATACCAAACAATCTGCATCCATGGACATCCAGTGGAGAGTAGTGAAAGGCTTTCAAGACTTTACTTTCAAGACCTTACAAGAATGTCAGGAGCATTCAGTGGGGCTGGAACTCCAGAGCTCTGCATGTTTTGGTTATTTTTTTTGTGTGAAAACCCCACATGCAAGTGGCTTTCAATCCAACTAAGTATTCATAGCAGGTGTTCAGACACAGACACTGGGTCATTTTCTCAATAGTGCTATCGAAATGAATGAAAACTCCAGCACAGTGAGATCCTCACCTGCTGTAAATTAACTTCAGTAATGTCAGTTTAGATTCCAGGACTGGAATTCATCTGACACAATGCCTTAATTTTTAGTGCAAACTCTGTGATCTGAGCAAGCTGTGCTCGCCTTTATTTGGAGAGATTCATCCCTGCTTGAAGTGTCTGCCTGAGATAAGCCAGGCAAATTATGTCTACTTCCCTCCACTAAGTACAAAGGGAGAAGGGGTTTACAATCTCAGATGTAGCTATTTACTTAGTCCTTGTAAACAATGAATGTTAGATGAGATGCATTTGACCCTGATTGTGGCTTTCCATAAAAATTGAGGAGAAACTCTCATTGGCCTAGGCATTTTTAAGAGCTCCATAAAGCTGAGACATCAGCACTGTGGTCAGATATTCTGACCTTTTGTCACACTGTGACCAGCTTCTTAGTCCACGAAAGAGCATACCAAAGTCAAATGAATGTAGCTGCCCAAACTGAGGTGCTTTAAGAGGTCATGATTTGGAATGGAAGACTCCCAGTCTGTCACAACTTGACCCTGTGCCCTGCATCAAGGTGGGAAACAAGTCTGAAATCTTAGGCATGCCAGAGGTTGTGGAGAAGAAGAAGCTGAATGCAGAGCTCTGCATGTAGGGCGGGCTGATCTATGTCTATTTTGGGGAAAGCCACAGGGATTCCTGCTCTGGACAGCTCCATTATGTAGAGGCTTAAATGGCTGCCTGTGTAGCCAGTCATGGAAGTGTTGACATCAAGAGGTCTTCACTGGTAGATATGTGGATGTTTAGAAAATATAAGCATCTATCTATGAGTAGGAATTTTAAGAACCTGCATCTTTAATTTTTGCATTCCAAATAGCAGCTACTTCCTTTGCCAGTTCAGCCCTAAAGGACTAGCAGCTTTCCAGAAATGTGTGAAAACATCTGCAACTGCAGGAGAATTGGGCTCCAGAGAACGCGTACATCCCACAATATGTATCCACAGTGTCTGACTTTCAGGCCTCGTTGTTATTGCCTTTGAAGTCAATGAGAATTTTGCTATTGACCTCAGCTGGAATGAGATCAATGGGAACAAGCCCTTAGGTAAATATGCTTAGACACATTAATCAAAGGTGTGTTTGTTTCCTTAATGACTTTTTGGACCTGGCAGAAGGGAGGGTTTCAGATTGTTTCAATAGAGTGCAAGCAGCTTTAAGAGTGCAGTTTCAAAAGCCAGACTTTTAAGGTATTTTGCAATTGTCTAAGTAGGTGGTATGTGTGTCTTGAAGCCTTTTGTTTGAACGCAAAGGTCACCCCAGAGACGTGTGTAAATGTCTCTTGCATTTCTCTTTTTTGACTTTCTGGTCTCTGTGGTACTCCAATTACCTTTCACAGCACTGTTGATGCAGACAAGCTGAACCAGCTTTGTTTTGGCTGGAGATATTAAACAGTCTTAGCTAATTTTCTGACAGATTTTCTTCCAACCTAATCTAAATTCTCTTTGTTTTTATATGCTACCAATCTATTGTGTGCATGACAGCATTTAGTCATGCCAAATGAGTGAACCAGGAGTAAAATTTTTTTGCTAATATCTCATTAAGATGAAATTAGACATTTTCAGTTTTGAAAATTACCCTACATTTTAATAACAAAAAAAGAAATTGAGATGCTTTAATAATGTGGGAGCTTTTTTTTAAGAAGAGGGAATTTCTATGTGACCTTGATAAAACATTAATCATAAGCACATATACTGTGATATGGATATTATAACACAGGCACAGACCAACACACAAATACCTGTGTACACACACTGCAGACTTTTTATCTTTTCTACCTAACCTACTCTCTAGAAAAATGTAATGACCTTGAGAGAATAAGAGACAAAAATTAAACCATGCTGAAAAACTTTTATCTTTTTATTATTGGTGCCTTTACATTAATACTGCTGTTTTGTGCTGAGAAAACCAATCTGTTACACGTAAGGTAACTGTAATATACAACATAGAAATGCAGTCTAAGTTAATTACAACAAGGAGCTACAAAAAAAATTTGTAGGAAAGAAGTCACCTAACATTGCAACTGTGCTTGCAACAATCACTCCCTTACTGCAGGACTATGCACATTGTGAACCATGGTTATTTACACATCCCTTACGACCGTTAACAACAGGAGGGCTAAAATCAGTCTAAAAAGTTCCAGAACATCACTATATACTGTACAATCCTCAAAAATAATTTATTACACTGTTTCTAAAAAAAGGTACTAATTTTGCTTGGACGTCTTTTGTTTTCTGGTGTTTTCTGGAGTGCACAACATGTGCAAAATTTTGCCTAACAGTCTAAAAACTCAAGAACTGAACCACGAGCCACAATCACAGAGACGAAGTGGTGGAGTCCAGAACTTCCCTCCCGTTGCACACAGTTGGCACGTACATACTGGCAGATGCTGAAAGAGAAAGAGAGGGGAAAATCAACTGACTTCAGGACAGCAAAAAGAGACAAAACACAGGATTAGGATTTGTGTTGGTCTGGACCATCTCATCCCACTTAACCAAGATGCCTAATGAAAAGTCACTGCCTGTGCCAGCAGCGGAGCTGATGGAGGTGCTGCTTGCACCTCGACATGGCACCTCAGACCTGAGGCTGAAGCATCCTCTGAAGAAACCTGATTTCACTTTGCTGACCACTGGGAGTACAGAGGGTGATTACGCTTCTCCAAGAAGTGTCAGAATAAAATACTTGAATTTTTTTTTGTTTATGATGATTCTGTGCCACTGGGTCTCACTTTGTAGCATGTTGCCTGGTAGTGTGAATTAATATAGCTAGAATGATGCTAAGATTCCTCAGTAGAAAAAAAGTGAACCTTGGGATTTTCTGTGTTTTATTGGCAAGACATGCTAAGGTCTGATCCTTTGAGCTTTCACCTAACTGGAGCGGACATTCATGAAGAAAATACATGTAGTTTTAAATCCAGGAGATAATCTACCATATTAGAATTCTGTGTCAATCACCTTTTAATTAATAAAAATAAGAATTCTAAGAACATATTTGATGAAGTGAAGAAATTTTCTAATAACTGAATTTAAAAGCAAGATTATTTCTCACCTAATCCCAGAATAATTTCTGCCTATAGGCTTCCTTTCTAGGAGCTCTGGATCAGGACTCAATATGCATCGAGAGATGAGGGCCAGATTCTGATAAACTTGTTTACATGGTATAGCATTTTATACATCAGTTTTTATTGCTTTAGTGGTATTAGATGACAACTGAATCTAACAATCTGTTTCCAAATGTATTTGTATTTTGAGCATAGACTATATTACCCTATTCTGCTTAAGTCTTGTGGATTTTAATTTAAAAGCAAACTTTGTTCATCTTTGTCAAAATTATCCATTGGGCATCAGGAAAATGTTTTCAGATACTCTGTGACATCTCTGCTCAGGGCACCATTAAGCTGCTTTTTGAAAGATACATTAGGTTAATGGCAACAGTGACCCAGAGAAATGTGATGCCTTCATCAGAGAAAACACATGGCAAGCAATGACTTAGTAAACTCAATCATCCAGTGTAAAAAGCAATTTATGCAGCTGGCAAGGGCATGCTCAATCTTCCACATCTGGTGCTGGCTGCACTCTCAGTTGCACACTGGTTCTGTAGAGATGCTCAGTATAATTTTTAGAAAAAATTATTCTTTCCTCAAATCAGCTAGTATTTTTCATTCTTTCATTGACTGAATAAATATTTCAGGGAGCGCAGAATTGCTTTAACAAAAGAAATTTAGAGGTATCTACTGGACTAACCTACTGCTCAGAGGGCAGGACATCTTCCTGATAAACAGGAGACCCAAGAGTGAGCCCCTCTTCTGGATTAGGTCGATGGAGTTTGATCTCTTACAACATGGATGTGTGTTGTGAGGCACAGGTGTGGAGCAACTGTTGTATGTAAAAGACCACAGGGCATCATGTCTGTGATTTGTAAGTTAACTATCAGGTCTTGTATTCTGTTTTTAACTGGGTCTAACATGGCAGCACAATGACTTGAGTTTTTATTATTGTTGTTATTTTTATTTCTACTTTTTGTTAGAAAATAGAAAAATCATTTCTGCTCAGGGAACTGGATTCAAATCCGTGTTCTACTGCAGTATGGCTACAGGCAAAAGCATTTTGTTTCCGTGAACATCAGTCACTTACCCAGAAATTTTTTCGCTTCAGGCTTTTTTTTTTAAGTCCAACACACTGACAAGCATGAATAGCTCAAATACTATGGTAACTGGGTCAGGAGGATATCAAAATTGGACAGAAATATATGGTGGTAGGCGAGAAATGAGTGGCCTTGCCTTTTAAGTTTCCAGGCTTCCTGCACAGCACGTACCTCTCTTGTAGTGCTGGGATGCAGTTATTAACTCTGCTGGGTGGAGTAAAGTGTTCACACCAAGCATCCAGCTCTCCTGAGACAGAACAAAAGACCTTGCTTTTCATTACAGACCTCAGCAGTGTTAATCACTGTCCCTGCAGGGTTCTGAGCCACACTCTGTGTCTTATATCAGCCGCCAAGGGGTTTCCTGGAATGTTGCTGGATATGCAAGAGACACTTCACCTTCATTTTGTGCTGAGACCAAGGACAAAAGTGTGACATCAGCAGAAGTTGTGATTTGGCTCGAGTTCATGCTTTTGATCTCCCTCTTCCTGGCTGTCCCTCATTCTGCTTAGATAATCCAAGGAAAAGAGCCAGAGGTGCAATGCAAGAGCCCAGCACTGCCACGGTGACCTTGCAGCTTTGCCTACACAGCCAGGAACAGGCAGATCTGAGTTTGCTGTCTGTGTGCCCCTTAGAGCCACAGAGTCATAGAATATCCTTTCTTGGAAGGGACCCACAAGGATCATTGAGTCCAAGTCCTGGCTCTGCACAGGGCAACCCCAAGAATCACACCATGTTCCTGAGAGCATTGTCTCCTCTACTCATGCTGACAGCTGCACAAGTGTGAGTTAATCTCAGTTATATCAGAGATAGTTTGGAACAAGACCTGGGAAAATAAATTCAGAGGGAAAAGGTTGGCAGTCTGGCTATAAACAGTAGCTTCAATTCTCCTTCTGACTCCTGTGGAGGCCCCTTGGAGGAACTCAGCTCTGTGTGCAGGTCTCCATGTGGACATGGATAAATGACATCTGGGTGTAACAGCTTACTGTGAATCATGAAGGTGCTTATGAACTCATGAAGGTGAGTTCTCTGTGAAGTTTTATGGGTGCTGAAACCCATAAAAGAGGAAAATGGGGGAACATCCCAATGGGGGAGGCACTGCTGGGGCAGCAGAACTTATGCAGCACCCTGCAAAATGGGAATTTGCAGATTCAAGTAAATATGTACAGATATATGCATTTCAAAACATGTCATATACCTAGGTACACTCTTACCCTGCCTCTAATTAGCTCAAATCTATATTCTTTTTTAGTCCAGACTTCAGTTATCAGAATGATGAAAGCTTGGAGCCAACACACAGACTACCCAAGGGCATCATGAGTGTCACTTACCTTTTCTCATAGTGTTTGACCAGTTTTCATGGTTCAGGGAGATGTATTAAAAACTGTCTTTGTGTGACATGCTGTTCATGACCCACTATGCTCGTGGCATTCATGATCGTTGGAGTGAAGAGTTGGTGGTAACCCTGAGATGCAATGGAGGTGGGAATCCATGGAGATAGGAAAAACACTGCCCATTTGAGCAGCTTGGGTACTCCTGACCTCTAGAGCTCTGATAATGTACAAGAACTGGCTTTTCAAAGTTAGTAGAATGCCCTAGAGCTAATCTTGATGAGTCTGATATTAAGAAGTTTCTGAATGATGAAAATGCCATCAAGACCAAAATAAAAACAAGCTGACAAGCCCCAGGAGTGATGAGAGGAATATTTTAGACAAAGCTTAAAATCAATTTAATAAAATAAAATAAAATAAAATAAAATAAAATTTAATAAAAGGTTGCCAATTTGGATGGCAACATTTTTGGAGTTTTATAAATGACTAAACAGTTAAGAAAAATAATGGAAATTTATTTACAATAATATACAAATTAATGGAAGGGAGTAAGGGAAGATTTTTCATCTTGAAAATATTGTCGCTGTGCTAGTCAGTATTATTTTTCCAAATAATTGTCCTAGATGGAAACCATAGGGCTGTTTCCTTTGTATGTGATGGACCTTTTAGCCATACTTCTATGTCTTTCCATAGTCCAAAAAGCCCAACAAGGCGAGCAGCCCTGATTCAATTAGGTGTAAGCAGTAAAAGTAAATAACTGCAGCAACCTTTCTAAACAATGAAGTAGTAAGAGATTGTAAGTCTGGATTTTTATTATTTTCTTAATGTCCTCAAGCTGTTCCCAAGCCTGAAAGTGCAGGTTTTAATGTGAAAATGTGCACTGAGGATGTCTCTCATTTGCATGCGTGCTTACACACACACACACACACACACACATACACACACACACACACGTTATCCAGCCATTAAAATAAAAGTATCAAATTCCAAAATGCAATCCAGAATCCAGTACAAAGTATTTATGAATCAAAATGGTTTCTGACTAAGCTCATCCCATAGCATAAGAGTATTAAAAAACTTGGAAAGACCACTGACACATAATTCATAAGGAATGAAAGTAATCTCATGGGACTTACCATTTCGTCAAGGTACCCAATTTCTAAGAGGTGTTGGTAATCCATTGGTCTATTGGGAGTGTTCATCACTTCAGGCACATAGGGCCTTCTCATTAAATTTTCCAAACCAGCAAGGAGTATTTGCTGTCTGGTGTCAGGGCTGGATGCAGTCCTGACTCTGATGAGATTGGGGACATGTAGAGCCACATGGCTGTTCTCTTGTTAAGGGACCCTGGGCATCCTTGCACAGTGTGGTTTGGGATGGGAGCGCCAGGGATGGCTGAGATCCCTTCAGTTCCTAATCCCTGCTAATGTGAGATGTATCAGGGTGCCAAGTTACTTCCAAGTTCTGTTTGAAATCTGAAGTGCCAAAGCTTTTGAGACAATTTTGAAATTTAGGTGACACTCAAAAACCTCAGGCTAGGTTATTGTGAACTTGCTGGAAAAGTGTTGCTCTGTGTCCCTGCCTTTCCTCTGTTTCTTATTCCCTTTCTCTTTATAGTTGTAGTGTGCTTCTCAGTTACATTTCCAGGCTGGACATGCTGTCCAGAGAGCTCTGTGAATGAGGTGCTGTGTGCTCCCATCTTTGACAAGTTAAGTTAGTTAAGCTAGACAAAGAAAAAAGCCCAAATAAATATACAGGTGACCTATTTTTTTTTTTGGTAATCCATAAAACTCTCTGAGCAAATTACCCAGAAAAGGAGTGACAGCCTCAAAACAAAATCACAACTGTGAACCTGCTTGTGATGAAGAGAGTGAAGATGAAGGAAAAAAGGGAATTAGAGCAAAGGAGCTGTCCTTGCAACAGAACACTGATTGCCTCTCCAGGCTGTGGCACTGACAAAGGGTATTGATCATGCTCCACATACAGGTGCAGTTTATGACATCCGTTGGATGCATTTTCTGCAGATTTGGAGCCTTTCCTTACAATGCAGGTGATGAGCCATTGAGAGCACACTGTGTTGTCGCCCAGATCCTGCCAGCGTGTTGCTCTGACAGGAGTACTCCTAGGCAATCTGTTCCTGTCACACTGCCAGTGACAGTGAGACACAGGGTCTGTTTGGTGTGTGCAACAGGCTGGAGTCAGAGCCCACCAGAAACTTTCTGCTGACTTCAGTGGGCTTCAGAGCAGGCTCTGAGCTGATCCCCATGGAAGGGGTATGAGTTTCCTCTCCAGACACAAAAGCAGTGGTGCTTTCACAGGGTTACATAGTTCAGCCCATCTTGTTTTTACCCAAACTCACCACAACGCCACAGAAAGGTGGCAGTCTTGTTACTTACACTGGGAGTAAGTGGTCCCGGTCCCACTGACACTGAACCTGTTGAGGTGGAGTCTGTGAGTGACCACGTTCTTCTGGGGCTGGAAAAGGATGATGTGCACCTTGGGCGCAAACAAGCAGCCCAGCACAACAAAGCCACTGAGACTCACAGAGATGCACATGGTGGTGGTTTGCACCTAGGAGAGAGTGGGCACAAGGCACTTTCAGTATGGAAAGCTCTGAAAGGCAGAATATTAGAAACATTATCACACAACAGCACGAACCACAGTCCTGGGGGTTTGCACTGGTGCAGGCTGGTGTGAACATCTGTTGTATCCTTATCATCCACAATCCTGGGATCGTATGAATGAGGTGCTGGTGCTGATGGTACCCTGTGTCTCTGCATGTCAGGGAGAGATTGATTGTGTTCTCTCTCATTTTAGTACAGAAAGGATAGATCTGCTCTCTCTCCTACCCTTGCTTTCTAACTTGCTGAGAACCCTCTGTAGTGCTTGTCATGAAATATCCTGGGCAGTGCTGGCTGCAGGGGGAACCAACTCACACATAGCATACATTATGTGTGTTTACATCAGGTGTCTTGTGCAAAACATCCATCTGAAAACAAGTTTGGTCTCCAGCCCCAGTCCTAATCAGGGAGCTTGAGTAAGCTCTTGCAGAAATATAGGTGTGATTTGGAGTAAAGATAGTATCTGGTGACTGTTTTCAGACTGGGTCTGAAAGGTATCCTGATTTGGAGCCATCAGTTTTTCAGCTCAGAAATGAATTGTTTGTAAGGCTGTAAGTATTTTAGAATAGTTGCTGTGGGGCATTTGTTAGCGTAGCTTTGCTGGCACTGTCTATCTTTTATCCTTTTTATTCAGTAGTGTAACTAGGTGCCAGTTTACTGCCTCATTTTCAGTTTATATTCTTTTCTTCCAAGCAGATTCCTTAATTAAGATGTTGAATTAAACTGCTTTAAACTCTACTGCTTTATTTGAATGATTATACATCTACGGTTCATTTTTCCCTAGTTATATTCCTGCAGTTCTTTGAGATTACCCATCTTCCATGGGGATGCTTCTCATATCTCTTTGTCAGAAATAATTAGTGCAAATTGAACAATGGAGTAGGGAATGGACATCGTTACCTTACATATATACTGAGCACAATTGGTGTTTTGTCATCAATGAGGATAATTAACGTGATCATTTAATAATAACACTTTACACAGCATGGATGTGGCAAGCACCATGAAATGTGCTCAGCTTTCACAGGGTGAATGAACACAGGAGATCCCACAGAGACTGCATGGGAAAGGAACACCTTAGCTGCATGTTCTCCTTCATCTCTCTGCATTTTCTCCGCAGAGCTGTACTGTCAGGTCAGGTGGATATTGAGTTGTATAGGTAAGACAAGATAGGGAGTTTTCTTATAAAACAAGAATAAATGAAGCTATCTTTATTTTCATTAGTTTCAAGGTAAGTTTTTTCACTATCAAAGCCCTCTCCCCCACCCTGCTTTTCCGAGGGTTTGTGCTGCCTGGAGCAGCTCAGCTGTGCTGGCATAATTATACACTCAATCAATTAAATGATTTGGGTTAAAAATAGCTCCATCCCAGAGGGCTTCTTTTAATCCAGGTCACTCCAGTGGTTCAGTGTGTAACCTGGCCTCATAGGCAGGACTGGTGTGCTGGCAGAGTAGAGGAAATCCTGCTAGACCTTGTGTTATGCTAAGGCACATGGAGAGCAGGGAGGTGATCCGGGACAGAAACCACAGCTTCGCCAGGGCTACAGATGTCATTTATCTGAATCTCTGTAAAGCCTTTGATAGGTGCCCCCAAACATCATTTGCTCTGAAGTGAAGAGATATGGATTTGATGGGTGGGCTGTTAGATGAATAAGAAATTGGTTGGATTGTCATATCCAGAGGACAGTGGCCAATGGTTTGGAGTCCTGATGGACATCAGTGACAAGTGATGACCTTCAGGGGTCCATACTGGGGTCAGTGGTATGTAATATGTTCATTAATGACATTGATGAAGGGATAAAGTATATCCTCAGCAAATTTGCAGATGACTCCAAGCTGAGTGGTGCTGTTCCTAAGCCTGTTTATTGGTGATGCTGCCAGAATAGGGCTACATTAGGATGGCACAAGTTGATTCAGAGTCAACCTGTGACACTGCATGGAAACTAAATATGGCTTTTCAAAGCAACCCCAGAATTGTAGACTTGTCATGAAAGTATCAAAAAGATGTTAAAAGCATTTTCTCCTGATTTTGTAGTACTTGAGTTGGTTTATTTGGAGCCTTGTATATAAATTAAATGCCTGCAAGTGGTTTTGAAACCTCCATTCAGGAGATAAGGCTGTAAAATTCTGCTTGAACAATCAAGTCATGCTCCTCTTGGCCATTACTGTCTGTACTGCCCACTCATGTGACCGTCTGCACTGATATTTCCCTCCTCTCTGTCTGTCTTCCTGATTGCTTTGGGTGTCCGGAGCTGTTCCCTAGTGCCTTCTTTAAACTTTTCCTTCATTAGCTTCAATCCATTACTTGCTCTTCTAACTTCTCCTGAGACTGAATAATCCCTTCCTCTCGCTTTGTTGCCTTGAAATTATTTATAGTCTGTGATCACGTCTCCCTGGGTTTACTCTTGTCTAGACTAAATATATTTAGCGCTTTTACTGTCACTCTGCGTGTCTCACTGCGTCATTTGTTACCTATCCGTGCTTTCTAGAGGTTTTCAGTACATTTCCTAAGCTGAGAAAAATAGTAGTAAATATATTTCCAGGGTGGCCATACCAAAAGTATGTTAAGTGGCATTATTAGCTCCACAGTTTTATATGCTATTTCATGTACACACTATTGGCAATAACACCCCCCTAAGGTAATCTGCCTTTCTTCTGGGCAGAGGGTTGAACTAATTCTCTGCAAACGGCTCTAAGGGCCAACTCCCACAGTCACTTCTCACATCGTAATAACTGTGAGATTTCCAGTGAAGCAGATCTGAATCTCTTTTCTGAGACAATTTCCTTCTGTTCAAAAATACAATTTTATTGAACTTGAAGCTTTGCAACACTATCTGACAATTTAAACAGTTTAATGTTTCTAAAGTTTGCTGGTGATGGCTGACCAATATTTTCTGCTCAGTGAGGTATGTGTTTTATAGTGAAGAAAGAATAAAAAGTTCTATATTTAAGTAGAACATTTGTTGATTTTTTTTAACAACCCTGTTTCATAGGAAATTTTGAAATTCTATCCTTATATTTTTTATTTGGAAGAAAATACCATGTTTCAATAGCAGATTCTTTTGCAGAAGGAGACTGGATAGTCCAGATTTTTTTTAAGCTCCATTTTTGCCAAATAGCTCATTATGACTAATTCTAGCTCATGATCTACTGGGTTTTTCTGTTAGGACTGTGACTTCAGATAGTGATGAACCCAAATGAATACTTAATCCATATATTATGCCTCTATTGCAATCAGACTAACAGTATTAATCCCTTCCAGCTCTAACTGTACAGGCTCTTTTTGAAATGACACCACCTTTCTTAGAAGTAAGCCAAAATCTGGTAACATTGAAAAAGAACTTGTTTGCAAGGGACCCAGAGGACAAAAGAAGTGAAAGAAGCCTTTAGTGAATGCTGAGATGGTCCTCTAAAGTGATGCATATGATTTATGGAAACAGATATCCAAAGACTTACTCTGTAGTCACTGGATGTCACATAAAATATAGGGAGAAAGGCCAGCCAAATGATGCACGTCGTGTACATTGTGAAACCGATAAACTTGGCTTCGTTGAAGTTCTCTGGACATTTCCTGGTTTTGAAGGCATACACAGTGCATAAGACTACGAGGATTACATCATATGTTAAGGACATTAACATACTGGAATCTTTGACATTGCATTTCAGGATGACAGTCTCTCTTTTCTCAGGAAGCGTGTATCGCCTCGTGCCCGGTGCCTCCAAGATGAGCCACACGGACACCACCACCACCTGTACCAAAATGAGACTCAGGCAGATGAACACCTGAGAGCTGGGGCTGATGAACTTGGGCCGCTGAGCACCGTTCTTTACGCCATCAAATATTCTGGCGATGCAGTTCGTTTTTGTCAGAAGGGCAGAGTAGCAGACGGCAAAGGAACTTCCTAGCCCCAAACGGCGGAGGGTGCAGATGGCTGGAGAAGGCTTGGCTATGAAGAAGAAAGTCATGCTGTAAGACAGGAAGACCCCAAAGAGCAATATGTAGCAGAGTTCACGGCCAGAGGCTTTGACCAGCGGGGTGTTGTTGTGCTTGATGAACACCCCAATGACCATGAAAGTACAAATAAAGCCCAGGCATGCGATGGTAACAGGACCTATTGCCCAAGCATCTTCCCACTTGATGTAGTCTTCTGGTAGGTCGTAGCAGCCAGTCAGGTCAGCTGTGGGCCATTTTCCAGGCCCGCAGTCTGCACAAGTGAATTCATCAGCCAGGTACTCATATGTTTCACAGGGAATACAAATCCAACAGCAGACATCTCCTGGTTGCATGTTCTTCATCTCGTTAGGAGCACAGGGGTCGCTGCACTGGGAGACAGGGACAGAGCTCCTGGACCAGTGGATAGAGTCTACCTCCAGTGACAAAGTTTCTGCCCACTGACCAACCTTCACGTAGGAGTATCTGTCTCCGGTGAACTGGAAATTGAACACGTTGTATCGTCCTATCCCATCTCCATAGGCATCAAATTTGACCATACTGTCTGCATCATTAGGAGGGTTGAATGGAGCTGTGGGGCAAAAACAGAGAAAGAAATAGAGAAATTTTATTCTCAAAGTTATATTTTTTTTCATCCCTTTGGCGAGCACAGGCACCTGACAGCTTAGATAATACAATTCGATTGTCAACAGAAGTCGAGAGGTCTGTATCTGTCTCAGTTTTGAACTTGGAAGAAGAGCTCAGGTAATAGAACTCTATTTCACTTTACATTTATAAATGTAAGATCACCAATGTCCTTACTTTATTTTGTCCTGGATACAAATCAGTTCTCCAATTATTTCTCCCAGTATGTACTACTGCTATCTCTCACGTTTTCTCTTGAAAGAAAGAGGTTTGCTTCTGAGTCTCAGCATTCTTTGGTGAAACTTGGATGCCATGATATAAGAAAACTAAATGATCAGTTCACTAAATGTCAGTTTTGAGGCCAAGGGTCTAGAATGCAGTTGAATAAAGGATTCATTTTGAGTATGAGGGAGAAGTAACCGTGAAATTCTCAACAATTTCTACTATATAATTTTGACTTCTCCCTGTGTTGTAGAAAGTTTTGAATCCCTTCTATTATCCCTTCTATTTTGCTTCAATGTTACCAGTTTCTGATATTTCTGCATGGTCTGAGTTCCCCAACACGTGCTGCTTTGGTCCTGTACCTTGTTTGGGGAACAGATGAAAAAACCACAAACTGGATCTGTGACCTTCTGTGAAATCAATATTGAAACACTTCTAACTGGTAAGCTCTGGAGCTCTGGAGAGTTTTGTTTTTCCTCCGGCTGAAGCTTATCCAAGGAATGAAGAAATATCAAAAATGGGGGAGGAAATTGAATTTACTGTGTGATTTATTGGTCATTTATTGGTAGCATCAAAGGTGAAAATCTTTACAGGCAGGAGGCAAAAGGATTATTTTTACCACTGATGAACAATAAAGGTGATTTTATTCCCCAGTTTCTTTGGCCACAGAAGTGGTTCCAGTGTCACTGCTGGAATAAATCTCTTTCCCTGCCTCTGTGTCCATGCTGTGCTTGAGCTTGAGCAATATTGTATAAGGGTGTAATATCTCCCTCCACTTCAATCTCCAGATACTTTGAATTTCTTGTGGTAGATTTATTTAGCTTCTTTAAAACAGTGAGCCCAAATTCTTTCACCTTTATTCCACAGAGTGTTACCTTATTTTGCAGTACTCTGGCTAAGGTCAGTAAGAGAGGCACTGGGTTTTGGCACAGAAGCCCCAGGTGGAGGGTTGAAATTGTAACCTGCACCTCCTCAGGTGCTGCACTTGGAGTACATTTCTTTCCCAACTTTCGATTTATTGTAGGGCAAAGTTGGAATATAATTTACAGCCACCTATACTCTCTTAGGGATTTGGGTCAAGGCTCTGCTTATTCCCATCCCTGCCCTCTCCTGCTCCTTCCCACTTCAGCTGTGTCAGCCACAGTGGTCAACAGCCTTGGTTTGCAGGATTACAGAATCATTGACTTACAGAATAATTCAGGTAGGAAGGGACCACCAGTGGGGTCCTCTGGTCCACCTCCCCTGCTCAAGCAGGGTTACCCCAGAGCACATGGCACAGGATTCATCCAGACAGTTCTGGAATATCTCCAGTCAGGGAGGCTCCACAGCCTCTCTGGGCAACCTGCTCCAGTGCTTGGTCACTGCACATAAAAAAAGTCCTTTCTCACGTTCACGTGTCCCGGTTTCCGTCCTTCGCCTCTGTCTTATTGCCATCGAGAAGAGCCTGGCTCCCATCAGATACCCACATACACTGACAAGGTCCCCTCTCACTTGTATCTTCTAAAGGCTGAACAAGACCAACAACCTCAGCCTTTCCACATAAAACAGACGGTGCAGTCCCCATATCATCTTTGTACCCCTCTACTGGGCTTGCCCCAGGAGCTCCATGTCTTTCTTGTACTGTGCAAATTAGGACTGGGTAGCCCAGGAACTTTTAAGAAGTTCATTTTATCTTTCTTTTTTGTCGCTGTTGGCATCTAATTGTACCACTCTGCAGTATAAGACCTCTGAATGTACAAAAATTAAGAGCAGCATAATCCTCCCCCAAATGGCCAGTCCTGCTGGAAGTGACATGCTCTAAATTAAACAGGTAGCTAAATTCAAAATATAGGTCAACAAGAAGAATATTAAGCAGCTTTCCTCCTCTCCCTCCTCCTCCTCATGCACAGGAATGCGAGCTCTCTCATCCAGGAGCAGCATTAAAACGAAATTATAATGCAGCACTTAACAGCACCTCAATAATGTGCTGTCATTGCCAGTGTCTTACTTCATTATTCATAACACTTATATAGATTGTAGAAGCTGTTAACACAGCAGCCCAGCTTTAAGAGCCAGTTTATTCACTTCAGTGTTATCCAGGCCAGCTCCTGAGGCGGGCTGAGAGCCTGTGACTGCTGCTGGCACCAACGGAGCTGCAGGTAAGGAAGACAAACTGCAAACTGGTTGTTTGACATCTTCTGTCAAGTGCATAACTTGAAGGGCACAAGTGCCCCAGTGCAAGTCACCTGAGGGTCTGAAACACCAGCACTTTTCAGGAAAGAATTCCCTCTGTATAACATGTTTAACAACTTCTTATAGAAGTTCTGATAGAATATTTGTCATTTAAATAGAACAAGGTATTTTCCTTAGACTTTGCAGGTAGGTCCAGAAGGCAAAGCAGGTAATGTCACAGAGTTAGCTGGAAGCTCATGTATAATTGCCTTCCACAGGGCTGTTCCCACGCTACTAGTAGAAACAAAAGATTTTTGTAGGACAAAATGTTCTAAGTTAACGAAAGCTTGTAGCTTCAAACATTCGTTTTTAGTGGCTGCTGATAGAGGAAAATAAATCACCCTCTTTCAGATGGAAAGGATGAAATAATTTAACCAAACAATGATGTATTAAATTATAGTATGGTGAGCCAAAGCCTACAAATGAGCCCACTGGGTGGCAGTAATTAATATACCCACTGATTACATATAAAATCACTAAGGCATTTTAATGTATCATTTATCAACATGTTCTAGATCCTGTAGAATCACTTCCAAAAAGTAATGTTTTCATAAAATATGATGTAATAGTAACCATAAAATTAAGATGCTTATAGGCAAGAAAGATGCTTATCACAAGAAAGCAGGACCTTATGTTTTAGAGCAAAAATAACAGTTTTTGCAAATTGGTTTTCCCAGAGATGATGTCAGGCTGTCGTAAGTCACTCTGCAAATTTTTTCTCCAGTTATATTTCACTTTTGAGAAGAAACCTACAGTCTTTATAGCAGGTATTTCTGGCAGGTCTATTTTGGAGTTGTAGTTCAGCTATTTTACATTCATACCTTGGGAGAGGACAGACAAGAGTCTCTGGATCTACTCAGCTGCTGGCTAAGAGGATGAGTGACAATATGAACTTTGCCTCCTTTGAACAGAACCTTTGAAACTTCTCTTTCTCTTGCACTTCATGAAATGAATTAGCCCTGAGTAAAGCAGTTATACAAGAGGAGTTTTGTAAGAGAAGTTATCAAGGAAAAGAAAAGATAATTAAAAGTGACTTAAAGCAGTAATACTTTGTGCTCCAGCTTGCAGCAGTTCACCAACAAAGATGCAACAGCAGTGAAATTTAGGAGGGCAGGAGACAGAAATCTTTGGAACTCTGGTGCAGGGAGCCCAACTCTGTCAGCTCCCTGGAGAAATCCAATTGGAGGAGAGGATTCCATTGAGCAAGTGGAGGACAAACTCCTTCAGCTTCAGATAAGAGAGGAATAACTGAAGATTTACGACTCTTTTAGTAGCAGATACAGATAAGAACATAAAATAACATCATAGCTTTTATGTAGTGAATTATGTAACTTGTTTCCATCTTCCTAAGTGGGATCAATTTTTCCAACAGTCTCAAAACTTGCAAAAATATACTTATCTGCTGTTGGAAGCAGGTGAGTTGCTTTCATTTAGAAATCTTTATTATTTTTGGTGTCAGCGATGTACAGCTCTTGGTGACATGAATAATTTAAGGAAGAAATTTCTGAAGGGAAGATTTATTTTATTTTTGGAAAAAAACTTTATTTGAAGAGGTGGTATGAGAAATATATTTAAATGCTTCTAATTCTGCACATTGCCTCAGCTGAGTGAAAAATACTCCAGGATTTTTGAACGAGGGAGGAATAGATGAGGAAAACAAAGCAGTTTTCATCCTAATTAGGCACTGGAAATCTTTTAAGAGGCTGAGCAGCATAGGGAAAGATGTGTGTCATCTTAACTGGCTTGGAATCAGGCCGGGTTTTGTTTGTCAGCAACGTGTTTGGGCCAGGAAGGATATTTTGCATAGAGTCTTGCATGTGTCTGGCACAGATCGGAGTGTGTAGATGTTGTGCTTTAGAAAACACCCTCAGTAACACTTCTTGGCAGGAATGACGACAGATAGCCCTACATCTAAGAACATTCTTCATGTCCACTAAAACACACATCTGTTCTTTGTTTGCAGAGTGTGTTCTTTCTAAACAAGGTACGGATCACAGAGGCACAGCTCACTAGCCATGAGGCAATTGATTAATAGCAAGGCTTGATGAAAGCACTGCAGTTTTTCAGCTTGGCAACTGGCAAAGCTTGGAGATTTCATGTGGTTCAGAAAGAGATGTAAAAAGGACTATTGAGTGCACTGAAGGTACCTTCTTCCACAGCTTGTTGTCCCCAAAGACTATAAGGAGGTCATGATTAAATACAAATGGAAATGTAAAGAGGGAATGGGCTGGAGTTTCTGAAAAATTGAGTAAAACCTCCTTAGTCTCACTAGATGGTGCTGCAAAAACTCCAAACTTCTGATTTAAGACTGAAAACAAGACTTTTTTTAATGTAACAGAAAAATAGTTATTTTTTAATCTCCCCTACTCTTCCTGTTACATATCCAGGGCAATGCCTTTTTGAAACACTTTAAGGAAGAGCCTAGATAATAATGTAACAGTGTGTTTGTCCAACGGGCTCATCTGTGTCTATGATGCCTTATCTTGAAAAGTATCAGAAAAGACCCTGAGAATGCACATTTCTTTTTATTCCCTTTTATTTTTAGCTAGATATGGCTTGTTGAGGTCAAAGTGACTTGTTTCTGCTTGGCTGAACATTCAGACCAAGCAGCGGAGACCTGATGCACCCACTCCTGTTTCTGCTTCAGCACAGCGCAGCTGGTTTCATACCTGATTGACAGAAGGCACACTGAAATTTGGCAATTTAAAAGTTAGTATGGGGAATGATCAGAGTGAAGTGTCACTAGATTGTACCTCTCCACAATTAACAAAATATTAGTTTCTACAGAGACAAGTAGTCACTTTTAACCTCTGCACCACTGTCTCTGGATGTGTTTGGGTCACATGCAGCATTGCTTCTTCTCATTTAAGAAATGAATGAGACAAATGAGACAGATTAGTCCAATGTGATTTTCCTACCTATGCCTATAGAGTTTCCATTCAGATCTGTGGTTTCTCCCTTAGCCTAGACACTTGCTGTAGGGAATTTTAAAACCAGTCACAGACCCCCCCAAACTTTTGCAGTGGTCAGAGACAGAAATATTTTCCTCAGGCCGTTCACTTTAGAACAGCCCAGCCAAACCACACTTGTTCTTTTTCTGTGGACCACCATGGGTACGACTATCTGAAATACATCCACTATATATGTGTCTGAAGTCAAGTGAGATGAATAACACCAATATCTGGAACATAAAGGGTCACAGCTGGAGCACCAAGCTGTAGCAACACGTCCAAGCTCTCTGCAGTGTACCTGTGAGCAGGTGTCTCTCACAAGCTGTCTGCACAAGCTGCTGTGGGGGCTATCAGAGAGAACAGACTGGGAACATCGGCAAAATAAGATGAGTCTGAAAACCTAGAAGAATTCCTTCAGCTTGTCATTATCCTCATTATCCTCAGCCTGGCTGAGCACAGAACTTCCAAGCTACCTCTCCTGTGAAATGCTTGCCTCAAGCATAATGTTTTACATTTCCAGGTATGTGTTGTCCTCTTGCTTGTGTGGCTCTTGGGCATTGGTGTGGTCTTTAGGACTTGGGGAGAATGAACTAGATGCTAAGTTGCAAACCTTCATCAAAGAAACTGAAATTGCCCTTATTTTTTTAAGGAAATTTAAGGAATTAAAAAAAGAATTTCTTCTTTCTTAAAGCATTTGGATTTTGAGACATGGAAGGTAAAAATTATGTAAAACTTCTTCACTCATTGTATTTCTCCTTAAAAATACAAATAATCCTCCCTGAAATTAAGAATATCTTTTTCAGTTTTTTGGTTAAGGTTGTATTAGTTCAACTTTAAAATAAAACAAATACTCATGGAAAATCTTCCAAAGTGTTTTTCTTTTTTTAAAAATAAGTATGCTAGGCTGATAATTAATATGAATAATTTCTGAGATTCCAGCACAGAAATGCCTTTCAACTGATACCATTCTTTTAATTTAAGTTTACCCACTTAAAGAAATGGTTGTCACAAGAGGCAAAATGCATGCAGTGTAATTCATACCAGCAATCAGCTTGCAATTACAAAGGAAATTACACCATGACTTCAAACTGCCTAACTCCTCCCTCAGGCCAACTCACTGTTTTGTACACAGAAGCAAGGGAGCCCATTCCCATTATGAAGAATTATGGCCACTGTTAGGGTGACAACACATAAGCTCAGGAGCTGGAACTGTAAGTTCTGGGCTGGCCTTTGGTAGCTCCTGAAATGTTTTGGTCTGAGGAAGATTTGAGTTGGGTGGTGAGTTCTGTGTCACTTGCTGAACACTTACGCTGCTGTCAGAGCTTGAGGCTTTGATTGGGCCTTTCTGCCATTTCAGGGGTTATGGGTGCCCTGTGTCCAATTTGAACATTTGGGTGAGGGATATTCCCGTGTAACCTCAGAGCTGGGAACTGATGCCATGCCTTCTACCCATCTCTTCCCAGTACATCCAAGGTGCAGCTAAACAAGATTGAAGCTGTGTTTTAATTTTGCTGAAATTTACTTTTGGACTAAATTAGGGACATAGTTATATCACAGGGGCATGAATCTTTCTTTTTGGAGGCACTGTTCCACGATGTGCTAATTCCACCCCCGGACTGCATACATAGCTGTCTAAGGAAGTGTTAAATACTTAATAATATTTTTGCCCTTCTTTGTCAGCCTGAAGGAAATATGAATAGATTTAGTTATTAAGATATTAAAGGAAGTTGGTTAAAAAATTCTCTCCTCTGTGGGGACTTGAGGATTAGAGAGGTGTTTCTAGACACAGCTCTGAATAATTTAGTTAGATAGTTTACCCTTAGAGATAAGAAGCAAATGAACCATGAAATAGACCCTCTGGCTGTTATTTCCTAATTGACTTGATATGAAGACACTCCCAAATCAGGTGGACTGACATAGATTTAATTACTTATACTGCAATGCTATTATTTAGTAGTAGTAATATTTTAGCTGCAACAGTCCAAGATGCAAGAAATTTCAAGTGCCTAAGAAAGGCAGTATTTCTTGTTAGACTTGTAGATGGAAGAAGTGCAGAAGCTTTCAGGCCCAAGGTTAGGTCATCAGAAACATTGCTCAATAAATTTGACCTTCATTTATTTTGAAGGAACAACTCTGCTTGGAGTTTAGTATATCAGGTTTTTATTTCCTGCTGGAAACACAATTTCCATTAGCAAACAGCCTCATTACTATCCATTTGCAGAGTAATTGCTGAAAGCTTTTTGTTCACTTCTTTAAAAGTATAGAGTTCAGAAACACAAGGTCTGATCAAGATGCAAGACAAGATATGACATAGAGATATTATGCCAAAAGCTTCTTTTTTTTCTCAGATATGTGGGCAGTCTAATAAAGGTATTGCCTCTTCCTACAAATCTTATGACTCTATGCTATTATTTTTGTTAAGGAGCTACTGAAAACTCTCAGCAATCACCCTGCAAATTGCTAATAATGAGGTAATTTGCAAAATGAAATTGTATTTGCAGTAGGAAAATAAAACCCTTAGCAGTGAATTCATGTATTTGAAATAATTGAAGCTTAAATTTATTGAACATTCTGGGGGAAAAAAGGAGCTATAGAATTCCTCAAAGCTAGAATAACCATGGTGAAACACAGGAACCTTTATGCTCAGACATATTAGGCAGCTCAGTTATAGCATTTGGCACATCTGACATAATGCTGGTGGAGGATGAAGAAGAATTGGAGTACAGCTGGAAAGGTAAGTGTTTCACACGTCACATGGTGTAAGATTCTGGAGTGGATCAGTTTTCTCTAGGAATATAATATGGGAATGAAAAAAAAGCGGCATATATTTCTTGAACATAAGTTTAATTAGAGTGTCTATTTTGGGAGTGCAGTTTTCTTACAGAGCTCGTATGGAGAGTGGAGAGAAATTGGCACATCCAGAGGTGGTCTCTGGCTAATGTGAGATGCCATCAGGAAGGTAGGTAACTTCCTCCATCAGTAGTTCTCCAGTTACACTGTGAAGTGTGTCAAAGAATACATGAAAGTTAGGTGGCTTCAATTTTGGCCACTGATGGAGAAATCAAACTAATGTTTTTGGTAAGGCCCACCACTGAGCATTAAATGTGCTCATCTTCCTTTGTCAAGGTATGAATCTGGATTTTATTTTTACTCTTTTCCATACAATAGGGCGGTGGCTGGAAATGCACATCTACTGAAACTTCAAGTTAATTCAGTATTCAACAGAGTCCATCTCAGCTGACCAAGTGCTGAGTCAGCCAGAGAGGTGAAAGTGGGCTTCTCACAACAGTGAATTTCAGTCAAAAGAGAGTGAGAAAAATGATAACTCCTGGCTTTTAAGGTTATTCCTGCATATCACACACCAGCTGCAGAGGTAGCACATCACCTCTCCCAATATCATCAGTGTTCATTGGCATGTGTTACACACAACCTGCATGTCCTATTAATACTTGCAAATTCTTCTGTTCTCAGGAATAAAAGATAAAGCTGAGAGCACAGAATCATTTTTGCTAATACTTTGCTCCACTGATTCAGTTCAGCAACAGCAATCACTGGACCTCAGGGGAAAACATAAAATGAAAATGTTGATTTATTTGCCCGTTTTATGGTGGAAGCAGAGGCACATTGATAGGCTTAGACTGATAAAATGTTTCAGAGATCTAGAAAAGATATTAACAGCACTGCCTCGAACCTTCCTCTGACTTGAGATAATTTCTTCTCCAAAGAGCCTTTAAAGATGGGCTTTTTATTCTTTCAGTTACTGAAGCATTAACTAGCCATTAGCTATTTATTCAAATTGATGTGCAAATGGAATAGAGGAAGTTTAACACAATTTTCAGCACTTTTTCATCAGTTTCCAATAGCAGTTTCATAGTTTTTTCAGCCACTGCCTGGTGGAGACTTATCCTGGTACAGCAGGCCAATCTTTGACACAAGGCTGATCACTTGGAGCAGTGTTCATCTGCTGCATTCACCACGGCAGTAGAGAACTGTCTACTTTTGCAGAAACCACAGGTAAAATTTATTTATAGGGGTACATAGTGTATAGTTATTTATGTCAAGGGAAGGAACTATGCTTAGCAGCAAGGAGAAAAATGTACTGCATGAAACCTCCATTGAATTGAGGAGCAATTGCAGCTACACATTAAAAAAGTGAGTATCTCAGCCTTCAGAAATGGTCTTGAATTTCTTTTGTAAGATATGTCCTAGGTGTATGTGTGTCAGTAGTCTAGAAGAGATGAGATGATTCATATATTGCCAAGTAGAAAGACAGGCTTGTACAAGAAAAGCAAAACTGTAGAAGAGGAAAGGCAGATGCAAGACTGAGGGGCCAGGGGCCTTCAGACTGTGAGGTACAATAAGCTCTGCTTTCCATCTAATAGGTGTTTGCAACCACCATTCCCATCCCCACCGCTTCTGGCTCTGAGCTCTTCTTCACATGCATTCAGGAAAGAGTGAGTTTTTGTGTGGAGACCCTACATCCCAAATTACTGATCTTGGTAATTTCTTAATAGAATATGTGCCTTAAGTTTAAGGATTTCTATTTGGAGACATGGTCCTTTCTGGCTTAGTGCTGAACCCCTTTTCATCCCAACAGGGAGAAGATGAGCTGTCTGTGGATGGATCAAAACGCAAAAGAGCAACTCAAAGGATAGCTGCTGTAGCCATGCTACAGGTAGGATTTCATGGACATTTCTGTTAGAAGTTTCTCTGCCTCTGATCCCCTATGCATAAATATGTGTCTTGTTCCCCTTGCCTAAAAGAATTTTAGTATTCTTTGTCTTCACTTGTTATATGCTCAGACAAATACACTTTCATGGCAGGAAGAAGGAAACAAAAGGAAATGACTCACCCAGATAACAGCAATGAAATATATTTTTACATTATATTCTATATCTGCTAACTAAATAACCATAAATATTGCAGTGATGCCAAGGCAGACATTCTCTGAGATGCTTTTAGAAGTGTTTAGAAACTTGGCTCTGACAAATGAGGAAATGAAAATCGCACACATTTGTCCATCAGGTTCATCCAGTTTGCAGTTGATGGGAGTTATGTAGAAGGTCCGTTCATGAAGAGTATGCATATGTGAAAGAAATTTCTGCTCTATGAAGATGTAGAGGTGGTTGCTTTTGGAAAAAGAGGAAAAAATTTGGGGAAAAATATGTTAGTGGAAAATGTAAGCAATGGCTCTTTTGACTTTGGGTTGAGTTTCTTTCTCCATTTTTATAGAGAAAGAGGCCTCTATCACTGAGTGGTGGGGGTTTTTTGCACTGCGAATCAGAAATGGACAAGACAAACTTGAAGGGAATAGTTCAGGCTTTGCAGAAAGCTGAAGTAGATTCACATGCTCATCTGGGCTGCAGTTTAAAAAAGTACAAATACAGCAGTTGGCTTGGGACAGTTTTGTCTGCACAATTGCTATGTGGAAGAGATGTAGGATTAAGACCATGATCCATGTCTAGATTGCAGCACCAGACTGGGCTGAGTATCAGTGTCTCACTAATGCAGCTGTACTGGTCTTTTCCCTGTTCCTATTTAACCACTGCTAGCCTGGGAATATCTTTGTGCTGTGCTCTGCTGGGGGAAGAAAATGTCTTTCAGGGATGTAGTGAAATTAAGGAGTTTCAGGAGAAAAGATACTTTTCTATAGATTATGCTTTCACTTCTGCCTTTGCAGTATAATTATTAGCTGCCAACAAGGATACAGGTTCTGTAAAAATAACATAACATTTCGTTATCTTTGGGATTAGACATCTGGATTTGTGACTTTCTGTTGTTTTCTTCATCACCTTTGGAAAAGATGAGTTTTCTTGGAGACTCACTGGAAGTCCAGGACACACCTGGATTACTCAAAAGAGTAAAATGGGATCACCTTCTCATGTCCTTGTCCTCATCCTCAACACTTCTGTGGTCATGTCCTGAGCACAGCCTTTGTCAGCCCCTAGCGTAGTATCTCAGCACACAAGTGAGACTAACTGATATTAGATAGGGAAGTGCTGAACTGCTCTTCTGCAGCAGGTAGTAGAGAAGAATCTGGTCTTTCCATGGGCTTTTCAGAGCCAAGTTAGATGCTAAAATGCAAGGGATAGGAATCCTGAACCAAAGTCTTCTTTCTCACCTGAAATCTTCTCCTTCAAGGTCACAGGAAGAAAGAAGCAGTCCTGACATCCCCTTAGTTATATGTGAACATTTCTCCCAGGTAAATCTGCATGAAGAATAAGAATATAATCTCATGGTATGTCCTGAGTTGCCCTCCTACTGTAAAACCCAGTAGGACTGGGAGAGGGAATGTGCTTAGTTGGGGGATGAAACGGTTGTATGAGACTTCCGGCTCCTCTGAGGATTTGTACAGACCCTTGGTATTTGGGATTCACATATCATTTGCCAGCAAAACAAAGGTAAAATAATAACAATTATAAAACAAGCAGCAGGCAAACATAGGAGCCTGTTATTTAGAGAAATTAGGTTACCAAGCCTTCTGTCTCTCAAATATGTGATCTGAAAGAAAATCATTGCTCAGTTTATCAGTCATGTGTTTCTCCACAAACACAGGGTGTCTAATCTCATCCTCATTTACACACTCACATGGATGCTGTGAAATCTAGAGATTTATGGATCCCTAAAGGCTACGTTATTAAGAGGAGATAAGCAGCTGACTATAAATTACATACAAGGCATAGACTGTATAATTTTATATTTGATATTTCATAGCTCAGCTGAAGTGGTGGGTTGTTTAAATATTCAAGTAGAGGAAACCGAGATGGAGATCTAGTTGCAATTTTAGGGATGCCAAAGTACTTTCACCTAACTATGCCACTCTAACAAGTTTGGGGCTGTTGCTGGCCCGTGGTTTCTGCAGGCTTTCCAGGAATGACACCCAGCTGTGGAAAGGCCAAAGGCAACATATTTCCAGAGACTTCATGAGGACTATGAAGAAAAGCTGTTGCTGCTCTGTGTCGTGCTAATGCTGAATTTCCCATCTTTCTGTCCATGGGAGCTCAGTGCCCAGGTCAGGCAGAGAGCAGTGGCAGCAGGCAGTGGTGACATGGTGGCAGCAGGCAAAAGTACCTTGCTCCTGAGTTAGATGGGGAGCAATGGCCCAGCACACCTTGGCCTCAGCCGCTGGAGCTTATCACAAGGGGTAAAAATACAATTCAACCTCTGCTCCTGCTCACCCCGGCTAATTACTGTGAATTAGTGCCAAAGGAAAGCATGAAACAGTAGCTTTTTATGACAGTCTCTGGCTTGATAGCAGACACCATTAACAGGTAGGTCACTGACCTGCCATCATGGCAAGAGAAGTTTTAATGGAAATTTTATTTGGAAAGTGTGCTCTAGAGATGACAATGCCTGTGTCCTTCTGCAATCCCAGATATTCAATTCAGAGGGTGCAGTGAGTGGCACACAACACATCCAGGGTGCAGACCAGTTGCTTGCCATCATGATACCTCAAACCTAAACTAGAGGTTGAAAAGGTTCTATAGTATTTTAGCTTCAACCAGTTTACATCTATAAAGACCTGAGCAAATTGGTCTGATTGCACAGCTGCCTTTCCTTTCAGGAGGAAGTTAGACTAGAGACCACTCAACCTGCTTTATTTTTTAACTTTATGATTTTATATATTATGAATCTATAGTATACACAATTAAAAATCCATATAAATGCATATATATAATCAAAGTACAGAAATATATGAATAGATACACATACTAGAATCTTCAGGAGGACTAAGTAGAGATTAGCTTATTTGCTCTTGGAGGGTAAATTTACCCAAAGTAAAGGCACAGCAGATCCCATGAGGCCTGTAAAGAGAGGAGGAAGGAGAAAGTAGATGGGGCCATCAGGATGGCCATCAAAACCTTGCTGCAGCTCTCTGTGTATTTACACCACTGTAACTCCAATACAGAGCAAATATGGGAAAATACTGTGCAGGTTCAACTGTTCCTCTGCTCTGAAACAGCAAGCCTCAAGTGTGCTTTCAGAGACTGTCCCTTAGCTGCTTGCAAGGTTTTAAACACTATGACACATTTTTGGTCCCAGGAAAAGGCAATAATTTTTTCCTATAAATCCTAGATATCTTTTTCATGTATACTTTTAATTAGTATCTTGGGGAATTCACTCTACATTTTCCTTGCTTTTATTAGCTACAAATCCATCATGTATTACACTTTTACAACTTTTATGATTAACAAGGTATTGGATGCCTTCTGCCCATGTAAGCTTTACCTTCATCTGAAAGCATGTTCTGGTTTATTTTACAAATAAGCCTCACAAGGAAGACCACGAGGACCTGACTGCCGACTGAGAGCTGAAGGCAAGGGGGATCTGACCTGATGAGAAGGAGCTCCTTGGGTGAGATGACGGAGTAGCAGGGCCATCTGCTGCAGAGCCTGGGCTTTGAGCTCCAGCTTTAGGCTGCACAGGTACTCCCTGCTGTAAACTCACAGCTGGCCTTTGAAGTTTCTGCAGCTGTAATCTGCTTGTGATAGCAAATGCAGCATTCTTTTGGTCTGTGCTCCGTGCAGCCTGGCTGAGCACTGAGGTTTGAAGTGCACCTTTCACAGGAAATATTTATGGCTAAATCCCAGAGCAGGGACCATGCAATGCTGCTGTGCTCAGAAGTAAGGTGACATCTGCTTGTTGCAGACCATGACTCTTAAGCTCTTTCTTGCTTGGATGGAACAGTTACGATGGAAATGGTCTGTGAAATTGCGTTCCCACAACAGAAGTCACCAGTGTTCAAGAATAAAGGAGAAGGTGAATTTGTGCTTCTGCTTCATATTATTTGAGTGTTGACTGGGGCAGAGTGAGGAGGAAGAGAAGAAAAAAAAGTGAACCACATAGAAATGTAAGACCAGATAAGAATAAAGGTTTTGTCATAAAGTCCAGTGGAGGAAAGGGGACAAATCAGACCTGGCTTACAACCCTTTTCTCATTTGGAGTAGTCATTCTGGTTAGCCATGGGAGAGGATTTGCCGAGGATAAGTTAGCTTTGATGATACAGGCTTTGCTGTAGAAGAGATGGATTTCTGAACACAAGACAGAAAGGGGCATGACAGTGACTCTGGTAGCTCAGAAGGAAGAAAGGGATAGGAAAAGACACTGAGTACTTTAAATATGCATTGCCTAAAATTTTTAATGTCTTTTTTCCAAGTCTACTACTTTAGCCGCATTCCTCCAACCATTAGCTGTGGAGATTCAGAAAGCTGCATGAGACAGGTAGACATACATACATCCCAAAATCCAACCCCCCTCTGCCCATGTGCTCCCACACTAGACTGAGGGCAGAGTTAGTCCTGTTATACCGTCAGCCCTGCTAACTGGAGTGGGAAAAGCTGGAGCCCAGGCTCACACTTCTGGCTGACAAGGCTGTTATCCTGCACAACCAGATAAGCAACCCTGGGCCAGATGGAGCTAATATCCTGATCTTTCAGTATCATTGCTACCCTTCCTCACCTCTAGTCCAGTGTCCTGGAGGAGCAGCTACACCAGGCAGCAACATGCAGGGTACAGCTGTGCAGAACCCTGACACTTTTTTATCCCAAATGATGGACACTCCTCTCACACTGTCCTGGCACTTGTCAAATGTGAGGCTTGCAGTAGTGCTGTGGGCAATGGCAACACTGCTTTTCTGTGTCATCCTCGTGGCTTAAACAAGCTAAAATAGTCAGCAAGCTGTTTGCTGCACTGTCCCCTCCACCCTTTTGAGGGGGCAAGGCTGCTGGATATGTGGGTTCATCCCGGGATTTATAGCCCTCCCAGGAGCCCTCTGTATGCTGCCCTTAACCAGGCAGTGACTGGGTTTGGGGAGAAGTTGAGTTTACTCTGTGCTCTCTGCCACGGAGACCTTTACTTTTGTTCAGCACTTCTTTGTTTTTCTGGTAATACAAGTTAACAGCCTCTTGAACCAGCATCTCTTTATCAGCAGAAAACCATCACGATTTAGAACATCAAGTGCTGCACTTGTGCCCTCAGGAGGGAATGCAGAGGATGGGAAGATCAAGAAGATGAACCAGCCTATATCTCTTTGAAAGGGCAAACAAGCACTGAACTAGAGTGAGTGCATTTATCCAGGGGTCAGGCTTTGCATTCTCACATCCTACTGCTGGAAGCTGAAATTAGGCACAGGTGTCCCTTTTTTCCTTTGCTGAAAAGATTCAGGATATCAGGCCATTTGTCATATATGTCTTACCGACTTGCAAGAAAACGACGTGCTTGGTGTATCTCACAGACAGTAAGGAGTGAAATCTCACCCTGTCTTCATGCCACACTGCAGTTCTGTGGAGTTATTTCAATTTAATGAAAAAGGAGAAGTAAGTAGGAGCCCAGAGATATTAGTGAAATACCTGTCACACAGCAAGTCAGTAACAGTGGCAGCACAAGGATGCACAAATCCTGTCCAGTCCCCTACAGCCACCCTGCTGCTAGCTGGTCCCTGAGTATTTGCTGGTCCCCGAGTATATTGCTGGTCCTTTGCAAATCACATTATTGCTGTGCCTGAGAGTCTCACTTCAGTCTTTCAGCTAAATGGCAAGTGAAAATAAACCTTAATCACTCTATACTCCATCTGTAGTCAGTAGCAAGAGATGTAGGGGCAAATCATGCCTCACATGGGCTGGAGCACACTCTGTAAGTGCTGATCCCCTCCATTAACTATAATCAAAGACTAATCAAAACTAATTTGAGTGCGAAGGGTAAATGTCTAAAATTGCTCCGTCCCACACCAGTCATAGAAACGCACCCGATCGTTTACTCAGATGGGTGTGTGTGAAATACACCATGTTCCAGGAAACTGGGACGATACATTCAGGGCCATTTGCTAGATTTCTTTCACAGAAACCTGAGGGTTTATGCTTGCAGGGCTTATCTACGTAGACCCCTGCCTTTCAGCAGAGGAGGCATTGCTTAAAAAGCTGATTGTGTGCCTGCAAATATGGTTATCACTGTTCTGTTTCTTGCCTGCTTCCTTGTGTTGGGTGTGGATTGCTACCCAGGCTAAAGAAGGGACAAAATCCACAACCTGACTTGGTTGCAGTGTAGCTGCTGGACTGGTAACTTCCATGCCACCCTCCCTCTGCACTGGGAAAACATTCTCAGGTTTGGAGGTGGAAATAGGAGAGCATCACTGATCAAATGTACCATGCAACAAGATCCTCATACTGCATTAACAACACACCCAAAGACTTCCTTAAGCCAGGAAAGAGCAAAGGATAACTCTCGGTCCCATGGAAATCAATGACAATACTTATATGTATTAAAATCTCAAATACGTATTAATTTTTCACACCTCTCTGAAAGGAAGAAGGCATGGAAGATTTGCTGAATAACTCACTACATAAAAATCACTCACCTGCTTAAAAAATAACTTACATTAAAACAGGTATTCACATTATAATGGAAGAACTAATAATAAAGAAAGGAGATGAGCAAATCATGTTGTAAGCTGGTAAAAATACATACAGAACAAAGCCATTGGAAAAGAACTTGACAGGTTTCTTAATGTTTTAAATTGGAAATGAAAATTAACGGAAACTAAACCTCTTCAGAGTTTCAAAGATTTCCATGCTGATTTTTAATCAAATTAATTTGGTTGAAAAAAAGAGCCTTCTGTTTTCAAAGCTGAAAAATTACAGACTTCAATTTTTTTTCCAGCTTGAACAGCTTCAACTTTCAATTTATAAAAGTATAAAAGATATTTCAGTCAAAATTTAAACTAATTTTTCTGGCTCTAGCTAAATAAAAATTTTCCTGAGATTTTGGTCAAAGAAACTTGGGGTTATTTTGACTTCATATCTAGATGTTGAGTGCAAAAATGCTTGGGTGCTTAAAAATATCTGCATGTTAGAAAAATTATTAAGAATCCTATATTTGAACTAAGGTTGCTTAGTCTTAAGGCTGGAATCTATTAATAGTGTGTTCATTTAAGCCCATAAAATTACCTGTAGTGTCAGAAAAATCTTTAAAATAATTGAAGTTTAAGATATTGAAGTGCCTACTCATTCGGGTAGGTCATTACAGTCCTGAAGCATCTCCCTGGCAGGGACAGAAGCACACCACTGCCTTCCCTCTTGATCAGTATGCCAGCAACCAGCTCCCGTGAAGTGCTGTCCTCCTCAAACCAATTGATTTCAACAGTTTAAAGACATTCAAGTATCTCTGAGAGTAAGTGCAGGCAAGCGAGAAAAGAGTTTCTATGTTGTAAGTGCTGTGAGGAAGGGGAGGAGAAAGGATTCTTATTAATTTCCAGAAGTCTAAACCCAAAAATTTTGTTTCATTCTGACTTGAGTACTTGGCTACAGCAGCCATACCCCACTGGGAGCTAGAGAAGCACCAGGGATGTGGTTGGTAGTATCTAGAGGTGATCTGAGTCAAACATTGAGAAGACTTCTAAAGGAGGGAAAAGTTCAAGTTCCAATTTGACAGTTTTACATTGTTTCCAGTGTTATTAGCATTGTACAATTATTGAAGGTCTCTTGGGATTGAGCATGCTGCATCCTACACATGTTTATCCTTCAATTCCTCTTGGAATATTGTTTTCACAGCATGATGTTTCCTTACTATCAACTCAGTCAGCTGAGAATATCAGTTTAATAATACATAGCGATAAAAGTTCAACCTAGATGCTTCAGAAGAAACTTAGACATGTAACAACAAAAAGACAGGATGTTCTACACTTTACTTGTTTTCCTCTGTAGATCTATCTAGCTTTGCTAAGGTATAATATTGTTATGGCACACTATTAATAAAAAAGCTAAACTCAGCCATATGTGATGGCAAAACCAGAGAGATGCCATGTGCTGTGCAGCCAGTCCACATGAAGTTTGCTCATATCATTCCCAGACTGACCACCCTCCTCATCTCTTGCACATATTTAATGTAGCTTTTTTATACTTTGTCATTAAGCCTGTGGTTCTGTAACACAGGTAATGGCACTATCCCATATATTTAAATATTTTCTATACATCTGGTTCTATGACAGGAATTACTACTTTACTATTGCAAGGACATTGGCCATGATCCAGCAATTCTGTAAATTCATAGCAAAGCGAGGGAGAGAAGGCCAAGTCTTGGCATGGGAATATCAGGCAGCTGCCTGGTGTAGCAGGTGGTGAAAGGACCGTTGGCTTTCAGACATGCCCAAACTGGCTGTGAATTAAAAGATTGTTGGTGTGTGGAATTTTAGAGGATGGAGTGCAACACTGCCAAGACCAGCTGTTTCCACCTTCACCTCTCCTTCTGCTGGAACACGAGGAGCATTGAGCTGTTTTTTTTTTAGGGTTCTCACCAAGCTCCTCTTCTGCTCCTTTCTGTGTTCTTGTGACAGCAGTGACCTTGCCTGGGTACCACCCTGGTCTGAACCGTGAAAATAGTTGCTACCAGGAATTTGGCTAACTCTTACCATGACTGATGAACATTTCCTTAATTACAGGGCCATTCTGCATGTACCAAGAGAGGAGTTATTACCTGTAAAGTTTACTTTCAGGAGATAATCTTTGTACAGCTTCCTGCCATCCAGATGCTTCATGGCATCACAGAGTTTGGTGGTGTTTGGGCAGAGAGTCCTCTGCATTTTATGCAAGGCATGGGCCATTGCATACACAGCATTCACAACAAACATGATCTTGGATTCTTGCTCGTAGTTGGAACTGTTGATCGTGAAGTGCTTGTCACAAGCCTTTTTATGTGGTTTCCGGTTCTGCAGGCTACACTGGAATTTTTGCTCCCAGAAATCCTTGAACCATGGGTTGCGTCTGTTATTGTAAGGGCTGAGACTTTGGAAGTACTTGTCAAACTCTTTAACTGGATGGGAAGCAAGCTCCAAGGTTATGGCCCCAGATGCTATATGCTCATTACCCTTGACAATGCTCTCCTGTGCTCCCCACCCGTCGCTGGCGATCCAGGTGAAGGACACGTTGAAGCGGTTGGCGGCCGCAATGAGCTCCCGGGAGTCATCGCCTCGCATGAACAGCACCACCACCCTGGCGTTGGGTTTCTGGAGCAGCTCCCTGATCACGCCGTCGTAAGACTTCCTGATGTTGGACCGTCCCACCTTCTCAGAGGTGGCGATGCAGATGTTGCGCAGGCGAGCTTCCTGCTCAAAGGCCTCAATCCCCGTCTCCCCGTAGTCCCCTTCGGAAGCCACCGTTGACACGTAAGTCCAGTTGAAATACCTCAAGATTTCAGCCATGGCTTTCGCTTGGTAGAAGTCCGGGGGCACTGTACGTGCAAAATAATCATAGCGGGATTTGTCGCTCAGCTTGGCACTGGTGGAGGCGTAGCTTATCTGGGGAATCTGGAAGAGTCTGAGCAAATTTGCCACCTAGAGATAAAGGGGGAAGCACAGATTATTAAAGAGCGGTATTTATAAAATGGAACAGAAATATTTAGGGAAAGGCATTGACAGTGTTTTTTAATGAGAGATGTTCTGATGATCACAGATTGAGGGTGTTGATAGAGGATGTTGATAACAAACTCCAGGGAGAGCATTGCTCTGAGCATATGCACAAAAACTGTTCTGATGCCCAGTTAATTCCCTGGGTCCTGCTGGGACTGTAGTGGATTTTTATTTTCATGAAACTGAGCCTGTTTAAACAACAGATAATTAAACACAAATGGACAATATATTTCTGTTTCAGAGTGTGTTCCTTACTAAGATCTGGGGATTTGCATGCCTTTGCTGTTCATAGTGGGTTACATCTTCTCCAAGGCTCATTGTATTTGATAACCAAATGCACTAATAAAACATATATTTCCCTTTTGTACAAATATCACAAATGTATAGGCCTTATGCAGAACTTTCTAATTTCACATATTCAAGGTAAGTCGCCACCTCTCCTATTTTTTACTCATTTAAACTTTCTTTCTGAGATGTTCTGACTGTCGACCTGCTGAGATGGCACGTTAGATTTGTTGCACGTTAGTACTCTTCAAGAGTTGCACAATGTCAGAGAACCACGGAATCGCAGATTTGCAGATTCACAGAATCACAGAATCATAGAATCACAGAATTGTCTCAATTGGAAGGGACCCTAAAGGATCATCAAATCCAACTCTTAAGTGAATGGCCCATATGGGGACCAAACCCACGACCTCGGCATTATTAGCACCATGCTCTACCCAACCAAGCAAATCTCATGTTGACCTACAGTTTTTAATAAATAACAAAACTTTTAATAATCTCTATTTGCCCTTCTGGTTTGGTTTATGTGGTCCAAAGCCCTGCCTTTTTTTTTTTTTCCCCACATGTTACTATATCCAGTGCTTAAATATTTCCAAATCTACTCTGCTGCTCTCAAAGAAGTACAACTCTTGATCACATCTGGAAAGAAATGAAGAAAGTTTATAGCATTTTTTCCTATGATAGCTTCTTAAATGACAAAGGGAAGACTAGTGACTAGAAGTTGTGTCCAGTAAATTAAACTTGAAGCTAATCTCGGAGCACAGCCCAACGAAACCATTTGAAAAGCAATAGTGTGCTTGAGATTCCTGAAATAGTGTATTTGACATTCCCAAGGGAAACTTTTTAAAAATTGCCCAATCATTTAATTTTTTTAATCTTCCCCAGATGTTTCTTTGAGCACAGACTGTCTGTAAGAATTCAAAGGCAAAAGGACTGTTTAGGAAAAAATATTGTGGAACAGGCAATTTGGAAGGCTCAGACATCAGTAGCAAATTAGACAGTCTGGTAAAAACAAAACAAAACAGAACAAAACAGAACAAAACAAAAACTAGAAGAATTTTATTGCTTTTCAGCAACCTCTATGACTTGGGATTTTACAGATTTAGATTCTGTCTTTTCCGTAATGCAGACACTGAACTAGTGTCCTGCTGTAGCTCAGTCTCCCCCTGTAAACAGGTGTAATCTCATCTGGGCCAGACTCTGCTGCCAGCCATACATATACGGGGACTTTCACAAGCCCTGGGCCACATGGAACTGAGGGCTTCAGGAGGCCCTTGTCCTCCTGTCCTTGTGGAACACCAGGGAAGACCAGGTGTCCTGGCATCTCAGCTGTAGCTGCTGAGCTGAAGTTCGCCTTCACAAAATAAACCACTGGCAGTGGCTTATTTTAGCTTAAACCAAAATAAAACCTTTTCTACAGTGCTTGGAAGGAGTATCCTGAGCTTTAGCTGACACTCTGCAGTTTTGCCAGTGGGTACAGGCACAAGGCTGTGGCTGAACTAGTTACTGTCCCTCAGAAAGCAGCCGATGTGTTCTTAACCTCCCTGCTAGATGGTAACAACCATGAAACTCTCTTATGCTGCAAGTGTGGGATTTAATTTGCATCGTGGTGATGTAAATGAACAGCTTTAAAGCAACAGGATGGGCAGAGAGGCCTTTTTTGCCACAAAGGTACAGTGGATGCTTTGAGCATCGTTAAGTCCCTGTGGCTTTGTAACTTTGATTACATGCCCACAGATCCACATGGTTTGGTTCACATGTTCTCTCTCAAGAGCACTCTGATTCGGTAATAAGAATGTACTCCATGTAGCTATTCTGGAACACTTCCTGCAGAACTGTGTGGGCTGGAATTGCTATTCTTGTCTCAGTTTATTCTAGCAGGAATTATTTTATTTGTGCTAAACCATAATGAAGATATACACACATATCATTCTGCATTTCCCCCCTCAAATTGGCTAAAGAAGAAGTCCATTTTCAGCAGCTCAAGTAATGCTGGTCAGTATGTAGACAAGCGTTCAGCTCACAGAAAGGTGCTCCTAAAAATATAGCAGTTTTATGGTTGTTTCTTTATTTTTTAAAAGTCTTTTTGTTTGTTTGTTTTGTTCTGTTTTTTCTTTTAGTCTAAGCAGAAAAAGCATCCACAGAACTAGTCTCCCAGTTTACACAGGGGCCCTCAGCCTTGGAGGCCACTATACTTCTAGGGTCCCAAAAAGCTGCAATTCTGATTCCTGTGCTCTGGGGAGAAGAAAGTTTTCACGTATTTACAGCTGTTTGCTGTAAAGCTTTTCATTACAAAGCTGTCCAGATGGTACATTTTTCTTGGACTAAAAATTAAGAAATATAAGAAAGTCTGATTAATCATAAAGGATAGTGACCCAGTCATCCCTGATCATGGAGTTCAGTGAAGTTGTATCTGTTGTTCAGATCAGGACACTGTTCTTGAAATTCTAAAGTGGGGATTTTCTGGAATATTGTAACGTCTTGATATTAGGAACTAATTTTTCTAAAAAGCTCAAGTCTCAAGCACTTAGCTGATGCAATTGATATCAGAACAGTCCCTTTTTCCAGCCATTTCCATGCTGATCTGAGTATTTGATTATGAAAATTTTATACTCGTTAAGAGACTAACAAGAGAAGAGCACAGGTAGCAGGTTCTGCAGAGGAGATGATATCTAAGACTGTGTAGTAGAGGACAGTGGGATGTAAACCAGAGTTATGTGCACTGAGATTGAACCACCTGAGGCACACATCCACTGTAGCTCCGTGCTGCCTTGGCATGTCTGGCACAGCTTCAAAATTGCAGTACAGATCCAGCTTTTGCTAAGTGAAATAATTTATTCTGGCAAAGCTCCAGGGAGCAATTTAATCAAGCCACGGTGCATGCAATTAGTGCCTGAAATCCATATGTTGGCACTTAAGTAGCAGTAGTAGCCAAGTTTTTTTGCTGTCAAAACTGGTGGGTTTTGCAGATACCTTTGAAGATAAGCCTCGATATTCTGCATCTGCAAACCAAAACTTTGCCCAACTTGCTGTGAAGAAAGAATGTCGACAGAGTCAGCATTCAGTGTGATGGAAAACCTTTATTTGCCCTACACTGCTGGGCTTATTAGTGCAGTCACTATCCTGTGGTAAAAGTGTCCAGTCCCCAGGCAAACCTGGCTCTCACCCAGCTGCTGGGATGGGGGGTGATTTGCTGCCCAACATGAGCACAGCAGTAAGTCCAGTGCCAGCCATGTCCCTCCGTAGGGACATACTGCACCAGGAAATCCTGCAAACGGAGTGGCTATGGCAGTGCCAGGGGAGACCAGTGTCCCTCTCCCAGCACAGGAGCCACATCTGTCACTTCTGCATCTCTGAGCTGCAGGGACAGGATAAATGCTTGTGGGAAATGGCACAATGGTTGTTTAAACCACTGAAAGTGGCTTCATAATAACAACCTGCAAGGAGCCATGAATTAGATACAGCTATCAGACACATGAACCTGGTTTCTGAGTGTATTTGTGGCCATTCAAGAGTCCTGCTGGTAAATGGGGAAAGACAGGTAACATCTCTGTCTCAGTAACCTTGATGTGTCCTATGATTTATTGAATCTCATGGAACATTTTGCTTAACATTCATAAGACTTTTTCTCTTTTTTTTCCCTGGTAGTAGGATTTATTCTGATGTTTCTGTTTACATTTCCCTTTTTAATGGCCCAGAGACTGTTCCATGGATTTTTTAAATGTGCATGGGCCTGGAAAACACAGGAAACATTTCGGAGAAAAGAAGAAAAGATATATCTCAAAAGTTCTAGAATATATAGGGTTTCTTCACCATAACACACAAGTGTGTATCACATATTTGTAGGACAGAGGAGGCCCCTTGTAAGACAACAGTGCTCTCTGCCCTTCTGAAATTTAACCATGCAAGAATCTCATGGCACTTAACATGGCTTAATGAATCGAATTTCACAGAGCTCCTTTGAGACAGGCAAGAGCTACTCTGAACAGACAGTAAAATAGGCTGTGGAGCAGAATAGGATTGAGGTAAAGGAGTTTTGTCTCTATTGAGAAACTAGGCAAATTTCTGTCTCTCTCAGCTGCAATCTGTCCTAATGGAGATTCTGTTGCTGCCTTTGGATTCCTGAGAAAGTCTTTCTATTTCTGGGAATAAGTTGCTAGTCCAGATTCCCACAGCAACACCATGGCAAAGCCATGTCCCAAGGTTTTCCTACCTTCTAGATCATTGCTATAACACAGGGCCTGAGCTCTTGCTTTGAAGGAACATGCACTGCTACCACTGTTTGTTGTATCCCATTCCCAATGGATGGTAATCTACCTTGTGGGTTTTTTGTTATTATTTGGGCAGTTGGAAGTCAAACTGCATCTAAAGCATCCATTTCAATATATAATACATGGGGCTTTTTCTTATTTAAATTTTTCTTGTTTCTTAAATTTAAAAATATACCAAAATTTTGGCAGAAAGTGGTATTTTAGAATGGCAGGAAAGAAACACTGGTCTGAATGGGCTGGGATGTGGATGTGTGATAGGTGGCAGGCATAAACCTGATGTAAAGACCAAGTCAGGCACCTCTCGAGTCAACAGTCTCCACTGGCCTGTGCAGTCTCCCCATGGTCTCAGCTCCTGGGATGTATTCAATTTATAAGTATTTTCTTCTATCCTCTGGTCCTGCATCATGTTGATAAGGGCATTAACTTTGTGTTCCTGAGAACAAACCTGTATGTACTGAAAAGCTGATATTAGGTTTCCACCAAACCTTCTCTTCTCCAGGCTAAACAAGTGCAGTTCCCTCAATTTCATCTTGTAGGGTCTGTGCTCCAGACTCTCCTCCCCATGATTATGTTCATATTTATTGAATCATCCTTCTACCGAGGGACCCAAAGTTGGACATAATATTCTACATGTAGTCCAATGAGAATAGAATAAATAGAAGTATTTATTTCCATCTAGGTACTGGCCATGTTTCTGCAGATACAGCCCAGCAGGCTGTGAGCCTACTGAGCTGCCAGACTGTATCACTGGCAATAAATATGAGCAATACTGAAAAGCTGGGCTCCACCACAATTTTCCCTGTTCTCTTGGGATTTAGTAGGCTCCTACCTGGGCACCATGTGACCCAGAGTGACTCAGTGTGGACACTTCTGACATACTCACATAATTTGGGAGTATTTGGGAGGAGGAGAGTTCAGTGATGCAAATGCAGCTGCTCAGCTTGGATCCAAGAAAAAAAATTCACTCCAAGCTAATATGTTTTCAAAGGGAAATTAGGACCTTAAGGGCCTCACTGCTTTCAGAATTGAAAAAACTTTATCAGCCTGGAACATCATCTCTTCCTAGCCCATTTTAAAACTACGGGTGCCATCTCTGGGATATTATAATTGAAGGATATTATACTGAAGGCAGTGACTGCACAGGGGCTGTGTCATGACCTGTAGCAGAAAGCACCAATTTGGCTTCAGCAGGACTTCAAGCACTGACCCCAGAAGGTCGCCGGAATGCCAATATTCCAGTTTTTAAATCATTAAAGGTCAGTCGTAAGGAACTCAGTTAGATGCAGTGAGGTTTTGTAGGAGTCCCAGCCTGGCTTGTTCTCCAATGGAATCTTCTGGTGCATTGCAGGACTGAAGCAGTGGTTTCCATCAGGTTTCTCACTCTTTGGTATTAAGAGGGTTGTTTCCTAGTGTCCTGGTTTGACAGGAAGGGTGTTTTTTAAGGAAGGTGTAGTCAAACCAATCATGGATTAGAAGTGAATATTGACATCTGGTGTGGCCACTAAGGAGATGTGTCACCTCTGAGAACATGGGGAGATAAAGGAGAGAAGCCCAGAGGTACTTCCTTTTGTGTTCCGGCCACTGAAAGGAGCACGTCTCCTCGTCTCCTCCCTCACCCAGCCCAAGGCCTGAAGGCCTGGGCCTGGGCCTGGGTGGGGGAGGGGCAGCCATGCGGCTTGAAGTCACTCGGCCTGAGGAGAGAGGTAGGCCGGAGCCCAGAGAGAGAGGGAGAGAGATGGAAGGGGAAGGGAATGGACTGAGCCAGCTTGCAGGATGGAAGGGTGGAGAGACGAGGAGATGGTTCTCTACCCCCCCTTGCCCTCCCCTCCCAGAGAGAGAGACGGCGTCTGTCCGTGCCGGCCAAAGAGTGAAGCGGGGGAGGTTTCCCGGCCTTGGGAGTCCTGGAGCTGACNGAGGGCAGTTTCAATCCATGGATGGTGGTGAGAGCACCAGACATGGAAGGACACTATGGTTTGCAAGAGAGACTCCTCTCTTCTTTGATAGATTGAGATTTGATTATTTAAGTATTGTTAACCGAACAGGAAATCCAAGGTTTTGTCTAATTGTGGGAAGGGTGGAAGTTGGGAGGAGGAGGAATGTTTCTAAGAGTTTTCATGTTCCCTGTGTGTTTCTTTCCTTTAATGTAGTTTATTAAAGTTTTTTTCCTATTCCTAAGTCTGAGCCTGCTCTGCTCTGTTCCTGATCACATCTCACAGCAGTAAAAATATATTTTCATGGGGCACTGGTATGGTGTCCAGTGTCTAACCATGACACCTAGTTTGTAAGTAATGTTCCTTAAAAAAATTCCTTCCAAAGGGTAACTCAGGAAAAGATGATTCATTATCAAACAAACAAAAATGTCTGGCATTTTTTGTTAGCGGGGAGAGGGGTGAAGGAAACATTATTTTGAGTCTTGCTCTTCTACTGAAAATTTAGGCAATGAAGCTGGGAAAAAAATAGCTAAATATTTGCAGCAGACTCAGTAGCTGTCACACGAAGAGAAGCAGTGTTTGAATGGTGAAATAACTTCATCTGCAAAATGAACATCAGAAATAAGGAATACTGTCAGAATAACAGCTAGGACTTCTGCAAAGGACCTGGGAATTTCTTTTTATATTTGTGTCCATCCTGTGCAAGAAAAAGTAAACCATGGAGGGCATGCAGAGAAATGTTGTGCTTTGGAGGAATTGTTTGGAAATATTTTTTCTTTTTTCCTGCAGGGGATGGGACAGTGAGCTGTCACATATGCACTCTGCCTCCATAGAGTATTACTGTTCAAGTGAAGTAAGCTGAGCACCAAACTTTCACCCTGAAAAGAGATCTCTGCAAAAGACTTTACTTTGCATGAGGAGTGCAACTCTTCTCTGAGACTTCATAAAACTGCCTGTGAGTGACTCATGTCACATATACACATGATCAGAAAAGGTACTAAAACTGGAGCTGTTGGTTCTAAAGGAACATGGAATTGCTTCTGGACTTAAAAGAGCTATCAGTGATAAATGATTATTTAAGACTCATTAACTGATGAGTAAGTCCTAGTCAGAAGGGGTAGAATGAGTGCAGGTGATGTCCAGGTGACCCCTAGCTAGTTCTTATTTTTGGCCACTTTCTCGTGCAGTTACATCCTTTCCCACTTGGAACAGTTTATTGCTCTCTACAACTCGCTGAAAGGAGATTGTAGCCAGGTGGGGGTTGGTCTCTTCTCCCATGTAACAAGTAATAGGACAAAAGGAAAGGGTCTCAAGTTGAGCCAGGGGAGGTTTAGATTAGATACTAAGAAAAATTTCTTCACTGAAATGGTTGTCGGACACTGGAACAGGCTTCCCAGGGAGGTGATGGATTCACCAGCTCTGGAAGTGTTCAAAAAACTTGCAGAGGTGGCACTTGGGGACATGGTTTAGTGGTGGACTTGGTAGTGCTGGGTTAAAGGTCCCACTCGATGATCTTAGAGGTCTTTTCCAACCTTAATGATTCTATGATTCTCTCATTGTATGGTAGAGCTCCTTCCTTCTTACCTGTGATCTCAGTAGTTACTTATCCATCCCTGTACAATCATATAATTTCCCCTTAACAAAAGAAGAAAATGCAATACACTGAAGAAAAAAAATTATATCCCAAACCCAAATCAAAAAGACTGCAAAGAAATCAGTTACTCTGGGATTTTCCGAGAAGCCACAGGGAGGAACTCATATTCCTTTGAAATCTCTAGGAAAGAAATGTCCAGTGTTCTTTGGACACTTTGAAAAAGGGCTGTTCAGTTTCTGAATGTGGAATAGAAATAAATAGAGGAACAAACAGCAAGGATCTGGCTGAGAGGTAGTGGTAAGAGGGGAAGAACAGAGATAAAAGAGGGAGAGAGTTTAAAGGAGACACATGGAAGCTGGCAAGTGCATGTGTAGCTTAAATACTGGTGGTAGGTGGTCCATCTCACAGAACAGATTTTTCAATAAGGATCTGGTTTACTTTTACAGGCACAAAATCACCAGTCTGTAATTGCACAGCACAAATGGCATGTGTGGCCTGGCAAATGCCTGCAACCCCCTGCACATTTCTCCTGCCCGCATCCCTGTGGTGTCCATGCACAGTGGGACAGAGCCCCATATGTTATGTTTTGTTTCTTTTTTGCATTTGGTTCATTTGAGGATTTTACACTATTTTCAGTGGTGATAGAAGTCAGAAGCTATTGTTAAGACTCTGGTTGAAAGATGGTTTATCCTTGGAGGAAGGAAATGGAGGTGATTAGCTTTCAGACTCCATGAGCGCTTGGCAGACTTTTGTGGCTAAGGAGAAATGGCAGCCAGGAAAAGATTGCCAGTAAATGAGTACATATTCTGAATTTCATGCCAGATGGTCACTCACTTAGGAGAGGCTTTAGCTTTTGTGATAGCAGTAATGCACTGTTAAACCTTCTCCAGTGGTTTTGTTACAGTTTGCTTCAGACACAAAAAGGAACTGAAGAGAACACAGCAGGGCACTGGTTTCTGTTCTGCCATCTTTTCTGGATGAGGCTCTAACTTGGAATTAACTGTCATGGTAGTGATCTGGAGGTCTTATGGGTTGACATGGTTTATATCCATGTGAATATAGTATACACAGAAATTAAAAACTCAGCCCATTCTAAGGAATGCCTTCATTTTTCTAAGAGCTGACTGCAGGGAATGGATCCTAGTCTTCATTTTCAGAAGATGAGTCCAGTTTTCAGAAACAGGAAAGAACAAATCCAGCACTTGAATAATTGTATTCCTGCTTCCACATGCATATTCCTGACAAGAGCTGACCTAAGTATTTTAAACATGGAATTGGGATTGGTTATTCAGGTGCTCCTCTGCAAATGAATACTGCCTTTTTATCTTATAATTTTTGCTGTGTCAATCTCTCCAAAAAAAACCACATTTGGGATTTCTATTGTAAACTAAGAAAGAGTGGCTAACCTGGCTCAGATGACAAGCCATAAGCCCAAAAGAAAACCCTCCAAATTTTGAATTCTTCACCTCCTCATGCAAGACTCAACTCAAGTCAGAATTTTATTTCATGAAAACAGCTTTTTTTTTTTTTTTTAAAATAACATGAGCTTTTCCACTGACTAAGAATCCTGGCTTGAGTTTTGAAGGATCAAATGCTGTGCAGATTGGGCTCACTGCTAATTTAAACACAACATCTAAAAACTAATTATCCAGATCATCATTAACGATAATAGCCTAGTCTGACCAGAAAATAATTAAGCATTCTGCATTCTCTTGTTGTTTTTAGTCTCTGCAAAAAGTGCCTATTGCACATACTGACTCAGTGGGGAAGGTGTTCATTGCTGATTTACCAGCAAAATCTTTTTTCCTTAGTGGAAGGGTAATGAAAGAAGTACAAATCTGACAGCAGGAGCATCATGAAGTGATCTGGCAGACAGCTGTCCAGACAAAAAGCAGGAGAAGGAGGGTGAAGGGAGGGGAAGAAAAAAAATTGAAATGTAAAGACAAATTCACAGGAGGGGAAAAAAAAAAGGCAGACATAATTTTTGTCTGAAGAACTCAGCATGTTTTATTTTAAGGCTAAGAAACTGCACTGTGGACTTTATGATGTTTACAGCTCTCAGCAAAAGAAAAATGCTTGGCAGGGCTACATCTGGAAGCATCCAGCACCCTGAGTGCTGCTTGAAACACAGGGAACAGAGGTGCTGAGCCTTGCACACACACGTCTGGTGAAATATTTTGACTTTCAGCAGTGGTGTGGTTCCAGTTGTTACTGGAGCTACTCTGTACAGGTGACTGGCTCTGAAATTGGGTACTCTCTTCTGGTATGGCACCAAAATGCTTGTCTTTAATGCTTCAAAATCCTTACAATTTCAGGCTTGACTCTGCGATGTCTATTACTCTTGACAGCGATTTTCTTTTGAAACAGAACTTGTGAATGGCTATCTTAATAGGATGGGCAACAGGTGTAAATGGCTCAATTGTGTCTTTTCTAGGGCTTAATTACATCTTTTTAGGTGGTGTGAAGTCTAGAGGAAATCTAGAAAAGAGAGACTGAAGGAAGGTCAACACAATCCATGTCATGCGAAAATAAACAACTGAATACTTTTTTCTAGCTGGAAGATGCTTGATGACAAGTTGAATGATTTGTGAAACTATTTTTCTGAAGATCTGTGTTAAGAAAGATCCTATGTTTGAATGACTGTGGGGACTATATTGACAGCTATAGGGAAGATCATAGAGTGATATTAACTATAAGTATTGTTTCATCATCCTCCATAGGTTTTGAACATGGGATGACATACAGATTTCCATACAGCTATACTGCCATTTTTTACATGTACTGGATGAGAAAGTATCTTATGAGGATCTCAAGTTTCCATTGGACAGCTGCTCCAAACCCAAGATTTTGGAATATGAAATATCTATATACACTCTATTAAGTATATTTGATGTGTGCTGCATCCAGTGTACTGCCTCAGACATGGATTTAGTCTTAGGTCAATGATCATCAGAGACTGGCTTCAAAGGGACAGGCTGACAGATGTTGTGCAAGAGGCTACCGACTACTTTAGAAGTGTGATCTGACTCCCTCTGGGTTTCTGTGAGGGAATGAAGTACCTGTAGCTTTTCCTCTGCTCTAACTGCTTTTACAGATATGTCATTTAGGCCACCTCATATCTTCATGTCCTTTGGACACACTTGAATTTAGGGTGGACTGAGAAACACACTGACCACAAACCAAAGGTACAGTGAAAAGACTGTCAGCCCTCTACCAGTGGGATAGAGCAGTCATATAATGCTTCAAAATACTTTGCCAGCCTTCAGACAGTTATAGTCCTGGGGACTGCTGAACCAGAGGACGCATCTTACAGAATTTCTTCTTTTTGTTTCTAGTCACTTCTGGAACTCATTTAGCTTTTAGCATCCACAACAACCTACCATTTGCTGGTTTCATTTGATGTACCCTTTGTCTGATTGGAAGAGAAAATGAATAATGATTTCCTTAACAGTTTGTGCTGCCCAAGGTTCTGTAGCTATTATGTTTCCCGTTCAGATGTCTCTTTTTCAGCCTGAAACTTGTTCTTTGTGCTCCAAGTGATCAGACCCGCAAAACTGGTGAAGGATACATTCCTGCTCTGCTAGCTGGTCCACAGTGGGACAAAACCATTCCTACTACAAGAGATGGCTGAGGTTCTGCTCTGCAGAAACTATTCTCTTGCAGTGTGGGTAAGAATTTGCCCTTATATTCCCTACTATGAATACACAGATGAGTTACACCCTGGAATACAAAAGGAAATAAAATGCAATTTCTTTAAATTCTTCTGTGCTCATGCATGTCCTATGGGATCTGACCATGCTCCCAACTTCTGGGATTTAATGCCTTCACAAGAGAAGCAACCAATTCCCCAGTGTAATTCTGATTGAAACGAACACTGGATGAACTCTTGGCCTATTTATGAAACAGGCAAATGAGGTTCTGTGGGCTTTCTGTCACTGCTGGTATAGTCTGCAGTACAGAAGAACTCTTATTGCTGTTGACACTGGGGCATGATTAAGGCCTGTGCTCAGTCTGGAAAAGCGTCCTACACTGAGTCTGAAAAAACATCCTGCACTGGCAAGACTTGATGCCTTTGGAAACCTACAGCTGACCATGAAGAAAGACCAGATGCAGGGTCTTAGTCTAGGTAAGTCTATATAGACTTATAGACTTATATAGACTTATAGACTGGGCTTAGGACACCACTCACTTGTGATTATGAGTTGTGTGGATTGGCTTGTTTTATTTGACCCAAAATAACTGGATCACAGAATCACAGAATCATTTACGCTGGAAAATATCTCCAAGATCATGGAGTCCAACCTTTGACCAATCACAGCCATGTCAGCCGAACCATGGCACTGAGTGCCACATCCAGTCATTTCTTTATTATGTTCAGGGATGATGACTCCACCACCTCCCTCCCTGGGGAGTCCATTCCAATGCTTAACGACTCTTTCTGTGAAGAAATTCTTCCTGATGTCCAACCTGAACCTCACTTAGCACAGCTCAAAGCCATTTTCTCTCAATCTGTCACTGGTTGCCGAGGAGAAGAGGCTACCCCTCATCTGGCTACAACCTCCTTTGAGGTATTTGTAGGCATAAGGTCACCTCTGAGCCTCCTCTTCCCTGGGCTAAACACCTCCAGCTCTTTCAGGAAGAGTCCTTCATAGGACTTTCTCTGTAGACTCTCCACCATCTCCACTGCCCTTCTCTGGACATGCTCCAGCACCTCAATATTGCAGTGAGGGGCCCAGAACTGAACACAGGATTTGAGGTGTGGCCGCACCATTGCCCAGTGCAGAGGTCACTGTTCTGGACCTGCTGGCCACACTATTGCTGATATAAGCTAGGATTCGATTGGTTTCTTGACCATCTGGGAACACCTGGCTCATGTTCAGCCACTGTCAACCAGCACCTCCGGGTCCATTTCCACTGGGACACTTTCCAGCCACTCTTCCTCCAGCCTGTTGCATTGCAGGGGGTTGTCGCGACCCAAGTGCAGGACCTGTATTTGGCCTTATTGAACCTCATACCATTGACTGAGGCTAGTAGCAACTGGAAAGATACCATCTTAGCAACCCCAGTAGAAGAAGCTACAAAGGCAACTGCAGTGTGAGAACTCAGATGGCACTGATCTCCAATGTCAACACCAACCAGCCACCCCATCATTTTAAATTTAACTGTTCTGCATTATTTTACCATTTTTCTGTTGTATAAAAATTAGCTGTAAGAGTCCTTGGGAAAAGCCCTTCCCTCTTCAGTTTATTAAGAAAGGGGGAAATGTAGTGCTGTATTTTCCGACTCTTTTTCTTACTAAATTGCCTGCCCTTCCCACATTGTTCTCCCTTCCTCTGGTCCTGGCCACTCCCTCGGGTTCTCCCTGTTGGTCCCAATACCCCAACTCCGCCCATGTACCGCCCCTGCGCCCTGAAACCATTAGTCCATGTGCTCTCTCTGCCCCGCCCCCCCCTCCTCCCTCCCATTCCCATTTAAAACCCCAAGCTCCAGACCCTGTGCACCCTGTGCTCTCTCTCTGCCTCTGGGAACCAGCATGTCACCATGTGAATAAAGATCCTTTGAGGTCTCTGTGCAGGGAGCCTTTTTGCCTCCTTTATCGCCACCGTGTTGTGGAGCTGACAGCAGCCGGAGCAGTGCAGGGCAGCTCAGAAGGGCTACGGGAAGCAGAAGAGCCGCTCTCCTCGAGGCAGCCCCGCTGCGCTCTCCGGGAAGTTTTGCGGCTTGCCGTACCAACGCAGAAGGAACAACTACACACCACAACAATTGACCTCAGTCCATTGATTCAGTCTGTTCCGATCCCTCTGCAGAGTCTTCCTACTCTCCAACAGATCAGCACTCTTGCCCTACTTAGTGTCATCTGCAAACTGACTGAGGGTACACTTGATCGCCTGATCCAGGTCACTGATATTAAACAGGTCTGACCCCAATACTGAGCCTTGGAGAATCCCACTAGTGACTGGAAGTAAGATAAGGATTTATTTTATCATTTTAAATGTCTGTTATTAAAATGAAAAATGTTATGCACATGCAGCATGGCAGGAACATATATACTCAGACACAGAGGTGGTATCAGTTATGATTGATGTGAAAGCAGAGATCTCCACTTAGACTTGTGTTAGAAGTGTCATAAAACACAAAGTTCAAAATAAATACTAAAATTTTTGGAAACTTCAGATGCCCTCAGTGTACCCCATAACCAGGGGAAGTGGACATCTGCCGGAGGTTTGAACTACAACAAGTGTTTTAAAGAATGAATTGAACTAACATGAATTCAGTAAAAATCATAACGCTAGATTGACCCCTAGGGTACAGTGAACAAGCTAAGACTTGGTTTATTGGAAAACTTACATAGGCAGTAGTTCTCTCACTGGAATTGCAGATGGACGAGTCGCACCTGGGGGGGCTGCTGTGACTTACCTGTATGGAGACGCTGCTGTAGGAACCGCCTATGACTCCTGCAATAAGCAGTGGCAAATTCTCTTGGATGGCGTACGAGCCGTCAGGGCACATGTACTCTGTTTCATCCACTTTAGTCAAAGATGCCCTGACAAACTCCAAAGACTGTTCTAAGGCATACGTATCCCTGGAACACGTGTCCAAGATGTGAACTCCAAGCTTAATTCCCGGTAGCAGGTAGTTGTCTTTGTTGATTTCATCAATAGCAAACAGCATGGCCTCCAAGCGCTGGATGCCTCGGTCTTCATTGATTCTCCCACATTCTTCTATCCCAGTGCCTTTTTCCTTGATTGGGAATAAGCCTCCTAAGACCAGGTCTCCTTCTATCTTAATTTCCTTCCTGACAAAGCTGTGGTCACTTAGGGAAAGGAAAACTCCTTTGGAAAATAAAGCTAGCGCAAAGACTTGGAGTCTGGTGAACATCTTCATTGGTCCTGTTTTAGCAGCTCTAAGAAACATTGGTGGGAGCAAAAGCACTCTTCAGTCCTTCTGATCCATTGCCAGATATGAAGTGCTGTCCCACAAGCCAGTGAAGAACACACCAAGAAGTCTTTCCACTGGACCTCTGAAGAAGAGATGGAAAGAATTAGAAGAGGCAAAAGGAGACACAAAGATGTGCGATGCCTTAATCACACAACCATCCCTCCCGAAGGCAAACAAGACTCTTTCCCAAGCAAGTTAAGGTAAGTAGATAAATGAGACATGAAAGAGGAAAATAAGAGACATGACAAGAAGGAGTCTTGTTTTTCATGCTTGCTCAGGGCATGAAAATGCTTGCAGCTGGACTTTAATGTTAATCACAGTTCAGTGCTCGGATCAAAGGGAGAACACAGTAGTGATGTGTGTACTTAAGATGATTTTACTCTTACTAAGGTCAGAACAGTTTGCCAATTTCCTGAAAAGGAGAAAAATCAAACCTCAAGAGTGAAGACCACATTGTAACATTTCTGTAATAAATACACATACACAAAGTCTGTTTATGAAACACAGATGAATGACTTGTCCATAGACTCCTTGTGGCTGCCTTGATCTCCCAATCATGAAATAAATTGTGTGGCAATAGTTAAACAGAACACTTTAATAATTTATTTCTGTACTTACCTTTTCCTTAACAGAGTATGTACTATTAGAGTTGCAGGGTTATTTATAATTTAGAAACACTTACCACAAAGAAGTTGAACTAAGCAACAATTAAGATTTAACACTGAATAATGAATGAACATGCTTATTGCAAGGCAGTTGTTTATCCTAGTACAATTTCAATGTTGCTGTACTGAATTGTGTGAAATGATAGCTTTTTATTCATATTTATTCCAACATTGTTCCCTCATAAATCAGTAATGGGTCAGATTCACTGTTAAAGGTCTCTCTCTGCTATCCTAATACTCTGAGCTGCAGACTGTCTCAGCAGAATTTTCCATTCAGAAATGTCAATGGAAAAAAGGCTTCCTCATCCCTAAATGATCTCTAAGTAAGCTAGTTTGTTTATCACCTGTGGTTTATTAAACAGGTCCAGAAATTATATTTTCTGATAATGTTAAGTGAAATAATGATTTTAACTGTATTCAGCAGTATCAGACTTCCCTTTCTGTATCAGACTTAGTATTCTAATTTACCAAACATTATTCAAGTGTATACAGGGCATATAAAATAGTGGTACTATCCCATTGGAAATCATTATTAGACAAAAAGGTGACATTTGTCACATAAATGGCTGTGTGCTTAATAATTCAGTTGTGTTGACTTCCATTGTTTTCATCACTAATCCACCATTTGGATAAAAACAGGATTTGGGATTTTTTTTTAATGCAATATCCATCTTATTTATCTCTGTTGCTCCTGTTGCCACTGTATCTCAGCAAACATTCATCCATTTGTCCTTATAACACTGGCAAAATATTGGTTGTCCCTGTTTTACACGTGGGAGAAAAAGAGACACAGAAAGATGAAATAAGATTCTCAGAAGAGTCTAAATTCAGATTTTTATTTGCTCGGTTCTCACAATCACTATCAAACATTGGAAAGGTCAACTGTGCCCTGAACCCCCTCGTTCCCACTGAGGCACTGATTCTGAAAAACTTCCTAAACAAGTTCTTCCAAGCCTGTTCCTGAGTGATTTACCTAAGGTCATCAGCACAGCCAAGAATCAAACTTTGATCTTTCCCAGCATTCCTCTGATTCCTTAACAATCAACCTCCCTTGTTTCCTATTGCTCCTTCTGGCTTTTATCTGAGTCTTTTATAAGGTCATATTAAAACAATCTGCTTTCAACAGCCCTTTAACACGACTAAGAACAACTGAGTTGCCCACAGAAAAGGCTTTAAAATGTGTCTCTCTATAAGGTTTTTTTAAACTGTCCTGGGACATACCTAGAGCTACAGTGGATTTATCCTCAACAGCAAGGAGGATGTTCTCATCCCCCTGACTCCTTCATAGGTGCTGGTTTCTGTAAATGGCATTGCCTTTTGCCTTGCATCTCCTCTGTGTCTCAGGAATCTGTGTGTCTCTGATACATAAGCAAGAAAGGATAGAAAAGTACTGAAAATTATTTCAGCATTGCACATGGACAACAGATTTCCCCAGCAAAGAATGCAAAGGATTTCTATGTTCTATCACTTAAGCTTGTTACAGTGGTGCTGCTGAGGGAAGCTGGAATCAGTGACGGCACAGTGAGGGATCAGTCCCTGCAGAAGTCAAGGGGCGATTGGAGAAAGTGAGGGTTGGGACCAGGCATGACCATTATTCTGTTTCTTCCTTGCCACTTTATGTTGACAACACTGGTCTGAAGGTGTCCAGGGATATGAAAGGAGGAGGTGGTTGCGAACCCCGTTTGGGTTGGAGAACACAGATGACTCATCCCCATAATCCCGCTCTATCTGGGGACACACCGCTTGGTAAGGGGTGTCCATGGGTGGGGGCCACCCACTCATGCCAATCGTCTTACCCTCCCCAGGGCAATGCCTGTGAAGTTCTGAGCTTGTCACAGGGGCTTTGAGACTGCAGGGAGACACCACGGATGCAGAGTCCTACTTCCCAGGAAAAGCATCCTATTTGATGTGTTCAAATCCTCTCTTTCTAAATGGAAGACGGTAAACAAGAACACAGCTTTGGGTATCAATGTGCTTCTTTCCCTCATAAGACTTGGTAGCCAGTGCACTGCTGCCTGTGTAGTGGCATTGCAGAGTCCTGCTGAGGACCAAGGATGCTGAGCAGAGGTTGGGAGTGACGGCATCAATGCAAAGGCTGATTTGTCAGGGGAGGTTTCCCGTGTGGACTGTGAGGGATGGATGCCTCCAGGGTTTCTCAGTGGTGAGACTCCTGATGGAAGCTGTGAGGCCAATTCGGGTGGTCAGTGAGCAGGGTCACTATGGTGACTCTGAACAGACATCTTGGTGTGATGGAGACTATTTTAAAGCAGATGACAGAGATGGGCTTGCAGCTCAGTTCCTCTCCTGTTCTCTCTGGTGTACACCTCCCACATGCTTTCTCTGCAGCTTGCGTAACTCAGGACTATATACACAAACATTTCATACCTATTTCCAGGCTGATACTCCTCTTCAACATGGTGAAGATACCACTGATCATATCCTTCCTGAAGTGATTTCACTATACTGACCACTCTAGTTGGCTTTTGCAGTACCATCTTCTACTAAAAGCATGTTTCTGGGATATTTCAAAAAGAAGTACGTGTTGATCAAGTGGAAATTCTTTTATTTTTGGTTTATATTTAAAGTTTTAACATCAGCTACAGGCAGGGTTGTGTTGTTCTAGGTGTTCTGTTAGTACTAAAAATATGTACATTCCTGCCCTATAGCCTTTGGATCCCTGGTGGAAATAGAAGTTGAATCTGTGTGTAGAAGCATTGTAAATATCAACATGAAAAATAAACAGGCTGAAGGAGAAAAGTTTCCATGTCTGCATCAGAGGGTTTCTGCCAGCTTTGCTCTATCTGAACTTCAGTGAGAAGCACTCAGCTTGTGAAACATCTTCATTTGGTACTCCAGAGCCCCTTCTCTTTCCACCACCAAAAGTCCACAGGGGGAAGCTACACATGCCCTTGGGGGACACTGTCAGCACTTCCCTTAGTGAAAGCAACTCACTTGTGTACAATAGCAGCTGTGCTGTTCTCATTGAAAATCCACTTGCCTCTAGGTCTGAATCATCAGTTTTGGTGGATTATTTATCTGTCTGTGGAAAGTTGATTGCACAAATTTACTATTTCTTGGTGTAAGTCTGCTTATTTACTAAGGATGGGCAGATTCTTGTTTCTGCGAAAGCAACTAAAATGAGAAGGATGTCTGGGGTTTCTGTGTTCAGTATCCCACTGATATCATCCCCAAAACTAATTCTGTCTTTCAGGGCTATATTCACATGTCAGCTCCGGTCCTCTGCAGGCCTTCTGTCTGCAGCTCACGGAATAGGTCCACCTGTGATGTAGGTTCAGAGATAAATTCTTATCAGACTAAGCATTTTCAGTCTGTTTTTCTAGAAGGTGTCAAACTCCAAAGAGAGTTGAAGTTGAATCTTTCATTTAGCCAGATGACTTATAAATTGAACATCATTGCTCATACATCAATGACAATTTTGTTCATTCCTTCCATCATACCAGCACCAATGCTTGGTACTGGCAATCCAGCATCCAGCAGCCATGCATTTTCCAGTTTTCCAGTTATAAGGATGGAATGGGAAGACTTACTGAGAGCTGAGGCACTTCAGATTGCCTACCTATTTTTCAACACCATTAACTAGTGAATGGGACAATCTGCACGACTGGGCTAAATTTCTGGAGAAGTTTCCTCTCTTTCCTACCATGTGCTATATCCTAAATTTCCCACATTTGTTCCCCTTCACAGTGTTTTGCAGGGCTCATCTGTTCATGCAGCTTCCTGACAATGGATGCAACGAGAGTTGACGTGGGTGCTGGAGAAAATTATGTTTAGCTTCATTGTGGGTGGCTCCCCCTTGGCAGTTGAGGATTTATACTGTATTATTCACAACTATAATGTGCCTGGAGCCATATGTCAACTCGGTATCACCTGCTGTCCCTTGTAAACTTTCTTTGGAGGAGAACCATGCTCTGTGTAAGGTCACAGAGAAGGTTCCCACGACACCTGTGCTCTTGTGGCATTTTACAAATATTGAAGCTAATAGTTTCATCAATAGATCTTTCTCCAAGGTCACCCATCAGAGAAGTATCTTTTCCCGAGCCCTTGCTGTGCCCTACAAATTTTATCTTAGGGAAGCAAATTTCTAAAACAATTCCAGTTTCATCTCAAAATTCTGGTGTGTCTTTCAAGACTGACACAAGAAGCTGAATTCAAATATTTCTTTCTCTCAGAGATCACAGATAACTTGCACAGTAGCATAGATCATCCGACACATTTATCACATTTATATGTGCCCTAGCAGAACTTGACCTTAGTGGCTGATGAGAACTGCACTGAAATATAACATGTCTCATTTAATCAGAAAGACACTGATAGACAAGCTTGAGTCTCCTCGCCAATTATGATTAGAGATGTTGCCACCTCTGGAAGAGAAATATTTGTAAAGTAACCCAAACCTTGCAGTGCCAGACCTGTGCCAAGCACACAAATAGCTCACATCCTGATTCTCGCTGGCTGAAATCTGGTAGCTTAAATCAGGACATAAAAAAACCAAAGAAACAAACAAACCAGGGAAAAGTTGCGGAAAATGTGGTGAGGTGGAGAAAACAAGTAAATTTCTTCTGTGGAAAGGAGAAGTTCCTTCATGAAATGCTAATCAGGTGCTGACATATAATTTTGCTGAAAATTAATCAAAGTGCTTTAAATTTCAATTGTTTGCTGTTATATCTCAGAGTTTTTTTCTTTCCTGGTGAAAAATGGCAAAAATGGCTTTCCAATTAGGTGATTTTGTGAATTTCCTTTCATCTTGAAAACCCATACAGGAAATACATTAATTAAAGCAATTACCAGCAGCATGAGGCTACAAACCATACAAGTTCATGCCACGCCTAGTATATTGTAAAAGACTTTGAAAAGCTCAAAAAATTTAGGGGCAATTTCAGTATAAAGACATATAAAGCAAGAGATTATACGTCAGTGTAGAAGTAAATAATTGGTCTTAAAATAAAACCTTATATTCTGTTACTTTAGAACAAGAAGAAAAATTCAGAACACTTTGTTACTGTTTGTACTGTGTTAGCATCAACATCTGATGCTTTATGTTTTCTACAATGTCAACATACAGCAGATGCCCAGCCCTCTCCTCAGAGATCTATGATATCCTGTTTCAGAAAAAAATAGTAATTTAAAGTATTAATCATGCAGGAAAACAGAAGTCTCTGGTGTGTTACTTTTTAAGTTTCCAGATATTATATAACTTTATAGATTAGAACTAGATTTAGCCTGGTGAGGAACAAGGAGCCCCTGGAGGTCACCGGACATTAATATGGTATGGAAATGTGGGTCTTTGTTACTTGTTAAAATACATGAGAGCATTTGGCACTGGCTCAGTCCTTCCAAAGTGAGCTTGGTCTCAGGAGAGGGAGTTACAATGAGCAGACCACCAGAGATCGAGCCCTGGGTCAGACCATGCAGGCTCCTAACTCGTTAGAATTTCTCCCTACTCTGACAATAAGTATATCAAAGTGCACTGAGAAGTCCAGCTGTGAGCCCAAGGCTTTGTGCCATCTGGACAATTTGTGGTGTAATGATCTTGATGTAATGTAGGGTTAGACCTTTGAAAGTCCTGCCATCTTTCCTTCTGTCTTCTTTGGACTGAGCTAAATCCTACTGCTTTTTGTCCATCTGCTTATTTCTTCCAGGCATTGGTGACAGCTGAAAGCCCACCAGCAGTGACTGCAATGAACAGGCAAGTGCTGTGTGCTTATTGATTGTGTGTTAGTTGACTTTAATCTCAGCCTTCACGTGCAGTCCCAGAAAGATGTGGAAAAGGAAAAATGGGCATATAAAGCCTTTGGAGACAAAGGAGCAGCTGGCATCTGTGACCTGTGGATGCCACAGCAATTATTCCTGCTAGGTGGTGTGGGAACACCCGCACCAGGCTAAGGTCAGCAATGTCAAATGTTGGGTGAGAGAGGTGATGGTGTAAGTGTGGAGTTGCCTTGCCCAAAGTAAACCATGCCGTTTTCAGTGTCATGTCCTGGGATGAAATATTTAGCTAAGAGAAGCTTTAGCACTTGTGCTTAATGCAAGTGAGGCTTAACTAAGTGAACACCATCCAAAGTATGGGCCCCCAAGGAGTATCTGTGCATTTAGTCTTTAGACACGTATTTAACCTTTCCCTCTTAATTGATTCTTAAGCATCTATTTTTTCTGCCCACACAGACATCATTGCTGCTTTGTGCTCCTAATCACTTCTCAGCTCTCTGCAACGCCTGCAGGGTTTCTTCTTGAGGCTGGATCTCCCCATGAACCTTCGTTCCAGCTGAGGTGCTCTGCCTGGGCATTCTTGGCTCACTCCAGAGTGAGCTGCCAGATTTCAATCTTGCCACTCTGCCAAGATGTTTTCCTCACAATGTGACAAATACAGAAAATATGGCTGAGCCTCTGCATATGTGGAGGGCAGAGTCCTTTGTTGCTATTGTTTCTGTCGAGGCTCAGTCTGGCTGGCAGCACAGCCAGACTCAGAGTCACACCAGACTCACAGAGCAGCAGTGTGTGCACCCTTTCTCTTCTCTGTCTATATGTGGGGGGACTTCTGCTGCCACCCAGCCCACTCTGATGGGATGCAGTCCTGGCTTGGACCCCCAATAGCAGCATTCAAAGCTGGCTTGGTGCTCTCCACATCACTGGTCAGGATAGGAGAAACTGAAATAGTAAAGATGATGATCAGCAGTGGGCAAAGTCCCCTCTGTGGCTGCTTCTCCCCACCCCAATTTAGTGATAAGTCAAAAACCTTCCCAGGCTGGTGCTCCCATCCCTGTCTGGTCTGAGCTGTATCTCCCAGTTTGCCACAGCAATACCAAACACTCAGCTGGAAATTTTCCACATCAAGATGGCTCTTCTCATTTGCTGATCGAGGCAATATTTCCCCCTCTGACATATTCACTGCAAGCACTCCAGAGCAGGAGCTGCTGCCTTGTCTGTGGCTCTGCAGGGCTGAACTCTTGTCTCATCACCACTGCCTGTTCAGTGACGAGATTCGATCTGCCTAACTTGCTCACTAATATATGGCAACATTTTAGTCACTTTTGATCTCCTCCAGGAGTATCTCCTGCCTATTCTGCTCTAAGAAAGACACTGGGACCCCCGAAGGATTTTTAATGAAAATGTAGGCGCTTGCTTTGGGCAGACTATTTCGCCTACCATCTACAATATGAGGTCAAGGTAGATGCCTGATTACACAGACAGGGTCACTTGTTTTGTCGTGATCCTGGGAACAGCACAAAGCATTAGAAAGGGATCGAAACATGGAAAGAATGTTCAGGTTTTTAAAGAAAGAACTGTTGAGCAGTGGATTGTAGTGGATTGTAGCTTTTTTGATGTTTAGTTGTTTTCTTTCTTTCTTTTTTTTTTTTTGGCACATAAAAGCATTAAAAATTTAACAACAGTAGCCTCTGTTGAAACGATCCTTCCCTCTTCCACCTCCGTCTACACCCTCCCCCGCCAGGGCCCAGACGGGTAACTCTTCCATCACATGAATGTTACCTCCAGGCTACAGCATTCAGCGGAGTGTGAAATCACAATTAACGGAGCAAGTGTTTTGTAAGTGAGCAGAGACGGCCACAAATTACATCCTGCTATTAGCCGATTTTAGAACAACACTGTTGAACTGCTTCATGATTACTGGGCTGTGGCGTGTATTAAAAAAACATTAATAAAACATAATTGATTGTGAATTGTGCTTACTGCCTTTATAGTTTTAATCGCAAAAGTCTCAGAAGTTTGGAAACAAAAGCTGCCCTCAGCTATTTACTGGAACTGGATTGTACTAAAAATTTTACAGAACTTGATTTGCAGCAGTTGTAAATCAGTAAACTACTGAAGTCTATGGGGTTTTCTGACTGATGGATCCCCTTTGCCTTTTTCTTTTCCAGTCAGCAAAGAAAGGCACAAGACTGCCTTACCTCCACCAGAAAGTACCACTCAAGTGGAAACAATATCCTCAGTCTCTCAGACCTGCCATGCACTAGATGTGTCCTTAGATGCAGGTAATGTCACCGACAGGGAGCAGAAGCTGGTGCCTTCTACTTACTGAGAAACAGGCAAATACAGAGCTATACTTCAAAAATACTCGCATTTATGTCTCTCTTTTGGGCCCCAGATTATTTTCAAAGCTTAAATCATGTATTCTTACAGGAACCTGGAATGTTAATTCTGATTCATAACGCTGTCTGAACTCATGGAGGGTCAAGGTATGTCACAAAAGTTTATGGCTACATTCTCAAACTTGGATGCCCTGCTATGAATTTATGGACATTAAAAAGGCTGCTCACAATCAGTCAAATGTGGGACTTTGAAAGAAGTTGACGCCCAGCCAGTGACAAACGAACAGCTCTTCTTCACCCGTTAGTGCTTCAGGTATCTAAATCTCACTCTCAGGCTGAGAATTCCCAAAACACTTCAGACACTGCCTGCACTTGCTGATCAAGGTGATGCTTAACTCCACTTATAAGCCAAATTTAGTCAGAGAAAGATGGACCTTGACCAAAGTCCTCAGGGAAATATGCTCAGGGATGTGGACAGGATCTTGCCCTAGCTGTAACTATTTAAGCAGTTTCCTCACCCCACAGAGAGGCGGCATAAAGTGAGGAATAAACCTCACAAGTTCTGAATCTCTCCTGCTATGACCACTAAAAATGCTAGTGCTAAGAGTGCTGAAAAATCTTAGAAGTGGATCTAAAATTAGGTAATATAATGCCTACATTATTTATTGACTTTTTCTCAGCCTGTGCTGTGGCAAATAAACTTGTATAAACAATGGGCGTAGGTTGTTGAAAAGCATTTCCTGTTAAAGAATAGCAGCAAGGGTTATTTTTAATGAAAATAAACCAGAGAAAGCAAATTTTTCCTGTTTCTGCAAAGATATATCTCTTGAAGGCAGCAACAAACATGCCTTGCCCCGACCAAGGGAGTGACTTCTACAGCTAAGAACAAAATGTCAGTCAGTTACCACTCAGGCTCATCTCAGTTTAGTACTCAGCTCTTTGCAGGTGCATCTTGGAACAAATAACTCCAACCTGCACCAAGCTTCTACTCTTTCCATACCACCTGTCCCTCCCTCAGATCCGATGTAAACTGCTTGCTTGGCTCCTTTCATGCAGCTCCACAGCGGTGTATGTACATGCAGACATATATTTTTATGAAAAGAGCCAGAACCTCACACCCCCAACACATTCACAGCATTCTCTCACTCTAAATGGCCATTGCTATGGCAACAACAGTTTAACTCAAAATTTAGAAAGGCATTTAGCACAAACTATGAAAGAAGAGATGCGACACTGGGTAAAGCCATGCCTGGTTTCATGGTCCACTGTGGCTCCATTCACCGATTGCTTCAGGACACCCTGGGGACCTTGCCACTTGTAGTCTTGTCACCTTCTGCCCAGCATGGTGCAGGAAACAGCTTTCTCTAGCACTGGCTTTGTCTATATTCTTTTCTGTGCTGACAGTAAATGGCCTTTCAGCAATCTGATCAGCCACAGAACTGAATTTGCAGTCCAACCAGCCTGGTCCTCAAAACCTCTGCCAGAAAATTCATGGCCTGGTAGTGTGAGAGGGGAATTCCTTGCTAATGAAGGGAACGAAAGACACAGGCCCTATTTAGAGTATCTGGAACAGTGCTAGTGTTCTGCATCAGCATATCTGGCAGCAGATGAAGGCCCAGCTGAGTTGTAGGATAAAGCATAGTGCATGTCGGTGACACTTCTCCTTGCAAGGAGTTGCTCTGTGGTGCCAAATCTCCCACATAATGACAAAGTAGAGGAAAGACAAACATGAATAACCTCAACAATTCCTAGTGAATTCATGTCTTTCTAAAACCTGTGCTAACTTTGTCCTGTGTTCTTACATAGGGCCACATCTTATATAAGCCAAGATGAAAGGTGTACAAGGAGAGGGACTTTTTAGAAGGGCATGAGAGGGAGTAGATTTACAAAAGACCTAGAGAAGAAATTCTTCACTATGAGGGTGAAGAGACACTGGAGCAGGTTGCCCACAGCAGTTGTGGTCTCCCCATTGCTAGAAGTGTTCAAGGCCAGGTTGGACGGGGCTTGCTAGGGGGTTGGAACTAAATGGTTTTTAAAGTCTCTTCCAACCCAAATTGTTCTATGGCTATTCTGTGACGGTGATCCTTTGCTTTGGATAAAGCACAAAATTGGCAAAAACTATTCAGAGAAAGTTCATGTCTAATTTTAGACATCTAAAGTGAGGTTCCTTCTTTGGAGCCCAAAGCTAAGCAGGATGAGCCTAGGTCTTAACTGTGCTCCTTTCATCCCTCACTAGAGGCAGACAAAGAGTTTTGGTCAAGGAAGAGTTAAAAATGCTTTGCATGAATGTTTGTATAGAAGCTTATTATTTCTTGGAAGGTACAGTCCAAGTAAGGATGTACTCCTGCCTCACTCCAGGAGGAGTTAGATCTGATTTATTTTGGGAGGATCAGGACTGGATATTCTTTCTGTGTGGCCTGTGTGCCTTGTAATAACAAGCTCTCTTGTTATTACAGTTCTCATTGCAATCTAAGATTAATACTCGTATCCCAAATTTCACCAAGGCCAGCATGAATGAGTAATAATCCCATTAAAGAATTCAAGAACTGGCCAAGAGTCACTAGTTGTATTTGTTAACAAAACTGAACCAGAGGTGGGGATTTCATTGCTTTGCTTGCACTTTCTGGCTTGATTGGGAAGAAACTTTCTGTTTGCCAATATTTCTACTGACCATGGGAAGGCAGAGACATCCACATAGCAGCGGACATGCAATGAAAGCCATTCTGTGATAATTGCCTCAAATTCTCCTCTCAAGCAGTGACTGAAAAATGAGAGCTGAGAAACCGCAAGACCAGGTGCATGAGAAAAAAAGTAGGTTAGGAATTTTACATGCCAGATTGTGAACCAGGCTGCACTCCCCTCAAGGGCATATTCTTCCAGTTCCACGGCTTGTTTCATGGAGAGGAAGATGATGGAGAAGAACCATCTCTGGAGATTGTCTGTTTTTCCAGGGGCTGTGGTGTTACTCTATGTGCCAGTGCCATGGCTTTGGGAGGCAAAGGGCCCTACATCACACGTGATGAGCTGCAGAGATACCTTTGAGCAAGGAGAAAAATCAGGAAGCAAACAGCAGTCCTGGATGTGGCTGTGCTCCAGGAGTAGCTGAGCAGCAGCTCAGAGTGTTGCTGAGTATGGGGACAAGTTCTGGGGGTCTCACTGAAAGTGCCTGGGAAGAAGGGAATTACAGAAGGATAACAAGCATGGAAATGTGAAGGAATTTCAGGGGAAATTTTGAAATTCATTTTCTAGGGCAGATAACTTTGACAAAATCCTAGACCTTTAAGCTGTATGACAGCTTGCAGAGAGAAAGAACTTCAGTTCCCTGAGTTTTAAATTGAATGACCTTATGTGCTTTTTAGGACTATCACACTCAGTTTGGCAGCAAGCAGTGAAATACCCTCACTTCATGGCTCAGGCCACGAAAAAGCTACCTTTTTCTCAGGAAAGCAAAATCAGCATGGCCAACATCTTCTGCCTTTTCATATTCCACACAGGAATGAAAAATATACATGGAAAACAGGAGAGGCCTGTGAAAGCCTCATTTTAAAATGGGAAATCCTATGGCATCTCTCCAATATAAAATGAAGACAACACTTGAGTAACAGCCTACTCTTATCACAGGCTGCATGTTTTTGGTACATCCTAGTGGGTTGTAGAAGTGACATCTTCATTTGCAATAAAAAGGTGTCAAAGATGGCCAGTACTGACCAGAGGAATTCTCACTGGTTTGGATAGGCTACTGACTGCTTTGACTGTGCCCTACCTGTTCCTGTCTAAAACAAGTCTGCAAGGCGTGACATCAGGGTTTGCTGGATTCAGAGCCAAGTGTTCACTGATGTCAGTCAAACATAGGCTATCCCCAGGTGACACTTGTGTTCCAGTTCGAGTGTTTTCTTTCTGACATAGTATGAGACCAGGGCATTTTATTTTTTCCAAGACAGCTACATTATTTGGCAGTTTCCAGCTGATATAAGATAGGTTACAAGAGTGATACAGCCTATCTATGGAAAGTCTCTTTGCCTGTGGTTTCCTGCAGGGGGTTTTTTGGTGTTTGCTATGTGGCTGAGCTTACTCTTCAGCCTTTCATTATCAAGGGGTTTTAATCACATTCTTCATTCCTTTATTCAGCCACCTTTCTTTCCTTAAAAGGAACCCAGTAACAAATTAATGTCTTCAAAGTCTCTATTTTGTACGATTTTGTTGACACTGGCTAGCATTCAAACTTTATTGGAATTGACAGTTCATGTAATTGCATAAGCCCTATTTCCTTAGGAAAACAGCCTTCAAAAGATCAGGGCATGCTATAAGAACTCCTCTATCCTTGCAGTGTCCCAAGCTCTAACATTTAAACCTCCCCTATTGTTATGTAAGCCAATAGCACAGCTTTATTCCCTGAATTTGTCAATTATAGAATGTGGTTCATCTAAAATATTTTAGACATTGCAATAGAATGAAATAAATTGCACACTACTGTATCTATATCCATGGACAGTGAACAGGACTGTAGAACTGGACAAAGGAATTTTGTGCGTGGAGTGGACTCTTCAGACTCTTATTTAATCAATGAGGCCAACATGGCCAAAAGTTGTTGGCATGCAATTCATTTCACAGAATCACAGAATCAGTCAGGCTAGAAGGGACCACAGTGGGTCATCTGGTCCAAACTCCCTGCTCAAGCAGGGCCATCCCAGAGCACAGGATTGTGTCCAGATGGTTCTTGTCTATCTCCAGTGAAGAAGACTCCACACCCTCTCTGGGCAATCTGTTCCAGTGCTCGGTCACTGCACAGGACAGAAGTTCTTCCTCATGTTCAGGTGGAACTTCCTGTGCATCAGTTTCTGCCCGTTGCTTCTTGTCTACTGCAAGGCTGAACAGGCTCAACTCCCTCAGCCTGTCCTTGTGAGAGAGATGCTTCAGTCCCTTATTCATCTTTTCAGCCTCTGCTGGACCCTTTTCATGTCTCACTTGTACTGAGGAGCCCAGAACTGGACACAGTATCCAGATGTGGCCTCACTAGGGGTGAGTAGAGGGGCAGGATCACCTCCCTTGACCTGCTGGCAATGCTTTTCCTAATGCATTCCAGGATATCATTAGCCTTCTTGACTCCTGCGGCACATTGTTAGCCCATGGACGGCTTGTTGTGCACCAGAACCCCCAGGTCCTTTCTATTTTAGGCTGATTCACACCCTACACTCTATTGACTGTATTGATGAAATCCACATATAATCACTCAGTTCACATGAGACATCAACAACAAAGATATCTAGATAAGATGGACCCCCCCCTTCATTCTCTCAGATTTTCAGTATAGCAGAGGACTGGTCCCTCTGTCACATTATCTGGATGTTATCAAGCCTTGGTAGTATCAGACCTTGTTCCTTAGCACTAAAATCCCTCCTCTGTGAGTAGGAGCAATACCATATGAAATAGGGAGAACTCACATTTTCCAAATCCATTCTCTGTGTGGGCAGTGTTTCAGTTTCATTCTGGGATCATTGATTTGCTGGCTTTGGGCTGTTTTCTTCATCAACCCCAGAGGATAAGCTTTTTTTTTGCACTGCATCTTTCTTTCTTTTATGGCTAATGCTAGTTTATTCTCCTTCAAATCTTATGTAAAGCTTTTACAGGAGAATACATCTGTGATATGCTCTTTGGCTGTTTTTTTGAAAAAAAAATTGAATAAACCAGAATAAACTGGAAGATTGTCAGTGTATTTTGCAGATTATCTGTGTTCCAACTCTACCCACAGGAAAATGCAAAGTCGATTAAAACCCACCAAGTGTAATAAATATGTTTTTTGATTCTGTCAGCATGGCTAAAGATAAAAGCTAATGGCAAATCCATAATACAGTCATACAGATCAAATGATCTATCCATAAGCTTGCATTCATGACAGATAAATGCTCTTATTATCTTCTCAGCATGCCCCAGTTAGTCCAGCATGAACTTGGTGAGTTAACTTGGCACTCTGCAGTCAGGGTGTTGGCATGCAGGAAGTTTGTTTGTTACAATAGCATTTTAAATGCTGAAAGTTCCATTTCTTCAGTCTATGGACTTTCATTGATTATTGCTCAGCTCAGCCTCTCAGCAGCTCTCAGGTGTATCCCACTCCTTGTTCCCAGTTGTGACCTCCTTGTGTTCCTCTTCCAAGCCTTCCCCCTCTTCGGGCCCGCAGCTTCTTTCTCCCAAGTTATTTGTACACTGAGCCTCAAGCAGAAAACATCCTACATTTCCACTCACCTAGGGCTTGAGACAACCACATGATGGGAAATACTTGACAAATTTAACAAGAGGCACCACAGTCAGAGAAAACTTGTGCATTTTTCACGATAAATTCAAGAATTTGTGTCAGTTACCAACATGAGACTTTGGTCCACTGGTTCAGTGAGTCAGGGATATTATAGACTTGAACTACATGTTCTCTTGTATGAACAGACTGTTTTGAGCTAGGACTGTAATCACAAGGAATAAAACACTGTCTAATGCAATGGCCAAATCAAGTACCAGTGAAAGAGGCTCCATTTGTGTCAATCATAGTTATCTTGTTGATGGATCTGTCCCATTGCTAATGTTAAAACCCTTTTTGTTCTCTTGTTCCAGCTATTCAGAATTATTCATTCATCCTGAATGAATATTTTGTACTTAAACTGAATCTTAGAAGCTTATTTAGAACCACTTAAGATCTTAAATTAAATATGAGTGTAATGTGGGGAGGCATAGAAATGAAAGATCCATAATTTTTCAAGTGTAAAATTAAATTCCTCCCTCCTTTCCTCTCTGGTTTGATGCATCTAGTACAAAGTATATGGAATTTGAGTAGGTGTACTAAGAAATTCAGAGAGTTTTGATAGATACCTGCATGTGAGAGATACACGACTGTTGGCAGTCCACAGAAATATATCAATTGATTGCTTTCTTTTCTGATAGAAGTTGCAGATTTTCTCCATTTACATTTAAAGGCCAACAGGAGTGACTTAGGATTTTTTCCTGTTTTATCTATTGCATCTCAGGACCCACAGGGAAGAAATTAAAAACTCATCATCTGGCCAGCATGGAGGCTCAGAGCTTTGATGGTTTCAGCTGTTAAGCCTTCTGTTTCACAGAACCCATTTTTGACTCCTAGATCTGCTGCCCAAATCAGTGTGCTGATGTTTGTTTGGAAGCAATACAGTTCCTGACAGGGTTAGCAATTTATAAAATTTCCATCAGCCTAAGCATAGCAGTGAGCATATATGTGCACGCATGCATGTGGGCTTTGTTGCTGTTTTCAGCATTCAGGAAACAATTACAGGAGAGCATTAGCTGTGCTTCATTGCATACTGTGAGTCTAAAGTTATGGCACAATCTTCACTCAGGGACCAAGAGTGTCCCAGATGGATCAGCAAGGCAACAGTGAAGTAAACGTACAACACAACTCATTTTCTCTAGGTTACTTCTCTGTTTTGAACACCTAACCCTTGTGCTCAGAAATATTTTTTTCGTGGAGTTATGAACAGCTGTAATAGGTTGAACCTGAGTTGATTGACGGGCTTTTGGGCCAATCGCACTTTTGCAATTTTGCATATAAAAAGCCCGTGCAAGCACGGGAGATTTCTCTTTGTTTCTTGCTTCAAGGGCCGAAGGGTGGCCAAAGGCCGAGGGCTCTGGGCCCGGGCCTGGGCTCAGGTTCGGGTCAGGCCCTCCCTCAACCCCTCGGCGCAGCGGTGGTGCGGGGCTAGTCCCTTCCCTCCAGGGAGAGAGCTGTCCCCACTTTGCAGGCGGTGTGTGACCGAGGCCATGTGGCTGAGATGATCTGAGGCTGCTGAGACCCCACACAGGACTGGCGGGGCTGGCAGGGCACCTTTGCATCCAGCACAGCTCTCGCTGAAGCCAAAGAAACACCACACCGCATCCGACAAAGACACTTTTTCTTTCAAGTCAGCGAGGAAGGAAGAGAAAAGTAATGTCACATGGGACAAAGCTGAATGTGGCTACCCCAAGGTCAGAAACAGAGGGAAAGGGTGAGACCACATGGGAAGGCAGCTAGATGGCGACGGGAAAAGAGGGCTGTCACGCTTTGGGCGCAGAGCTTAAAAATGCTTCTTGCAAAGCTGTAGAAAGAACTTTAATCCATTTGGAAAAACTTGGGAGATGGGAAATTCTTGTTCAGCCTGTGACTTTAAAGAAAGGCCCATGCCAGACCATATAGAAGTTGTGAGAAGCTGGTAGAGATTTGAAGCAGAGAACCTTTGCTTTCAGGCTGAGATCCTTAAAAGATTAAAACCCCTTTTTCTCCTGTGATCTGTGACTTGGCAGTGTGGGAAGACTGTGAAAGATTCATGGGAGAGATACTTTTTTCACTTCAACAGAGTGTTTCTCCGGGTGGACTGTTAGTTTGTGAAAACTCTATGGCACAGTAGAAGAACCTCTTTTCCTTAAGCATAAACAGACTCTTAAAAAAGGTGAAACTCTAACTAAAATGCCATGTTCTTGTTTTGTTTTCACTTGTGAAAAGTTTGTGGTAAAGGAGGAGGCATTGTGAAAGAAAGGTGTTTAAAGGTTTGCTTTAATTTCTTATCATCTCTTTTTTTTTTTCTTCATTCTGTTAGTAATAAACTTTCCTTTATATTGCAACTGTTTAAGTTTGGACCTTGTTTTGCCCTGAAGTTTCTTTACATTTTCCTCAATAAATCCATATTCCCCTTATGCACATAATTGGATTTCGTGTGTTTGGCGTTTAAAACCACTGTCAAACCATGACAACAGCTCTCTCCTTTTCAGCAGCTGAACAGGTAAACAAGTTTTTTTATTTCTCCACCATTACAAATCCCTTTATCACAGGATATAATGCCATCGCCGTATTTTAGCAATGGGAAGCTGTGGAGAAAACAAAGTATGGCCTGAATCAATGGCAGAAGAAGCAAAGATCACTTCTTTCCCAGTGTCAGCATAAATGTCTCAGAGATCATGAATATCTAAGAACAATGAAGAAAACAAGAAGCTACAGGCAATGAGGTATTACCTTCAATACAGCATAGTCCATACACAAGAAAAAATGGTTCCTGTTAAAAGACTGATATAGCTGCAAAGAGTAAACACCATTTAGGTTACCAAAACACTTTTTCAGGACTTCATCATCGAAAGCTAGTATGTTTCCCCTCAAAAACATTCATTGATGTTGCACTGTTCTTTCAGCCTGCTAATTGTTTACATATCTTGGAGTCAGAGAATCAGAGATTCTCACACTTTGTATAAATAGCACCTGTTGTTTTGTAACTGCTTTCTCGTGTTGTACATTCCATTTCCATGATAGATAAAGTTGATGGACTCTTGGTCCATCCAATGTGATGGAGAAGGTGTCAACCTTACCTTCCAATCATCTGTAGTTACAAGAAATGTATAAATACTGTAAAGTAAAAAATAAAGCTTCTTCTTCTGCTTCAACTGCTTCTTCTGCTTCTTCTTACCCTTCTGACATCTCTCCTGTCCATGTGTCATTATTGTGGCTCCTAGAGCCACATCAGCTAACCCGACACACATTGAATTCCCATTTCTCTTTACCAGTGCTGCGTCGGTTAAACTAGACAACTGTGGCCACAGTGCTAGTCCTTTACAAAGCTATTTGTCCATAAAGGTAATTAATTTCAATGGGGAAATGCATAGCCAGCAGCAGAACCAAGAGAAAAGGCTCTATGATAATAGGTCAGAACTACTTCAAGTGCCCTGAATACTCATTGTGTTGTTGATGAGAAGGAGCAAACCCTGGCATTTTCTATGAAGGTGAGCACTTTTTGACTGTATGACAACCATCTAATTTAAATACTGACTTCCCCAAATCTCAGAAAAACTCATGTACATCATGTATTTCCCACACTCGACTCATTAAAGCACATGAGATTTTTTTCAGGTGGCTTTGTGCTCACAATATAATACACAAAATCCCCTTCCAATTGTTGGAAAGGCTCCAGTCTAGAAGGTAAACCAGCACACTGAAATCTGGTTCCCATCTCATCTCTGCCTTTGGCTCACCTCTTTGTACCTATAGAAAATAGAGATAATATTACATTGTGACCTTGCAGTTGTGTCCTAAGGATTAAAGCTCGTAATGCGCTACGCATTCCTGCAGTGAACGGCAGTCGGGTCAGTGAGTACACTCTGTTCCTCTTTGCATGGAGGTAAATTAGGTGTGCCTCTGATGGCAGCAGAAATTTGGCCCCATTGGATGAATTCCATGATCTCCAGGCTTTAGACAGATTCATTCAGCTGGCATCATGCCTCAGATCTCAGTGTTGTGACATATCTTGCAAGGAAAGTTATTTTTTGGGTTGTGAGAGAGTACGTTGATCAGTAAAGCAGGAACTAGGGGCACGTTGGTAAAACAGGAGATACCTTCTGGAGAATTGTATCACCTGCTCCCTCTGAAAGGGCTGGTGGAAGAACAATTCAATAGGGCATGTGGGGTCATCTCTGCTGCTAGCACATAGAGAAAAAATCTTTAGCTAGCCATTTTTCTGGGGCTCACTCTCCTTTCTGGGCATATGAAAGTTCTTTAGGAAAATCCCATGGGATTTTTGGAGAATCTGGGTTTGCTGCTTCAAAGTGCTGGAGAGCCTTTATAATGGCTGTGGGAAGAGCAGGAAAGCCAGCTGAAATATGAGGGTGTCAATAACACCTACTGAGTCTGAATTCCCCTGGGCCAGAGCCCAGGTGTAGACAGACACCGTAGGCAGAGTGCTTGGCAGGCTGACTCCGCTTTCTGAAGCCAGGTTTCATCCTACAGCCATGAGCAGGATGTTGCAGGGAACTCCTCACTGCACTGAAAATAGCCAGCGCCGAGCTCGTGTTGCAGCCCACAGTGTGCTGGGGGATCTGGGCAACAAGGGAGCCCTCTCCCCAAGAAATTCTTAGTCTATCATGCCTTGACAAGCACCAGCTAAAACCTCAGCATATACCATTCAGGCAAGCACTAGTTATTATTAGGATTAATTATTCATATATTTCCATTTTATTTAATAACTGAGTTACAACTATTCATATCACTGTCTCCTTACTCCAGCACTTATGCAGACTCAAAGGGCAGATGATAAATACATTTAATACTTCCTCAAATGCAAACGTTTTCGTTTGTTTTTCAATGTTTACTTGCTTGACTGGAGCATTTCACTTGAGCTGCATACCCCAGTTAGTTACAGCAGATTGCATTCATGCCTGGGTAAAGGTAGTTTGCTTGCTTTACAACACCAAGATAAATACTGGTCTGAAGCACTGTCATGAGGTCAGTCAGGTCTAAGATTTTGAATGCCAAAAGATTTACAATTCCATCCTGACAGCCCCTCTGCTCCTCCTCATCTTTTCCCCAGCAATAAGACTCATTTAAAGTTTTAAAATATGGGAAGCAGAAAAGGAGTCATTAATTTTACTTGCACAACAGCATTCACACTTGTAAGGCTTTGACAGCTTCCTTAAACCCAAAGGAATTCAGATAGCCAGGGCACCAAGTGCGTACCAATACTTGTATTGCAAGGACATAGTTTTCAGGGCTGAATACGTATTTTTGTCCTGCGGGAAGCTGACAGTGATTAGAGTATGTAGGATGCTTTACTACCACATTCAAGTGATGCTACTTAATTTCCCCCCCTCATCTTGTTCAGCATATTCCCTTTGCGTTTCTTAAATCAATAGAACTGCAGTGAGACAACAGATTATTTCAATATTTTGTAGGATGTTCTGTCGTTACCACCATGCGTAATACCTATTGTTTTTGATAAGGCAAATCAACTCCTTAAATATTATATTTGCTACTTAGAAGGAAGTTGACTGTGTGTTTTGGGGGATAAGAAATTCAATTGCAGAAAACTAAACATATATGCGTGGAGCTGAATGCTCTTGGAAACAAATTCTGTGGGCTTTCATATTTGTATCACTGTCATGATTTTGGATGGAAAATGGAAAACTTGTGATGAATGCATAATAGGCCATTGCATTTCCATCTGAGACAGAAGGAACGTGCTTACTTCTTCAGAAGGGAAGACAGATGAAGGCAGGCAAGCTGCAGAATAAAACAAGAATTAAGTGATAGCCTCTCGATGATCATTGTTCTGCTATCTGTCCATTATCTGTCTGGGTATAGGTAGCAAACACCATGTGAATTTAAATAAAACCCATTACTCACACTCACTTACAGACGTGATGATAGGAGTTGCTTGACAGGTCTTACACAGGAAACTCGGATGTAATTGAGCCCGTTGCTCTGTTGGTTCTCCTCCAGCAAAATTCTCTACCTGTGCAGGAATATTTTAAGACCTCACTAAATTTGACAGTGTTAGGGTTTTTTGCTTATTTGTGTTTTGTATCATTATTGGGCCTCTACAATAACAGATGGTGAAATCTCCCGAGTAAGCCAAATGCCAGTGATTTTCCTTACAGGATGTCATGCAAAAACACTAACAGCTCGGTTCCTATTACTACTAGAAACCGATGGGCCAGCTCCAGCACCTTTTAAAGTTCCTGAGTGTCTTTGAATCAGCTTCTTGACACAGCTGAATGAGGCAGGCAATCTGCTTTAAAGACTCCTTTAATACTCCAGAGCTTCTGCTGAACATCCTATCAAACAGGCTAAAAACCTCTCTTAAAGAGCACCTTCTTTTTAGAATACACAGATTCCTTTAGCGATGAGTAAAGTCAGGGAAGTTTGCAGGTGATTTTAAAACACCCATTTGTTTCTAGTTCTTGAATAAGTGACTTCTCACTTCTGAGATGGCCTCTGCTGGTGGTTTGTGTTTGCTGGCAGCAAACACTTACAAGATTGCACTTGGCATAGGTGACAACCAGCTTGCCCAGGCTTGTCTTTCCTTGGTCTTTTCCCTGTGTCTCTTGCTGTGCCATATTGAAGGAATATTGCTTAATGGTTATAATGGGATATTTATATCTATTTCATGCTCCTAGAGCTGTCCTAATTGACTCTTTTCTCTCATCATGATTAACTTATCATCTGCTGATCATGAAATCTCAATAGAATTCATAGTTCTCTGTCAAGTGTGACTGTAGAGATATTTCTCCCTCCCTGTAAGTCCCATACTCCCCATTGGTGATATGAAAAATATTGAAGTCCTTTCACCACATTTATGGGCTTTGAGAGTAACTTTGGATGTAATTATAAAGTCCATAAATTTAGATTTTCTTCTATTTATATCTAACTGCATTTCATGTTGAAATTCTTATTTTCAAGCACACATATCTATTTATGATCACTTTTAAAATTAGATTTCCTTTTGAATGAACTGTTGGTTGTCCCCTAACAAAGAGGGTTTTGATTTGTTGGATCTCTGATTTGAACAGGTTCCAAACTGGGGACCAGGTTTGAGTCTTTTCATTGTATTTAAAGAGAAAGGGGGAGAAATCCTTCTGCTCTCCTTCCTGGTTCCTCTGAGACATAACTGAATTTCTGATAAATACGGTATTTTAAGAAATGTGTAAGTATAAGCAGGGGTCCTAAAGAGGTGAAATGCTCACTGCAATAGGCTTCATACACACACCAAGAGGGAGTCCTTCCCTCTTTATATCTGGGACTGTGTTGGACAATAGTCAGTAGCTGGTAATGGACACTGAGTGGCACAGTAGCAATAAGGACAAGATGTCTGTCTACTTCATGCAACCCTAATTATGTACAGATGTTTCTGGGTTTGGGCTTTTATTACTCTAGGCCCCCTTGTTTTTCAGAGAGGTGAGCCCTGAACTTATCCACTTTGGCATTTTCCGTGAGGAGGAGAGAGGTAGCAGAGACAGAGGAAAGAAAGCAATCCTTATGAAATGTCTTCAAGGAGAATTAATTTCTTTTGACTGATGTCTATGGAGTTTTCATATTTATCTGGAAGAAAATCATGCTCAGCAATTGTCATTACCTCCCAGAGCAGTGCTGCATTTGTTTGAAGGTATATTTGACACATATTGTGTCAAAGCTCACTGTCTCTCAGACATGACATGTGACAGCTGAAATTATTTGACATGCTCCAGTTAAAGGAATTGAGAACCAAATTCCCAGGGGCTGTGGACAGTTTCTGTACATAAAGCTGTCTTTCAGTATAAAGGAGATTTTTCAAAAGCATTCAAAATCAGTTTTTCCTGCTCTCATAGAGTTAATTCTGGATTCTTTTGATCACCAAGGTAGTTCTTCACTACATCTGAGCCAGTTTGGCTGAAATGATCTTAGCAAATAAGATGGGTCATGGACAACTCTGGTCTGGATACCATCTGACAGATGGGCCATTAAAGAGAAAACCTCTGGAGCTCCAGAACTGGAAGGTCCCATCCCACAGATCTGGTGTGAATACTGCTGGGACTAAGACAGTCTCCAGCCTCTTCCCAGGAGCTGTCTTGGGAGAGTTATATTGGTCAAAACTCCATGGCTGGACACTGTTTTAGCCATTAAATGATATGATCATATTCTGGTGTCTGTCACTGTTTAAGAGCTGTAGCTGTAATCTTTGAGCTCCTCTGCCATCAGTACAGATGATCAGAACTGTGCACAGTCCTTCACGTGAGAAGCTGCACCCTCATATGTATAGCTATGTTTGGTCTCATAAATTGAACCTCTGTGGGACCATTCTGAGGCAATGAGATCATTAGGCCCACAGTGGTGGGCACTCATCCAGCTGGCCTCTGCCAGCCTCTGAAGAAGGGGGCCCACATTGTAAATGTATCTGGTGAATGGTCCCCACTATGTGCTAAGTCCCCACACATGTCTATGAATTATTCAGAACAATGTCACATCCCAAAAGAACTCCAGGGACCATTCAAGCAATTTCTCAGTGTGGGCAATCAGGATTATATTGTCGATGTCTTTTCACTGGCACTGTTTAGCTCATTAGTAACACAAAAAGACAGTCCTCACCACTTCTGCTAGAGAAATCTTGCCTGATGCATCCTAGCGCTCAATTTGCTTTGCTAGTATCTGCATCAAGATTGTCCCTGGACATCATCTCCCGGTTGAGAAAACTCATGTGCCTCTTCCTACGAAGTATAAGCTTCCAGGTGCTAACTGAAACTCCTCATACTTTCCTAAAGTTGAAAGCTCTCCAGTCAGTGAATACAACTTCCAGAGTACAGACAGAATGGGTATTTTCTGCAGATGTAAGGTGGTGTTGGTGCCATTGCACAGGATACCATTTCAAACTTGTGTATAATCCATGTATTATTGTGAAAATAATAACTGAATTAGGTATAGGTATAGAGAAGGACTACTACAAAAAACATGGGACTGATGAGACTTAAGGGGAAACAATGGGGCTTCACTTGTTTAACTTACTGAAAGGAAAGCTGAAGTTTTTGACAGCTATCCATAGACACCTCAGGGGTCTGAGTACTCAGAAGGGAGGAGAGTAAAAGACATTTCTGGAATTAGAACTAATGACTGTAACCTGGTCCTGAATAAACAGACATTGGAAATTATAAAGAAGTTTCTAAACAGGAGAGGAATGAAGTTTTGGAAAAGGTTTCTGACTGCAGGAATAACAGTCAAAAATGCAAAAGTTAAGAGGTAGCTGAAGAATTCCAAAGAAGGGATTATATGACCTGATGGTTCATGACAGCAAGAACTGAACTCAGTGACCAAAGTCATCCCTTCAGGTCCTATCTCTGATGATCTGAAAAGTATTTAAGAAGATCATGTCCCATTGATCTGCAATGACAGAGAAGGTGGAGACTGAGTCTCAATCTCTTCAGATCTAAAAGCAGCCTGATACCCTTGAGCAACAGTCCTGCCATTCCATAAAATAGCAAAAGAGCCCAGGAATAGCTTCTGTGGAGACAGTAACTTGATTTACCAGAGTTGTGAAAGAATGGACTCAAAGAGTTATTTTTCCTAAACTGTAGTATCTTTTTCTGGATATGCTATGATCATGAGAAATAAATTGGCAGATTTCTAGATACAAATTTTAAATCCTTGAGACCTTGAATGCAAGAGCTTTTGTATCCAAATGGCTGCTTCATGCCCTAAATTCTCTGAGTTGTGCTTAATTCTTGCAGCACATAAGGCATGTAAAAACCACCCACTCACTACTTCAGAGCCATTTTTCTTCATCTAAATGAAATTTCTTTAGTTCCATTCATCTTTACAGCTCATTCAACAGGTCCCTCTGCAGCAGTGAAGGGAAGCATGTTTCAAAGTGCTAATCCAGCTCGGAGATGGATTAATTGACTCACATGCCCCTCTGATCACTAGCCAGATGTCTCTCCCCAGCTGGCAAGCCTTACTAATTTTCTTGTTGTTGTTGTTAATTCTGGGTTTCCAGCCAGTGAGGGCTCAATCAAGGGCAACATGCCCTCTGCTGACATTTTGTATTCTTTGGTCTGCTTTCCCTTGGGCAAAGATATTCAGCTATGAACCTCCTTCCCTGGCTCTTTGTCATCTGCCCTGTGGCCCCTGGAGAGAGCTCTCCTCGTGCAGTTGCACTTGTGTATCCGGCACCCTGGGCCACCATGGGCCTGTGCTGTGACTATTCAGGGTGGGTGAAGGAGGCATGTGGGGCCCAGAGGGCCAATTCCAAGAAGTGATCCAAAATTTCAGCTCTGTGCATTGAATTTTTTTGGGAAAAAAAGACTAATAACAAGAGTTACAAATATTTCCTTCATCAGGCTATGAAAGGAAATTTCTATGAAGTGACATGAGGGAAGACTCAAGAATGCTTAAGAGGACTGTGCATGAGTAGAGCAGCCGGGACACTAAATTGGGAAGCAATATAACATAAAGGGTGGTTTGAAGATGAGATGTATGTGTGCTTCAGGCTCTACTCCTTATTCTGTCATCGCCCTGATGTCTTGGGCAAGACACTTCACTACTCTGGTACTTTCTAATGCCTAAGAGAGTTTGGGGTATTTTTAAGGTACTTGCTAATGAGCAACAGTGTGAAAATTAAACATAATTTGCATCACTGAACATACAGCCATGTATTTTCAGCGTGAAGGCTTCTGCCATGACTTGCAGTGATTTGGCTAAAACCATGATGTTGCCAAATGGAAAGGTATCCATTTTAGCCAGACTGTAGAACGCTGTTTGCTCTTATCCCACCGCTTGTCTTGGGTCATCACCGTTATCACATTGAGTAGAAAGTTAATGTACAGGAATTCAACCGGATGGTACAACTTTTGTTCACCTCAGCAGTGCCTTCCTCACACACAGGTTATTGGCAGTCGTCACCGAGGGAAGGCAGCTAAGAACACAGGCAGCAGTAGGAATATTTGAAGATTTGTACTATTTAACACCAAGACCCAGAAGTTCAGCTATGCCTACAGCTGGAGCATTCCCTGAATTATGAAGGCAGAACACTGGTTTTCTAATTTCTCACTAATGGGGGTTATTTATCCCAAGCTGTTAAAAAAAGGGAATTCCTGGATTATATGAATATTCTCCTTTTCTTTCCTTTTTTCATTTTCCTTTTTTTCCCTCTTCCTTCCCCTTTTTTCTTCCCCTATTTTTAATTTTCCCTTTTACTTGCTCTCCCCTTTTCCCCTTTTCCCCTTTTCCCCTTCTCCTTTTCCCCTTCCCTTTCCCCCTTCCCCTTTTCCCTTTCCTCTTCCCCTTCCCTTCCCTTCCCTATAATGACCTGACAGAAATTAATTCCCCAGAACTGAAAAGAAAAGCAAACACTTCTCCTTTTTTTTTTTATTAGAAAAGAAGTTGCAAAATATTGTTTCATGACAAGGTCAAGAGGAGCACAGCTTGAGAAGAGAGAAGTAAGACGTTCATCTATGGTGTGAACATTAAGAACTCAGCTGCATTTCTATGGACCCAACACTTACTACTCAGACTAAAAATGTGGACGAGGTCATTTCTTCAGCATCTGAGCAGTTGCTTACAATTCATAGGGATGTAAATAAGAAGAAAATCTCACTCTTCTAAATTAGCATCTTTGGTCGTTTTTAGCTTAGGTACATGCCTTGTATAAATCTCTTTCCAAAACCACAAATTTCTTCCCACATCAGGCATAGCCCCAGGGAAGTTGTTTTACAGGGAAATAAAGGCTTCGACCTTTGATCACTGTAACCTGGCTTCTCACAATCCTGAAAACAAGCTTCTAAAAAATTGAAATGTGAACAACACACACCATCAATATCAATTACTGCGTTGTTAGGTGGTAAATTTTCCCCACAGGGGGTGAACAATTCACTTGATGCATTTGGCAAAGGGTTTGATTCTCCTCCCCACTGGCAGCTATGTGGTGCTGACAATCTCTCTGTTCTTTGATGGGGCACAGAGCAGAGTAAGGGAGAGCAGAGTCAGACTCAAAGCTCTGCGAGTGCAGAGAAAAGCGGGCTCTGTCAAGAGAGGATTTATGCAGTCTGAACAGCAAGCTGCAATCTTTGAAGAAAAGACTTCAAAGAGAAAAGGAGAAAAGAAACAATGTCTAATCTTCATACAAATGTGCTCAGGGGTCTCTGAAATTCAGAAACTTCTAAAATCTAAGAATTAATTATCGCTTGCCAGAAGGAAGCTTTATTCACAGGTAACCGTTACAGCAATTCAAGTCCTCTATGTATAAAACTCATGGAAATATACTGAACTGACTAAAGCTCAGTAAACCATCCTCCTTCCCTTTGGTGTATTTGCACACTTTCCAAGTGTTTGATGCTATCCTTCACATTGTTTACGTGGGACACATGACAGCAGCTCCTAAAATTTTGTCTTTGAAAGGAGATGTACTTGGAAATATTTTGGTACAAGAACTGTGACTCACAGGTTCACACTAAAACATGCAACAAAGCAATGCAGCTCCTCGGCTCCTGTAGAACAATGCAGCCCTGTTGGCTTCTGTTTACTGCAGTAAAAGACAAGACTCTAAAAAATTTTTCAGCTCCACAGCTGCATAAATAACAAGGAGCACTGGGAGTGACTAAAAGCAAAGCACTGCTGTTCCGATTCCTCTTAGCAGAATAGGGTGTTGAAATGACCCTCAAGCCAGGTATTTAGAATATCTCAGCACCTCACAGACTCTCTTGTATTTCTTCTTATAATCCCCTTTTGTGTAAGCACTCCTCATATTCATTTTACACTTGAAGTCTGAAAGCTAAGGAGGTAGTAGGACCCATGGTTGCAGGGCAAGTTAGTGGTGAAATCAAGAATTAAACATTTAAGTATGTGGAGAACTCAGTTACATGATGGTGTTACTGTGCTCAAGAAAGTGAATGATTTATTGTGGATGTCTGACCAGAGTCATACTCAGGCCATGGTAACGTGTAGTTTAAATCCTGCATTTACTGAAGCTGAGGGTGTGAACCCAGCTGGCTGGTGTGGCTCAGCTGCTGCACAGAAACACATTAAACCGCAATAACTTGATTGCACATCCCAGCCCTCTCTTTTTAAAAGCTCTGTCTGTCTTTCATCTTTAAGACTTCAATGAAAACAGCTGTTGCAGAAGCTCACGAGAGAGCTGTACCACAGCAGGGAAACAGTACCCTGACATGTGCAAGAGGGTCTTCAGACCCAGAGCAGCTATATCTGATATACAACTAAAAAATCGCCTCTCTTAAAATGTCAGTGAGCCAAGGCACCTGTACTGACAGGAAAGGAAATGGAAGACAGAGGCCATGTCTGATGCAGCTACTTTAAAAATAATGAAACCCTCTGGCAGGATCGGAATTGCTTCATTTTATGTTTACATCCATATGGCTTTTGAGGTTAAATAGAACTTGTCTCGATATTTGCCCACCAGCAGTCAGGAAGCATCTGTGACTGTTGTCTCCCTGTGCATATGAATACTTTGCATCCCAATAATAAGTAGACCCAACAATTATGCACAACTAGCATTTCCAGAGATGCCCAAAAACTGAGTAGACATGGCAGTCCATGATGTGGTTTGGTGGTCGGTCAAAGGTTGGACTTGACGATCTTGGAGATGATCCTGATGATCTTTTCCAACCTTAATGATCCTATGATTCTATGATCTGCTGCTGCTTGGGAGTCACTGGCCATCCCAGAAGATCTAAGTAACACAGGGCCATTGCATTATCCCATGTTAGCATCCAGAAGGATGCAAAGGACAGAGTTTGACCCTGGTGTTAGATTACAGGCAGGGCTGTGGGTGTTTGTTTTCAAAGGATATTTTCTTCTGCGAACAATCAGAAAAATCCCAGGCAGTCTCCTCTCACTGACTGTGGCAGCTCCCAAGACAACAAAAGCAAAAGTAATTGGTGCTGCCTCTCCCTCCAAATGGGAAATGTTGATATTTCAAGTATTTTTTTTAACTGTGGATAGTTGACACAGCTTGTGAGAAATTATTCTGGGAGGAAAGGAAGCCTCCCAAACTCCTCCACTTCCTTTGTCCCCAGCTCCACTCGGCTCCTGCTGGGTGCTCCGAATCACCCCACCAGGAATGTCCGTGCCCCGGGGCAGGGTCCTCTACCCCTTCCTCGAGGCTGGCGTTCTCCCGCCCGAGCCGGGGAGCCAGGGCTGTGCAGGGAGCGGATCCTCGGCAGCCAGAAAGGGGCTCAGCTCTCCCGGCATCAGTGGGGCCAGGCTGTGCCACCCCAGCCCAGGTGGGGTAAGTCAGGCAGACTCCGGCCCTGAGTGAGTTCGAACCAAAACAGGCAATCTGGTACTGAGCTATTTTTGCCCAGTGGGGGATATCGGCTGTGTTTGTAGTAAGATTTTTGGTGTCACTTATCACATGCTCGTTATAATGCTTTGCCTGAGGCATAATTAAATTCAAAGGGCATGTCTGTGTTGAAACGGAGGGTTGCAATTTGTTGCTGTTAGGATTTTTCATTAAAAACCAAGCAGTTTTTCTGACTGGCAGGAACAATGGTTGCAGAACATAAATGCTATTCAATAAAGAGAAGGCAAAGGCTTTTCTTTTTTGCCTTTTTTTTTTTTTTAATAACTACCTGCCTGACATCTCCATGCTGACTTTGAATAAAGTACAGCATTTAAAAATAGTGGGATTTTAACAGTGAGACAAGGCAAAGAAAAGAAGAGCCTTGACATTAAGAAAGGGCTGGCAGGTGATAGGTATATTATATATACCAGATTATATGTGTATATCTATCTATACACAAATATCTGTATCTATACATGCGTGTGTATGTGTATGTGTTTTATCTCCAGCTGAGAAATTTGCCTCTCCTGCTGAAATTTTCCTGAAAGCTCAGTTAATTAGTTCTCATAATACCCATGGAGGCAGACATTAGTATCATCCTTATCCACAGATGAGGAGATAGGAAAGAGCGCAGAGAGAAGGATGCACAGAGAGATTAAGGGATTTCTGCTACAGTGAATTCAGTGTAGAGCTGGGAATTCAGTCCAGCAGGCAAAATCCTAACCCTATTAAAAGCAATGGGAGACTAACTTACGAGAAGCCTGGATTTGGCAATTTTTGCTTTCTTTGTTCAAACCTCTCTGATCTATTCACAGCTACGTGTGTCCTGATGATGCTTTCAAGAAGAAAATTACACCTGTGACTGTGTACGGCTCCTGGTCAAATCTCAGCTGAGTCCCTGTGTCTCAGAGCTTCAAAACAGGGGCTGTTTCTTTGAGGGACTCTGTACCCTACATTTACATATATCTTAAAAATAGTCTGGAGTGATAAGTAAAGTAATTTAAGATCTTCCTAAATAGAATACTATATTCTCCCAGATCACCAGGGTCACAGAACTGAAATTTTACATCCCTAGTTGCTATATTCCACCTCACAGTGCTATCAAAAAATGACTGGAGGGTTTCAGCTAAACAGATGAGCTACTTTTTAAATAGCACTGGGTAAAGCCGGCTCATTAAAGGGGGAAAAAAAAAAGTCCTCATTTTAAAATGGCTTTGTTGCCTTCTTGCTTATATACTTGTTCAAGGGAAGTATTTTCATTTTATTAGGGTGTTTTCAGCTCTTATTTTTAAGCTCACTTCGTTAATGTTGGTAGAACACTTTGAAGTAGAAAATGTGAGTGCTAAGTGGTATCACTGACACACTTTCAAGGCATTGCTTTTGCTTTCCCAGAGGTCATCTGAAGCAAATTTGTCACACCTGCAAATGTACACAAATTGGTCCTGGCAGTAGAGGGACAAATTTCCCTCAAAACTGCTGCAGCAGCTGTACACTGGCTGCAAGTGCCTGAAAGAGGATTGCACTTTCCAGCAGGAAACTGGGGTCTGCCAGCTGAAGAGTGAGTCCCCAGCCTCGCCGTGAGGAGTCTGGCAGTGAAGCAGCTGTGGAGCAGAGCTCCACTGTCTGGTACTTATATGCTGGATAAAAATCCCCTAAACTCGTCTGGAAGTCCCCCAGTGGCTCCTCCAGTGCTGGGTACCAAATCTCCAGGGATTTTTTCTCAACGAGACTGTAATGGACAGAGGACTGTTGTAAGGAGCACAGTGTGTACTGGATTTATGTGGGAGAGGAAAGGCTGCTGGGGTGGGCAGAAGATGGACCTGCTGCAGCATCTTTGAACAGTTTCATAGAATCATAGAAAGACTTTGGTTGAAAGTGACTTTATAGTTCATCTCGTTCCAATGCCCTGCCATGGACAGGGACACCTTTCGCTAGACCAGGTTGCTCAGAGCTCCATCCAACCTGGCCTTGAACACTTCCAGGGATGGGGTGTCCACAGATTCTCTGGGCAACCTGTGCCAGGGCCTCACCGCCCTCACAGTAAAGGATTTCTCTCTAACATCTAACATCTGTATCTCAGGGCTTGTCCACTGATCAGAGGTTTTGCCAGTGGTGCAGTGCTGTTGAACACGAGGATTTACTACTCCCTTGCTGCGAGCCTGGGACATCCCAGGGCAGAAGACGGGTTTCTAACACCTGAGACAAGGGCTTACCCGCGAAGAGTGGTATCTATAGAGTCCTGTGGCGTTTTTGAGAAGTCTGTGGCGTCAAGGTTAATTTAGAATACCACTGAAGCCATGGCCTGGCTACCTGTATCCCATCCCTACCACCCCTTGGGGTGTGGGATTACAGGAGGCATCCTGTTGGCCTCGGGGTACGGTTTGGATACACACAGTGCTGATGGCAGAGTGAAATGGGAAGCTGTCCTGGCACTGCATGGCAGCCTTCCCTCTAAACTGCAATAGCACTGCTGCCCTGCTTGCCTGTGGCTCTGATTTATTACCTTGTCATATTTCAAAAGCTAAAGCAGGTTGAGCTTGGTCAATGTTTAGATGGAAAGGCCTCCAAGGAAAACACATGAGCTAGAGGAAATGTTCCCTGAGTCAGAGTCAGGGCAAAAATCCAGTGTGGTGTTAAGGATGTTGCTTTTGGTCTGATTGCAAAATCAATGTATGGGCCAGTAGTGGTCTGTGGGGAGGGACTGTAATACCCAACATGACTGGGCAATAACTGCCAGGTCTTTCTTTTCCTGCAAGGGTCAACTCTACAGTGGGTGTAAATTGGATGAAATGAAGATGATGAATCTGGCTGATTGCTTTCTCTGTTCTGTCTCGTTATTTGGATTTAGAGGTTTGGTTGTTCGTCATTTTCCTTTGTATGTTTCATAATTCCTTAAATGGCATGGAAGGACACAAAATACAAACATTTAGCAATTTTTTCTCCCAATAAATTTCCCAGCTTCTGGAAATCCACAACTTAAGGGTTCCCTTAAAGCTTTTGGGGTTTTTTTCTGCCTAAAACTATTGTTGTGTGGATTTGAATTTTCCCTCATCATTCCCACAGAATTATTTGCAATCTCAGGCTGCTCACCACTGTCTGGAAGGTTGGATCCATTATCTACCAGTTTCTTATACTGAGCATCATCTCCGTGTCTGGCCCTCAGAAAAAAACAGCCACAACTCTTACTATTACCTCCCAGATGTTGTGTTTCAGATACTGGACTCTCTCTGCCAGTGTCCTGTGCATTTTTCCACATTCATCACATAGTTTGTTTGAAATGGTGCCAGTCAAGGCTTTTGCCTCCTGTGAAGCAAGGTGCATACATGTAATAGAAATTGCAATCCCCTTTGTAATAGTAAAAGCTATGTTAAAAGAACACTGATCTGAAATTAAGGAGATAATGAAAATGAACAATTTCATCCATGCAGCTGTTTGGCCTCTCGGGTTTTAAACAAATACTTTTCTTTTTTGCTTCATCTACAAAAAGAAATATTTTTCCAGGACATGATGGAATTCAGATTCAAAAGCTGTATTTTCATCTCCTGATTCTTTTTTTCAGGTTTAACAAACTGCAGATTTGAAGTATGAAAGGTGCTAAATGACCACTTACTAAAAACTGCAAAGCAAACAAAACATCTTGACCGACTCTGATGATCATTTCAAGAATGAACTGACCAGACAGTTTTGAGGATGTCAAGGTGTTTAAGACCCACTATGCAAAGACTCAGTGACTGTAGTAATTAGCTGTGGGCCTCCACTGGGGAAGCAGAGCCTTGACAAGCACGTTACAAAACCCCTGTCAGGAGTACAAGTGCTTTGAAGAGACCATTGAAAGAAATTTTGCTTCTGAATATAAGAAAGTATGTAATGTGAGATTTCTCAAAGGAGAAGATTATGCATTATTTGTTTTTCTGTACAGATTGAGGAACAGAATGTGAGAAAACTTCACAACTTATTTAGGAGCACAGATATTTGCAGGCTGGACTGCACCCAAGTCCAATCTAGCCCAGCATCTTGTGTCAGAGAGTGGCCAGCACCAGATGCTGCAGGAGAAGGTACAAGAGAATCTGTAGAGGTTATGTTTTCACAAGTGGGGAAAACATCTCCCTAATTTCCAGTTATTGTTGTTGCTGTTGTGTGTAGATTTATTTTCTTTCTACAGCACAAAAATTAAACAGAGGTGTCTATTTCAGACTTTAGATATCGTTGCCCAAAGCATTAAATGCTTCCTCCCAGTCATATATTGAATAACTATAATGAAGCCAAAAAACCTGACTCCTACCCCTGCATTTAGTAATTCCAGTGCACATTTCCAGTAGAGATCCCCACACACTGGGATGTGGCATGGAAATGACCACTCTCCGTTGGCCACACAGCAGTCAAGGCAAATGGGAATCTACCCTGTGGTTTTGAATGAGGTGCAGGACTTTTTCAGCAGATCAACACTGACACCCCCAGCCCTGGCAGAGGGGACACAGAAGAGACATGGGCCAGGCTGGGACCCTGTTGGTGGGGTTCTTACTGGTACTGACTGCCTTATGGATACTGTACTGACTGATACTGGGTAAGTTGTTTCGCATCTCTGTGTTGTCTCTACAGAGCAGAGATACTGACACTTGCCTTCTTTGAGAAGCAGTGTGATTGACAGCTGTGGCTAAAAAATAACTGTAGAATATAACAGAAGAGACTGTTTCTTAGGGCTATCAGCTCCACCACTGAAACTGCTTAAAACCACCCACAAAACTCTTCTGTAGACAGAGAAAAACATATTCACCTCCATGCAAAGCTGCTCCTTCTGTTCCTCTTTCAGAATTAAGATAAGCCTTTGACTTTTAATTCTGGGCATTGGCTTTTTTGTTATTGTTATTGAAAACACACAACGTAAACTGAATTGTGGTCAGATCCCTCATTGAGCTGCAGTGGAGGAAGGGCATTTGTACTGGAAATTATTATGGCTGGCATGTCTGCCTTGGTTTTGAGGATAGTGTTTTCATGTTCTTTTCTTTTCTTCCTCAGCTTTCTTCTCTTTTGTATTTGCCTGCCTCTTTCCTGTTTCTTTCACTGCCGCTATTTTTGCTCCAAGCAAAGAACTCAGTCATGCTCTTACTCTCTCATGGGCTCTGTGTACACTTGAGGTCAGGCTAGCAAACCTTACTGGAGCCAAACTTTGCACCCTTCCCTTGCCCTTCTTGTACCCTCTGCCTCGTCACAGCTTTCTGTCCCCGGGGTTTTCCCCATGCTCCTGAGGGCAGCAGTCCCTCACTGCTGGCACATCTGGCTGGGGTTTGCCTGGGTGCTCTCAGTGGCTCCAATGCAGAGCTCCTGTTGGACACTGGGCCAGTCACTCATCTCTCCTCTGATGTATTTTATCCATTTCGACCACATGATTTTCAGGGAAAGGGACAGTCTGTTACTGTTTGTCATTACTCACTCTAGCACAACACAGTTCCCCTGAGGTTCAAGGCACCATATGCCCTCACATTCCTCTGAGCTCACTTCACCCTCAAGTCCCTTCTTCTCTCTACTGTTCTTTTAACAATGTCTTCCTTCTCAGCACTGTGGTCCTTCCTTTTCCCCATGCTCCCCTTGCCCTCCGCCAGGGCTGTGCTGCCAAGCCTTGGGCAGCTGTCCTGGGTCGGAGATGGGGCTGGGACCATGGGACACCCAGGATCTGCCAGGAAGGGTCGAGCCACTCTGACTCCTCTCCCTTATGAGGCAGCAGGGATTTCTATGCCTGAATGTCAGTGGGTAGGGAACTAAACAAAAAGAAGATGCAGAGCTGTCTAATGAGCTCATCAGAGGTGACATGGTTTGTAGAAAAGGCTGTATGTGCAACAGGGAGCAAACCTTGCTGGCAGGAGTGTTTAACATCTGATTTGCAAAGCCTCATTCCTTGGAGGTCTGCAGTAATTTTTTTAGCTTTCAATGCCTTCCATTTTCTCATATCTGCCCCAGTCTGTGTGTTTCCCTGTGTATGAATTTGTCCAGTTGTGTTCAACCTTCTGCCTACCATTCCCATCAGTGTGGCCTATGAGCTGCTTCATTCCAACCAATGTTCCTAAAGTTCCTTTGGAGGGGTCCTCCAGTGAGGCAACAATTAATTCCTGTATCTGTAATTTGTTTATCTTCTTCTATAGAGTCTTACAACAAGCCTCGGGAGAGGGATATAAATGATGAATGCAGGTTAATAACACAGGAGTCTGCGGAAAATTGCATTAAAATGGCACAGCAATAATGGTTATAAAAACAACTGAAGCATGTGGCGAAGTCCCTACTATATCAAAATATTTCCACTGGTAATATACATCGTAGTTACATCTGAAACTTTAAAGTGATAAAAAGTTAATACCTCCAAACTGCTCATGAGAAGAAAGAAGGTTAGGTAAATTATTCTCAGATGTTACAATAGGTGAAAAAAATAAGCAACATGGGTGAACTTAATCCTATTTAATTTTAATCATTCAAAGGCCTGGAGCCTAGCCATGTGTATCAACAAAGCTCCCTCCCTCATCAGTGCAGAGAGGCAGAGACCTCAAGGGAGACAGATTCATCCCAACCCAGAAAAAAATGCTTAAAAAGCAGGGACACTGGCTCTCCCTGAACTGGAGAAGATTAATTCATCTAGTCTTATGTAGGCAGGGTGTTTAACCCTTCTAACAGCTACACTTGGCAGCTTCCTCCTTCTCAAGGCCATTTTTAAAAAATGGCCTCAGGTCACTATGGCCAGACTAAGATTAGCAGAACTATTTATAGTTTCTGATATTCCGAAAAGGAGGTAAGACCATTTCTATTTGCTTTATAACAGAGAGGCAGTTCATGGATTTCACTAGGTGCACTGGAAACTCTCTGACACTCTCTGTGAGGTGTTGGAAGCTGAGCTACACACTCATCAGGGTGCTCAACAGCCTATATATCATCTTTGTGAACATTTTGTGTGCCTGCGTGAGCTAAGGGGAAGCTACCTGTGTGAGCCGATATCACAGAGGGGCTTCAGGAGACCTGCCACAAATCTTCAATCAGGCAAACAAACCGGAGGAGTTTTACCCTCTCGTGGCAGTTCATCATTCTGCTTTAACAGGTTAAAAAAAGCTGTCAAGAAGTGACATGGGAATCAGTCACACTAATGTGGAAAGGGAAATCTGCTTCATTTTTTTCCAGTAATAAACAGAATGAGAGCTGGACACAGTCTTTGGGGCATCAACTGGACAAATGTGTAGGACATCCCACCCAGCAATCCCAAACCAGACTATGTTCTGTGCCAGGACACAGGAATTGTGGAGATGTAGCTGCCAGGGTGATGAGAAAAGGAGGGGAGCAACCTGCTGAATTAAGAACACAGGCAGGTCATGTCATCGTAGTGAGATATGTTTGTACTAATACACTTTAGAATAATTAGTGCTGATGTTGATTTTTGAAATGAAAAAGAGGCATTGGATAAATCCTTTTGCTGGAAGTGCATTCCTAGGGAGACAAGAGTGCAAAATCCCACTTCAATAAGATAATGTAGAAGAAAGTACTGCAGAAAAGTATTTAGGTGAAGAAAAACTTAATCCATATAGTTGTCTGTTCTTCCAAAGCATTATCCAGAAATCTGTCTGAAATGCTGCTTTTCAGTGTGTGATCTGGTAGCTCAAAGACTGCTTCTAAGGTAAGGATTTTTTTTTTTAAATGCTATTCCCCAATAACAGTAAAATTTCAGTTTTCAGTCTGTGGTCTGTGATTCTTCATGGGTCCAGGATTAACTTCCTGATATCCATGCTTTTCTACTTTTCTGAGAAACACAGCCCTAATGATAATATATTTTCATCAGAATCTGCATGCACAGGGAGAAATAGGAAAGGTTTAGCAATGAGGGGTCTGGTACAAAAGGTTTGTTTTCGAACTCAACATGAAAAAATTGATAAAGATTCCCTTGGGAATTTCTTTTTTAATGGCACCACCTTGATTAATGGAATATCACCTACCCCTGTGTAAGGACAGATTGAAATGCAGAGAAGGTAGATGGTGATAGTCATTGGCAATGCCAACAACGACACTGTCACTGTCCAGAGAAAGTGAGGAAAGCGCTGAAATGGAGTCAGACTGCCATTTTTATTGCGACAGTATAAATGTAGCATTGAACTCTGCAAGTTCCCAGCAGGCTGTTCTTAGATAATCATGGCACCTATTTTAGTAAAATGCAGATTTTGGGGGTATTTCATTATACAGCAGGATGGCTGGTCTATAGAAGAAACGTTGCTGGATTTGCCACAGCAATCTGCCAGACACAACATCACCAGCCAAGTGGTAAAAATATGAGCACTTTAAGGGTATTGAGGATTCCAACTGATCCAAGATGAGCCTGCAAAGTGCATTTTCTTTTACCTATCTTGAGTTTGCTCAGTGGAATAACAGTCTGTGAGGTAAAAATAGTTCACAGAAAGAGAAAGTGCTTTCTGCTCGGTGTTGTCTCTGTTCCTCATTTCCTACATGTTGAGATGTAGTTTGCTTCTCTGACAAGTTTGTGTTGAATATCCAATGCAGAATTAGCAGGTGGAACAGAGTCCTACCCTGCTTAATATATGCAGCGTTTCTCAACCCTCAGAACCAAACCAAACCATGCAAAAAATCATCCAGGAAAAAAGACTTTCAAATGACCAGATAAAACCCATGATCAATACGACCAATGAGGCAAAATCCACATTTTTTAGTAAATCACGTAGAGGGTCATTGAAATCACAGAGCTCAGACGTATGATACAAACTGCAGATAAAACTTTATGAAATTAGAGTCTTTGCTGTCACCTTAATAATCTTTAGCTGCTTGTTCATCCATATTTGTGGAAAACATGGCCTTAACTCTTTCAATTCGTTATGCTAGTCTCTTTTTAAAAAGATAGTAGCATCTTTAATATTCTCCTAGGGCTGTTTAGCTTGACTGTGACATATTTATTTGTCAAAGACAGATGTCCAGTATTATGAAATGTCTAGCCTAATTCACAATTTTTTTTAACACAATGTGACATTAGGAACGGAATAATTTTTAGACATGAGTTCTGTACCTCTAGTCATCCACTGACAGTTGGGATTTATTTTAAAAATATGTTAACTCTGGGCTGGAGCAGTTAAATAACAGTTTGGACCTAGTAATATATGAGTCATAAGGAGAGTTGTTTCCTGGTTCTGTGAGTACTTTTTCACTGATTTAAGCAGTAAATATGAAGCCTGGTGAGACATAAACTAAGGTTTATCTATAAAAACAGCCCCCCTAGTCGATTTAACTACAGCTATGATCACAAGAGGGTTAGTACTAGTGGATTTGTGAATTCAAATGGTACAAAAGAATAACTTGGTCTGCTTCCCTGATATTTATGGTGCTGTAACTCAAAAGTTATTCAGTGAAAATCAATGGAGATCCTTCAATTTCATGCTGGAGATATATTTTCAGCTGTAAAGACATTAGCAAAAAAAGAGACATTCCTGGGCAGAGTGGGAATATGTTAATATTAAATATAAATTTTTGTAATTCAAATCTAGATTAGGAAAATCCAAATCATCAAAACCACTATTACAACAGCAACATCCTGGCAGATCAGTCCTGGGGACCAAGTGTAACAGGGTCAGGGCTATGAACAGTCCCTGTGTAGGTGCAGTGGCTTCCTGTATTGTAATTAGTTCTCTGCCCAGTAACAGATATTGGTGCGGAGGGGTGTGGGTGTGTGTGAGATTATAGACCCTTGGTACAAGGGTAGGACATAAAGGCAAGAAATTTTCCCAAATCCCTGAACCCTGACGTTAAATACAACCCGGGCTATAAGACCGGAGCAATGCAGACGGTGTGTTCTTTTGAGGTTCAGCAGGGGAATGTCCTTGTAATTGTTGCCATTACCTGGTTTAGCCACACAAAGCCTGGACCATTTTGAACTAATCACTAGGACAATTTGAATATGTAAAGGAATGAACCATTTTCACCAAAATCACATCCACTGAACAGAAGATGGGTGTTATAAAGGCCTTTCCCAATCCTGTTAGTATTCTGTCTTTTGGGGCCTAACGTTAGCTGACTTGGTGAACAAGTGGAAAACCAAGCAGGTGGGGAAATCTTTGCAAGATTACAGTACTTGGGAATCTCCAGGAAGCTTTGACAGCCCCAGGAAAGAGTTCCCCTAGCTCTAATTGAGTCAGCTTCAGAATAAGAGACACCGCAAAGTGCAGCAGAGGAGGAGGAATAAAAGGTAGCTCTGAGGAGAAAGGAGTACACAAGGGAAACCACGAGAATCCACTCCTGGGGGCTACAGGACTCAGATTCCTGCTGTTTTATGCAGAAAGGGCAAAGTCTAGCCTTTAATTGGAGACCTTCAAATTCATGACAGCTTTTAACAGAAGATAGCAAAGGCTAAAGAAAGAAAAGAAAGAACTCAACCCACCAGGCACCAAATTTAAACTGAACTAAACTCTTGTGAACCCTGTCAGGGAACCTGTGCTCAAAAAGGAAATTAGGGAACCCGAGGTCTCAGGGGCTCTTGACGTGAGGAGGAAGAACAGGTATTTATGATACTGCAAACGCCTCTACATGAAAACTGGAGTCTAGCAGAACTCACTTTCTGACAGCACCACTTGGAAGGAAATGTATTTGCTTTAATTTGTGCAGTGCAACCTCCTCCACACTCAAACCACAGAAGCTCTGAGCCCAAATCAGCTTTATGAACAGGAAACAGTGTTTTAGTTGAAGAATGTTAAATTTTTTGGCTTAGGAAATTGTTGGTTCAGTCTTTATTATAACCAAGATGAAAGTTATCACACATGTATAGTATGTAAACTGAGAAGAGTTTGCGTATTTGAATACTTTAATATTGGACAGTGAGTTGACACTATGAGATGACTGAAAGAATAACTTACTATTTTCTGAAAGGTCTGAAATGCAAATCTTTCAAATCAACAAGATCAAGATGAACAGTGAGCTTAGACTTGAATGCTTGCCATGTTTTCGAATATATTTCTTTCTCACTTTAAGAGACTTTTAGTTTGTCATCCTTGAAGATTATGGATGGCTAATTCACAGATCTACTGACTTTAAAGGCATAGGGTCCAGCTTGGCCCCTGACCTGGAACTGACCTTCCAGCTTGACCTCTTGTATAATGCAACCAAAAAGACTTCCCTGTATTAATTCCCACTTCAAGACTAACAGTTTAGCACTGGGAACTTAGGAAGCTTTGGACTGGGTTAAAACAAAGGCTTCTGTAGCCCATGTCTGTCATTATTCAGTCTCTGACAAAGGTCATCTGTGTACACTTCAGGAAGCATAGGTATAACAGTGCAAGACATCACCATCAGCACAACTAAGTTGTTGCTTTCACGTGTGGTTAAAAAGTCAAACCTCGGTGGAAAGGCAAACTCTGAATTCTGGGAGAGAAAATTCATTTCGCAAGATAAACTTATCTCCAAATAATTAAGATGGCATTTTAGGATCTCAAACACATTTTGCCTTCCTTGTATGTGCTGCAGAGAGAAAAGTGTCTCTTTTTGGAAGAGACATAGAGCAGAGTCTTGTGGAAATAAATGAGGGAGGACAACTTGGCAAGGACCAGAGGAAAAACAGCAGCACCATGTTTTCCTCTCTCGCTGACATAGCACCTTGTTCGAGTTCAGTCACAGAGCAGGCTATGAATAAAATTATGACTAAAATTTCAAATCATGTGAGAAACATAGATAAAACTGAGCCTGAACTGCTGGAGTTCCACCCTAGACATTTAGGCGAGATTCTTTTAATGAAACAGTCAGATTGTATGGTCGTACATGCGATCTGGTTATTCAAAGGTCCTTTTATAATCATTTTCTAGAAAAAAACAAAAGAATTTTTGAACATGATTTCTCTCTACCTATAGTAGATGTCTAAAACAGGTCAGTTGAATCATCCTTAAAAGTGTAATTCGTCTTTTTATCATGAAATATGACTTTCCAAAGATGTAGATCTCCACGCTGTGGCTTCAGGTTATGTCTGCTGAGGTAAATTCCACCCTCAAATGCTTCTTTTCCTTGATTTGTATGAAAAAAAATGAGGTTGTGGAATGAAATGACCAAAAGAAGCACCGATACCTTGGTAGTAACAGAAGTGGTGAAAAGTACAAGAGGTCACTACAAATATTTCTCCCCCTGCCACATCCCCCTCCCTAAAGTTCACAAGCTTTTTCTGAACTGGGGAAAGCAAGATTATCTCATAGAAGGGGCAGTGGTGAGAGACTGCTTGTTCTTCCAGACATCTGAGTGGGAGTCAAGACAGTTTTTGGTCTTTTAGAGGGACATGGGGCAAATTAAATATTACTTTCACTGTTGGTATTAATCACAAGCAAAAGGCTCCAATAGAAATCCATTCATTTGACTTGAAGTGGAAAGAATTACTTGCCTGCTTAGAAAAGTTTTCATGTAGTGTAAGTCTGAAGTGTCTGAGATGAACTGCAGCTATTTGGTTAACTACAAGGAGTTCTCAGGAAAACTAAATTATACTGGAGACCCAGAGGCAAAACAGCTAAAATAGTTGTGCAACCAGCTGAGCCTTTGCAGTTGCTCTCCACACACTTAGTTGGGCTGGAGAAACACATGACCCCAAGGGCTTGGGGCACAAGGTTCTCAGCCTGCAGAGAGCAGGAGGCTTGTGGGCAAGAGCGAGGAGACCACTGCCTAAGTGCCAGGCACCAATCCAGACCATACTGTACTCTCTACAGGCCCAAAGGTCCTCCGAGGCATTGCAGTTTTACTCCAGAGGAATGTGCCTGGGCTGAGCAAATGATCTTGTTTTGTAATTTCAGGTATTCTTGCCTGCTGTCACTCTGAAAAAGTCAGCAAGGGTCTTAGAAGTTCAAGAGGACCATCTAAGGATTCAGGAGGCAAAAAGGAGCTTGCTAGGCAATCTGTCCATAGTCCGAAGGCTCTTGGAAAATTTCAGGGAGGAAAGTGGCTTAGAAGCATCTGAAGGACATCAGTAAACTGTCTTTCTTGGTTCTGTAGCAGAATGGGAGGGTTAAACAAACAGAGGAAGAGCTCCAGGCCCTAAAGCATGGCTGATAGTCAGCAATGAGGACAAGAGCCACGGAAAAGTCTACATATATCCCTGACCACCGGACAATGCCAAGCTCCTTCCCTCCATGTCAGTAGAAGGGAAGAGAATTGACCCTGGCACCAAGTGAGGTTGAGCAGGGGCCAGGAAAATGCCATAGTGAATCTCCTCGTTGAGGAAATGCCCCCCAGCCTGACATTTAGCCAAGGCTGCTCTCTCCAGCTGCTTTGCTAGAGAAGACCAAGCCCTAGTGAAGAGCAATGATCAGGGAGGATAAAGTGTTATCAGTAACTGTTTACTCAGGAAAGGCTTTGAACCAATTTGTTTTTGTTGCAATAATCAACTTGGGAAGCACTGTGACCCTTGAAGGAGTTTTTATTGATCATAGCAGAATAGGCCATTAATAGAGAAGAAATTATCAGCGAAAAAGACATTTCTGCCGTTCTCAATACTGTTTTCATCAAAGCCCCTTCACTAGCAATAGCTCTTTCTTTTACTTATACTCTATTTTATTTTCAAACCAATGCTATTTTCTTCACTAAACACTAAGTCCTTTACTTTGATAGAAACTAAATATTTCCTTTAATGAGCATAAGAGATAATAATGTTAAGCATTAGTTGGAACCATCATGCAACAAAAACTCAATGCCATTTAAAAACACTTAATGCACAGACTGATGTTTGTCATCTCACTAAAGAGCATAAGATTAGAGGTGCTACAATTTAGAAAGGAAGCATTATCCCACTGATGAGTTCGTGCTTTCCTTTGTACTAATCAAAGAGTCTAAACCACGTCTTTGTATCTATTTCTTATGTTAAAAACCCTAACAGAATGTTCCTGTAATAGGTGACAAAGAAAAAAACTCCCAATCTTAGGACTCGTTTTTTTTTCACGAGCATTACTTTTAATCTTTCCAGTGGCAATGAATGTTTCATGGCTTGATGGCCAGTTCAGCAGACTGGAAGGTCTCTCAGACTGAGAAGCATGCCAGTTTCAGACCACTAGAGAAGGCACAGACACACTGGCCTGACACTCACAGTTTTCCAAATCCAATCAGTGGTCTCAGGTTCATCACAGTTATGGCCAGACCAGACTGTAAGCAGAGCTGCATCAAGATCAGGGGGTGAGAATTTAAATGGGATGAAAAGAGAACCCTGGTGTCAGTCATTAGCTAAAATAGAAAACTTAAACCATAAAAATAAATATTTAGGCTCGGCACTAGGGGAAAATGTTCTCATCGTAAAGGTACTGAGGCACTGGGCTGTGCTGTGTGGGAGAGTTGTGGAGTCTTTACCATGACAAGTTTTCAAGAAAAAAGTAACCTTTTTTTCGGAAGTGACACAATAATACTGACTCTGTGTTGGGGCAGGAGATAGATTGAATTGTCTCTTCTGGCTTAATTTATGTTCCACAACCTCAATATTTCCTGTATTTACAAGCTATCTCTGTCCTTGGAGCTTGTGACAGTGCAGTTACACTGATTTACACTAGTTGGGGACTGGGACACGTTCATGACTCATGTTCTCATGCCATCAACTCCTCAGCAGCTTCCTTGGTGATGGCCAAGCTCAGAGTGCAGCAGCCACTCTCAATGAGAGGGGCAAGAGAAATGTTTTATTACAGTGCAAGGATTTTGCTGCAAAGTCTTCTCTACTGCTTGAGTAAGAGTAAGGGAAGGAAGAGGCTGACTTTGAAGACCCAAAACTGCAGATGTTATTATCTCTTGAAGCTATTAAATGATGGAACTGCAGCACTCCTGACAAATTGAACAGCAGTGCCAGCTGCTGAAGCATAGACCAGATCCACTGAGTTTGTTGCTAATTTATCACAGTCTAGTATTTGACCCACTGAATCCTGAATTAAATTTTTATACATTCTTGAACTATTTATACTGTATGAAAAATCAATATCTTTTTATTGTTCACCTGATTTAGGACAGATAAAAGGAATATTTCAGTATTCTCCAGGGTCAATGCAGAGAGGCCTTGAATGATGAAAGATACAGTATCTTTTGAATGGAAGAAAAACTTCAGGGTAGAAAGGAAAGAGTGTAATTTACATGAAATATCCTTCCTATCCATGACATGAATATTTTTTCACAAATTTGCGACAAAGCATAATGTCCTTTTAGAAGACAACATCTAATTCTTTATTGCTCTTTAAGAATTAATAATTTGGAAAAAAAATTCTTTCTGAATTTCTTTGCATTTTGTATGAGCCATAAAACCTCAAAGGAGTTATTTGAATTTCAGTACCATCTCACACTTTTATTAAAATATACTATAACCCTGCTTCAGTAATTAACATGAAGATAGGACTCTTGGTTTAAAAACTGAAATCTCTCTGTTATTTCAGATTTTCCCTAAGTATGCTTTTGATTAAATAATTACTGAACAGCAGTGTTAACAATTTATCTATGATAGAGAGCATGTCACAAATTTCCTACTCATGTTCCTGCAGTTTATGCTTTTGCCAATGTGTTTTATGAGTATTTATTAAAGATGACGCCTTGAGTTAATAACATAAACTACCTACTAGTTTCATAATCATCACTGCAGTGCAGAAAGCTTTAGAGTTACGGTAGTTCTGCATTGACGACGTCAACAGATTTACTGCATTCATTTCCTTATGCAAATATTCCAAAAACATACATAACTTTATAACCTTATATAGTGTACTGCCTAGACGTGAGGGTATCAAAGCCTATGAACACTCAGAGTAGACTTTAAAGTCGACAGCACAAGTCGTGATGCTGCTTCCTTTCTTGTTTATCTGTTGTCCTAATACTAGAACTCATTTAAAGCTGGGTTTTGTAAACACATAAGGACTTCTGCACAGCCCCTACAGTAAGAGGGAAGACTGCTCATGGTCTTTACATGATGTGTCTGTCTGTACTGAAGTCACTCATAAGGACACTGGATGTGAGCTAAGCAGACCTTTGTGATCCATTCTTGCCCTGTATATGTAGAAGATTTGCCCCTGCAAGGCAGAGCTTGCCTCTCTCTTGCAGGACAACCTTGTTTGCTCCTGCAGTTTGTCCATTTCCCTCTCTCTTCCCCATGAGAAGCATGATGCTCTGACTGCCTCTGCTGCACCTCACCGGGAGAGGTTTACAAAACACAGACCCTGGGACAGGAACCCTGAATTATGTTCAGGTCACTGAGAGAAGAAGAGGGTTAGAAGGGACCCTGAAAGATCTTGATCTTGATCTTCCTTTGCTATTACCAAATCAAGATCAATTTTACTTATGTCTAATCTAACTCATGTCTTGGCTAACTTGTTTTTAGACACTTTGGTGACAGGAGCTTCCTCGATTTCCCAGCAGTTTATTCTGTCTTTCCCATTCCTTACAATTAAAGGTTTTTCATGAGGTCGAGTCTTCTGTGTGACAGTTTAAGCCTTTTACTTACCTGTGACAAATCTATTTTTTTCATACAATTCCTCAGGCTGATATTCTGTGGACTCCAAGAGATTTATATTCTTTCTTAAAGCATAATTCTCAAAACTGAGTACCATACTCTGAAAGCGTCCCTACTAGTATTGACTTGGGATTAATGTTTACATTCTATATCTTGAAGACAATATTCCTGTTTGTTGCAGTGTGTTCTCCCCAGCACCTGTTTATTAATCCTAGAAAAAAATTTCCTTTTTCCACAGCAATATGATACCATGGTGTTGAGTCATGCTCTGCTTCTGAGCTTCCATAGCCTTAAATCCATTCCTGTTGCACTGCTACCTGGCCTGTGGCTCATTTCCCATATTTGTGGTAACATCTATGTGAATAATTTTACGGTAAGTCTGTTTTCCTCCAAGGGTTATTTTGGGAGCCAGAATCTGACAATATTAATATGTAGCTGATCTGAAAAAAAGAATTACTTTTTGGAACTTGGAAGACATGATAATCATGACAAGTTAGCTATCAATAACTCTCTGTCTACTTATTGCACATCAAAATCATGTAAAAACCAATACATTATAGTAGTCAGCAATCAGCAATAAATTTTAGATCAATTCTTTTGGTCAGGTACAGTCTGGTCCACTTTCATAGAACATTGCATAGAGCTATGCATAATTTTGCAGAAAAATACGTCTTAATTAAACATGGAGAGTATCTGGAATCAATACAGATGGAGAATGCATTCACATTAAACTTATTGAAAGAATTTATGTTTTATTTTAGGAGAAGAGCAGTACAGAGAGTTCCAGTCACATCTTGAATTCCTTCTGCTACTTCTATCATGAAGTTTTGCTTGAGAAAGGACTATAGGATGCAAGACCTGCATTTCAAGTGAGTTCTTTTTTAATCAATAAATAAGCATAGGTGAATTAATACATGCAAAATAATTTTAGCAGGGATAATAATGGAAATAGCAAGAAAAAATATTGAATGGATTAGCACACTTAATTTGTCTTAGGTTGCCTAATGAACAATTAGCCTTGTGTTTAATCCCTCTCAATCCATTCGTCTTTGCAGCTCTTAGTCTCTAAAGATAAACATGGATCATTCCAAATGTGCTTTTGTTTTTGAAACTACTTATATTAGTATTTAATTGTAATCATTGGCATGGAAACCATCTTATAAATGGGAATGGACAAAAATGGGACATGCTAGAGGAATTAATACTTGGTGCTTTAAAAAAAGCATTGCAAAAATATTGCAGCACTCTAAAACAGCAAGATAAGTCCTGTTGATTAAGTAGAGATGGATCTACATAGAAACTGTTTTTGAGACTTTAGGAACACACTGTTGACTATTCAATAAGTGGCATTACAATGCCAGGCCCTGCTGACCATGATCAGACAGTGTATCTTAGGTACTTCAGTTATTTAGTATGATCTGGATTCAAGAGCCAGCGTATCAAATGGGTGTTTGGGATTGCCTGAACTATGAGTGGAGAGAAAAAGCATCAAGATGCATCCATGGGTTGCCTGAATGTGCCTCTCTGTGTCTCCCCATCCCAGACTGTAAAAAATTTCTCTCTCACATGGACATCAATCTTCCTTTTCACCCAAGTGCATCCAAGGAGTGATTATTTAGCAGTCCCAGTGTGACCAAGTTAGACAGGGAAAGGGAACTTCTCTCATACATAATCGTGGCTTGTGCTCTGGTAGAGCCAGGCCAGTTAAATCTTCAAAGCAGCTGCTTACCTGTTCAGTGGGAATTCAAGGCTTGGAAGTTAATGGTCAGGAAAAAATGAGTTGGACTGGGTGTGTTTTAATTCACTGACATATATTAAAATAGCATGTTGATTAATTTGAAGGCTAGAGGGAATATTTTTTTGCAATATTAAGGTGCTCCATTAATTACTACAGACTCAAAAGCTTTTTTTTTCCCCTTCCTGAGTTTTTTGTTGTTTTCGTTTGGTTTGGTTTTTNGCCAGCAGCAAAGTCAAACATCTCATTTGAGACCTCCTGACTCTGTGATTATGATCCTGAAAGCACAAGCAGCTTCTGCCTTTCCACGAGCCTACAGCTGGAATAGCCAAATGAACACCCATCACTCAGCTTTGCAACATTCATTGGTACATTTTATGCTTGGAGTTGGTCTGGAGGCTTCCCTTCTACACATGACACATGGTAGACAATGCAGCAGTCAAACATCCCCTCTCTTTAGCAGTCACTGAACCAAGAGAAGCCATGGCCCACACAGATCCTTCTGGCAAAGACAAAGAAACAGGTTGTTCAAACTGCCTTAAAAACTTTTCTTCTGAAATATTAATGTGGATGTGAGAGCTGACGATTACTTGGTTGGAGGTGGATGTGGTTGAAAACTAGGAATGACCAGAAACAGTCAAGAAAAAAAATATAGCAAATTGAGAGGTGACAGAACAAGGACATCACTATGGCTCCGTGAGGCTCCTGAGGGCTTGTGGAGCAAAATACTGGTTGGAATGAGGCTTGGAGAACAGAACAAGGGAATAGTACGAAGGATTTCTTTGCAAAATGTTGTTCAAGACAAGGGAAGTCAAGCCATTCATGGCCTGTACTCATCTTTTGGTTATGGGTCCAGATGAGCTACTGGAGAAGGCAAGAAGGAAAATAGCAAAAAAACCCACCCCAAGCTACTTAAAAAAGCAAATGGCAAAAGAAAAGCAGTTATTTCACTGGGTCAGGAGATGACCGAAGGGAACATTACCTAAATGAACGTTAAACAGCCAAAATCTAATCCCTTTGCAATATAAAAGGCTGGAATGGAAAAAAAATACTAAATTGCTTCAAATATCCA
>WEIT01001486.1:564258-598706 GCA_013389985.1 Dryoscopus gambensis
AGCAGAGAGGATAAGAGTAATAGGCTGGGTTGCAAAAAGTGGGATTTAGTTAAACTTTTGGAGACCTTCTGTAAATAAGAGCAATGAATCACTTAAGATATATGCTATTGCAGCAGACTCTGAAATGTCTGTCATTGCAGATTTTAAGAAAATCATTCAACAAGTATCAGCTTATAAAGACTTAAAGACAGTTTATGCCATCTTTGGAGGAGGCGATGGATCAGATGAGGTCCTTACTGGTGTCATTATCTGTGGAACTATAAATGCTGCGTTCAGGCAAAGGGAACGTTGTGTACAATCTTTGAAAATGAAGAATCTTACATAAAAAGGGTCTCTTTCTATCCATTTCTACCCGAATGGATACTGCACTCTCTCAGGATAAGTTCTAATTAGAACCTTGTGCCCTTGCCAGGAAATCACAGGGACTAAGAAACCCTATTACTCTGCGGCCGCTCCCTGGACATTGATTTAAGGTAGTTAGGGCTAAATGGAACTATTTATCTGTTTCCTTCCTTAAAAAAATGTGGAAGAGACAGGCAGATAAGTAGAAGTAACGTAAGACTTGACTTTGTCTTACCTACTCGCTAAAATACCTACATTTTGGGGAGTGGACGCATCTCCCAGAGATAAGCAGCCAACAGGGCATGGCTGGGTCACACCTCTCCTTGCTACTGCAAGCTTAAATTTACATTCCCCCTTTTGGCCAAAAACCTGATATACAAATTAAATCTCAGCTCCCAGGAACTGGTGTTACTTCCAGACTAAACTCTTCCTTTCTTCATACTGAATAATGCCGCTAGGAATACGTTTATCTGAGCAGGATACTCAAGGTATTAGCATTAATCTCTAAGCTTTGTCCTGGATATCTGCTTCTGGGAAAAAAATCTTGTTTAGATGACTGATATTATTGAGAATTTCATAATCCTTAGAAATCTCAAAAATGTCAATGACACAATAAAAATAAATCATCAAACCTTATTCATCAGAAGCCTCTAATGCTGTTGAAGTGTCTGATATTTCCAAGAGGCTTTCAGCCTCCGAAACTATTAAAATAGAAACACCTTTCCCACATTTTCCTTCTCGGCCCTTAACAAATGATGGTTCTTTTAACCTCCTTCTCCCCTCTTTGTTTGCTTAGAGGATCAAAGCCTTTTTATTTATTTCTTTTTCCTCCCAAGCAGTTTCTGGAGTGTTAAAAAAGCACCACCAGTATACTGAGTTTACATTACAAACAAGTTAAAATTCCCAGTCTGTCACAGCTTTTCTCCTAGGATACCAAGGAAAGCAAAGTTCAGCTAAACTGCACAATTAATCGGAGATCACTTCTGAGTGAAGAAGAAAAGGCTGCTGCTTTAAGCAGAGATATTCTCTTCTTAGAGATTTCAAGTCCACTTCAGAAAGGAAAGTTGTTATTCTCTGAAAGTTATCTGATTTTATTTGTACTCCTGGAGATACTCCATTAAGTCATGTTCCCTTTTCACCCATAAAATCATCTAAATGAATCAGCTGTGGGATTGGCCATACGTAAATGCACCTTATGACAGCCACACTGACAAATGAATGGATGAAGAAGACATGGACTGCATGTTGCTTTTGCTGGAACAGCAGTGGGGTTCGTTCTGCTTTTAAGACCTGAAGTAGACAGTTTATTTCTTTTCTTGGTTATAAAGAAAATGTTCTTTTTTTAGTATTCTAAGGTAAATGTATTTTGTAATAATGGTGTGATAAAGAAGCTTAAGCTGTATGGTTTAGAAATATTTGGCTAAAACAGACTTGAGTGTTGGGCTACCATTCCCACACAATTGCTCTCCTTTTCCTCAACTTCTGAGAGCAAAGACTTGGCTGATAACTCAATCTCATCATCAGCTGGTGTAGGATGGGCTCGCACCTGTTTAATAAAATGCATTGTCTGCTGTTCTCTGGTATTGTCAGGGCTCTTCTAAATCCATGGTGGCTGCAAGGAAGAAAATGAGCAGCATGATTAAGAGATCCCGAGGGAATACAATGAAACACTTGCAAAGTAGATTTAACAAGTGTACTTTAGTGTGTTGTTACAGTGTTTGGAAAATATCTAAGAAGATTCCTATGAACTTTCCAAATTTTCTAGTAAAATGTTATTTTATGGACAAGTATTTCACAATAAGGAAAACAAGAAACTTAATAGTCTCTCTGCAAATAATGCACTGTAATGTCTATTAGGCATTGTAAGATATCCATTTCACACAATTTTATCAAAGTTTAATCCAATATAACTACACTGATGCCCCACATGGGTGTTTTTTTTCCCTGCTTCTTTCAAGGCAGAGCTAAATACCGGTAAAATACATCTGTTACAGGGTAAAATCAAGATATTTAATTTGTGGTGTTCAGAAACATCTGGAAATTTTACAGTGGAACCAAATGAAGTCTCAGTTGACATACAGTGATGTCTTTCTGACTGACTAAAGATTAGTAAAAATGCCATTAAAAATGTATGATAAAAAGCAAAGAAGTCTATAGTCGTATTCTCGACTGATGACACTCAACAATCAAGTGTACACATAAGCTCACCGAAAATTGTAATGAAGCTTTTTGAAAACTGATTTGTCATGGCAAAACCAACTATATTTTTGCTTAAAAATATCAATTTTGAAGTGATCTTGCAGAGAAAGATACTTTTTGACATTTCTTAGCCACATGAGCTGATCCAAGCATACTCTTTTAATACCCTAGCACTGGACCCTACATGTGTTACTGCACAATATCTTTATCTTTCTTTTTTCCTCCATACTTTTGTCTATTTATATGTTTTTTCTTGTCATGAAAATACAGAGAAATAAAAGGGAAAATTTAATCATTCTATGAGTTCTTCAAACATCCCCTAAATTTGCTTCTTGATTTTTATCACTTCTGTGGCTATGTGAGTCTAAAGCAGGCCAGCCTATTTCTGCTAAGCATTAGAAATGTAATATTTTTAAACACTAGCAGAACATGTCTTCTCATGCTTTCCTGATAATTTCTTCACTAGATGATACAACCAATGTGAATTAAATTAATAATAACAATATAATATTATAATGATTACAAAGCAATACAGAAATTGCTAGGCATAAGTACTGGATCCAAAAATATCTCAGCCAAAAATCTCTTACAAAACACACATGTAGAAATGTTTCCTCAAGCACAGCTGCAGGTGTCCCATCATGGAGGTCTGGCACATACAAGCTGGAGACAATTTGGGATCTAAGGAGACTTAATCACAGCTACATTATGGAAAACAGACAACCATCCTGATGTGGTGAGCTGTACTTTTAACTGCTCAAGGTCAACAAGGCCAAAACTGGTCTAGGAGCCTCTCAGAGAACCCGGGACCTTAGAGTAGCTTCCTATAGGGCTCCATTCCTCACCAGGGACAAGGAGTGTATTTAACCTTCATTCCTATAACAGAGACAAATTCTGGATCACTTCAGCCCTGCTACTACATATCTGTGGAGCAGGGAGTCACACCACTGATGAAACAACATTTAGGAGCTTTTAGGGATGAAAAAATTGAGGAATATATTTAGGGATAAATTTTAGGAATTTGGGTGTGAAACAATATTTTGTAAGATTTTTAAACCCTTTTCAAATGGTGTCCTATCCTACACCTCAGCGTTGGTTTCACCACATGGTGTTCACTGCCTGTTGCAAGCCATTAATGTCCCTCAGTGTTAGATTTGGCTTCTGGAACATTAGTTTTGCTGGAAGAGGTTTAGAGTCTCTCAATATAATCAGACAGCCCATTGTTGCCCACGTATCTCAGCCAGCTTCTTTGCAGAGCTCATCCCAGAGAAGAATCCCACTACTGCCCAATCCCAGACTCGTTGAATTGCCTGCAGCATCCTCCTTCACAGACCACAGGGCAGGATCTCAGCCAGCTCAACGTGTCCTTTGCTGGACCAGCCACCACAACCCACAGAGGCTGAGGCTTTGCAGAGCCTCCTATCTGCAGTTATGTAGTTGTGTGTCACTTCTCCAGATTCAGCATTTGGTTAACACAAAAATTGTCCCTGGTTTGTGTGTGGTCTTGTTATTGAGCTTTTCATGGGAGTGGAAGCTAATGTATGAGTTTTACTATATTTCTCAGCTGAGGGTGCTCTCAGGCACTACATTCTGCTCATTTTCTCTTCTCTCTGTCTTCCATCCTCATGTCATGTTCTAGACAAAGATTTTTCTTAGTTTTCAGGTTCCCTTCAGCTCTTTCCTCCTGGCGTGCCCAGGCCCCAGCTCCTCCTCTGTACCAGTGAGAGGTGACTATTCTGTACCTCCCACACCCTTTGATACTCTTTTCTTTCCTTTTTTTTTTTTGTCTATCCCTTCTTCCAGTCTTTGTCCATGCTTTTCCTCTGATGTCATGCCAGTACCAATCCTTTAATTTTGCTTCCCTCTTTGATTCTTCCCATTGTACTCTCCTCAAGCACTCCTCATTTTCTCAAGAGCATTTTTGTTTCTTCTCACCTGCATACTCTACCTCCTCTCTTCAACACCCCTCCTTTCAGGTACCCTGTTTCTTAAAGGGTACTCTAAACTAACATGTTCATCCTTCTTCACATGAAAAACCAATTATCCCATTATTTCTGCTAATACAGTTCTGTCCTATGATTTTGCTGACTTTGTGGTCACCGACTGAGCTTTTTGCTTAATTCTCCTTTGTATAGACTTGTTTGATTTTCCTCTGGAATCTGACAGTGTCTCCATAGACTTCACCACCTTCATCTGCCTTAAAATCTCTTCTTCCCACAACTGGCTTATCATTTAATTTACTTTTCTTCCAGCTTGAATAGTCATTTGAGCATCTCTACTGATATTTTTTGCTTTTCTATCAAGCAATTTTCTTTTCTTTATTTTTCCCATTTTGTCTCATACAGAGATATTTTCCTCAATCTTTTTTCATTTTCAAAACTTTTTTTCCCTTCTCTATTCACTCTTCCGATGGAGAATTTCAAGGTCTGACAGCATCCACCAAAAGACTGCTCCAAGTTCCCATTTAATCCATGAAAAGTGTATCAGCAACTCCCTCTCTACACACCTTGCTTGATGCATATTTGATCTAGTTTATATAGTTGGTGATCATGCTGTATCCCTTTGGATGTATGGGGAAGGTGACTTTGAAGGTCAGGGTCATCAGTACTATCGAGTTCAAGCCATTTGCCAGACTTCAAAATGCTCTGAAGGAAGGCTGCCTCAGTAGCCAGGGTTAAGACCAAGCTTTTACATGTGGATATGTTGGGTCTTAGATAGTTTGGAAAAGCTGCTAACCTGATTCTTAGGTTTTTGGGAAAATTGATTTACATGAGGAGCCCATATGTTCCTACACAAGCAGTACCATTGCTGACTACATAAATACTCCCATAATCTCAGCATAGCTATGAAAAAGAGCATATGAAAAAGATATGAAAAAGATATTTGTTCCAACTACATCATTTTATATTTGAGAGGACCAATATCAGATAAAAGCAATATAATTCTACAGCCTATTTTTTTGTGAGTAATTTGCTGGAACTCTAGTAAATTCTCTTCTTTTTGACTTTAATAGGTTCACAGTGATTTACTCCTGCATGAAAATTTGCTGCATTACTCTTAAAAAGCAGCTGGAAACAAGACAGTACATTTTTTGCAATATTTTTAAAATCTGCACATCCCTGAAATAAAGTCTGAAAACCTCTTAAGACAATAGATAAGCCAGCAAATCCATTGAGATCACACAGTGGATTCTGGGCTTACCTGAAGGAAGAGACGATTGCACTAATCCGCAATAGTTAAAGCACTTCTAACAATGAACTGTGGTTTTGTCTCAGTGGAAATACCTGACAATTGCATTGAGGCTATTCCCAGGCATCATTGTGCCTTGGAGGAATTTTTATTTTTTGGTCATTTTACTCCTACTGCTAAATTAAACTCAGGATTTTCAGCCAATCTGTATTTTCATAAAATGAAATGTGTTCCAGTTTTTTCTGCCAGTTTAGGGCTGGATTATCAGAGTGGAAGTTGTCTTGCTAAGTTCACAGCAAGAAACAGTCACAGGCAGAGACTTAGGAGGATGGTACCACTGAAGGATACTGCACCCTTCTCCTACCATCTTTGGACCCCAGGTCCACCACGGTTTTGCTCTGGACATTTAGGGCTGGCTGCAGGGGCAGGGTGGCTGATTCTCCCTCTGGTCACCCCGTTTTGCTGGCTGTGGATACCCATCCATTGCAAATGCAGCTGACTCAGGGATTAAAGCCCAGACTTACTCTCCACACTAGTAGAGAGCAGGAGGACAATCTTCTCTTTAACTCTCTGACATGGACCACATTCCTACTTAAACAGTAATGCTGTCTGATCTGGAGAGTGTCAAACATCTTGGTGGTGTTCTGTGGCATCCTGAGAGTGACTTTATCAATGAAAAAAATTCATACTAACTGATCAGTAGCTATAGTACAACAAGTTGGAGCAAACAGGGTGCAGCAATCCTGATAAAATTTTATAGGACTTTGCAGACAGCTTTCAAAAACAGATCAGAGCATGAAGTCCCTTAAGTAGGATGCTGCTGGAAAATTCAACAGCCTCATAGACAGGATCTCACACCCTGTGAAATCTTGAGGTTGGATTCTCAAATTGCACGCTAAACCAGACTTTTGGTGGATGCACACCTCATGTGACCCACCTGAATACTTGTTGGCAAACAGAGAATTTAGCCCGCCAGCTTTAAAGGTAAAATTGCAATTTGACCCCAGGATAAGCAACATTAGAACCAAGTCTTTCATGTCTTATAGTATTCCGTACAGGACTCTCAAGTGAGCTACAGCACAACTTATGTTCTGTAGGACACTGCAATGGGTGAGTTGTGTTTGCAAAAAACATCCAAACAGTTCTTTCTTTGAATGCCACTACATGTCCCTACACTGCCTTCATTTCCAAATTCAGCTCCACTTATGTAACACAGACCACTGAACTGAATGATAGCATTGTTTGTAATGTATTTATTTCAGCTTTCCAGTCTGATTTAGTACTTTGCTTTGTCACATTTATTTAACTGTAAAAACATTACGTGAATCCAGAAAGATACTTTACCCCTGCATCTTGCTTTAGATCCACTCTTTCAATGATAAAATTAGACTCTTACTCCTAGGCAAGGTGTCAACATTTGCCTAAAAAAACTTTATTCCTTTATTTGTAGAGGCTTATAAGTAGGTCATCAACACAAGTAACCCAGGCAAACATCAACAGTGATTAGAAAAGCATCTTTGCTCCAGGATGAAAGTCTAGTTGTAATGTACTTGATACCAATGCCATTTTACTTGTCTTTAAGTTACAGAGCAGTAAAGCAACTGATTTATTTTCTATTTTGAAGTGTGTTTTATGCTTAATATGTAATGGAGGGCTCTAGAAATAGTGAGAGTAGTGGACAGCATTATTCTTAAGACAAACCCCTAACAGACAAACAAACAAAAGGCACAAAAATTAAAGTATGAAATATTCTAGTAGGGGACAATTAACTTGCATTGCTCTTCAAATAATCAGTTCATTACGAAGCATTTGCATGAATTGTTACTGATTTCACTCAAAGGATGAACATTACAGAAGTATAATTTTTCTATTACCTTAATTGTGAATAAAAGTAGCTTAATGTGAAATTTTTCCCAACATAACTGGAGAAGTTACATTTTCTTGTAATATGTTTATCAACATAAATAACAGCAGAAGAAGTCATCATGATTTAGGTGCATTTCAAGATAATACAAAAAAAATTTCATAAAATATGTATTTGATCAGGTGGGTTGTGTGATTTTCAAATTGTTTTTATGAATATTTAATCAGTATGAGACATATACTTATGCAAGATGAAATAGGTACCAATCTGTGTCCCAGGCTGTTCTGTTTCACAGTCTTCCAATTGAGTGTTTTTTTAAGCTGATTTAACTAATTAAAAAAAAAAAAAAACAAAAAACAAACACTAAAATAATCTTCAGCAGGTGGCATAAACTAAGAAGATGCCAGAGAACTCACAAACTACCAGAAAATCCTTAGTTCAGTTCAATGCAGTATTGGTGTGATGCCTGCCTAGTTTTTCATGAATTGCTTGGGTTTTATCACGATTGCTGAAATCCAGGGATGCATACATAAAATGTTCCATATCCACTGTGATAACCTGGGGGCATAAAGCCCCCAAAATTCAACACTCCCCCCCAAATGCTCCCTATACACTGGCATAGAGCTGCACTTTCTCACACCCACATGTGTCCCAGCAGATCCGTGTGCCTGGCACACACACAGATGCAAGGTACGTACCCACACACCTCTGGGTCTACAGAGGGTTAGATAAACACTGTCTAGGAACAAAAACCACATTCCTATGAAGCTGTACATATAAAACATCCATATGCATCCAAGCAAACACATAAGCACAGATACACACACCTACACACCCAGAGACACGGGGACATGGGCAAGGCACATCCACAGGCTCAGACAGCTCCGGAAGCACACACACACCTACATAGCTGGCTGTGTACTCACAGGGCCACACAGACACGAGGGCAGATATATATATGAGGGAGAGTTACAATGGCTCTATCATCCATGGTAATTTCTCCCTCCGTTATGAAGTATTCCAATTTTAGGATCCTGGAGCGAGCCAGGTCCCTGCAGGGGACGTATTCCCAGAGGAGCAAAGCACTTCCAATTTCTGTAAGGTTCCCCACCTCTCTCCCCCTCTCTCCCAGCAGCAGATCCAGGGAGATGAGCTGGGCAGTCAGCACAGCTCTCCCAGCTGCTGGCTTGGCACTTTCCACCCTAGCTTAAGGAAGGGTATAGGATGGCAAGCTTAAGATCTCATCCCTTCACCCCCAAAGCCTCTGGGAGCAGGAACCTCTGGGCAACATCTGGACACAGCTCCTTTCTGCACACTGCCCTAGCCCCCTCCCCCCACCCACAGCTGTCGACTTCGGGGTCTCCCTGCACCCTACCCTTCCTCTGCAAGTTTAAAAACCCTTGTTGCCCTCCTGCTCACCCCTTCCCCATTTCTCCTGCCCCCGAATCCCGTCAGGAAACCTCTTCACAATTCGCCGCTCTAAACTTTTTCCTGGCTGCACAACCCGCAACCCCCGGGGCAGCGGCTGCGTCTGGTCCAGAGGGCAGAACGGGGCGGGGGTGGGTTGCAGGGACCCGGGATGCAGGGATCCAGGCTGCAGGGTGTGGGATGCAAGGAGTGGGATGAGAGGATTTGAGATGCGGGTACGGCGATGTGAGGACCGGGATGCGCGAATCGGAGACGCAGGATGCAGAGATGGGGATGTGGGATGCAGGGACCGGGACGCGGTATACCAGTGCCCGGCTCCTTACCGTGCAATGAGGATAGGTCCTGGTGAGGGTCTCCAGCTGCTCCCGGGCATCGCAGGCCTCCCGATGTGCTCGTTAAACATCCACCGGGGAGACTCACCCCCCAAACTTGTGTGAGCTGCTTCCTCTGGGAACAATCACCCTTTCTCCCCCCCACCTTGGATCGGATCCCGATGGAAACTCATCAAGGCTTCCTAAGTGGTCAGAGGTAAGCTGTGAGGGAAGGAGGAGAAGAGGGGGACAACAGGACGGAGAGGTTGTGATCACCAAGAGATGATCCCCTTCCTTTCCCCTCTCCTCTGGAGCACCCGCTTCCCGCTCCTCTGACCAACTTTGGCTCTGCTTAGCCAGGCAGCGCCTGGGACCGGCGCTGTGAATTGGGGTCCCTTTTCGCAGCCTGGCATCTTTCTAGATTTCCTCTCCTTTCCGGGCAAAGGGGATTGGTGCAAAGCTTTAAATTAGGAGGCGACCTAGAGTTGCAAAGACAGGGAGTGGGAGCCGGCTGGCGTTCGCAGACCGCCTCCCCCGGCACTCGGCGCTGCGCGGAGGGGCCGGCTGAGCCTTATCCCTACCATTTATTCATTGACTGAGCTCCTAGTTCTCACTCTGGAGCTGGCTATTGCTCCTGGCACGGCCGGCAGCGGGGCTGTGGCAGAGCCCTGGGAAGGAGGCGAGCCCCATGCTGCGGGGCTCCCCGCGGCTGTTTAACTGCGCCGGCAGCGCGGGCAGGAGCGCAGCCCGGTCCCGGGGGGAGGACAAGGGTGTGGGGGGACGGGACACGGGGACGCTGCTGTCGCCTGGCAACCCTGCATCCCTGCCCCGAGCATCCCTCCCCCAGCGCCCTGATTGGACGGGGCCGGGGCGGGGGGAACACACACGCTCCTCCGAGGCTGCTGCGCCCCGGCACTGCGACTTGTCGCATCCTCAAAAAGCCGGGAGCGGGCAGGGTGAGCACAGAGCAGCCGGGAGAGCCGAGGCAGTTCAGGGCGTTGTATTACTGTCCTCCTGCCTTCTCGCTTCCAGCTAGCTTGATCAATTTGCTTCTGCTTTACATCTAGAAAAAGAATGGTATTTGTGTATGTATGCATGTATGTATGGATAGATGGATAGACAGATAAAAAGAAAATATACCAATATATGCACACAAATATATGTATATACACATATACATTTGTGTATACAGATGCATGTATTATCCATAGTCTTTATATTATCTCTCTATATTCTAACTCCTATACGGGAAGAGAGAAGAAGAATAGTTACTGAGAAAAGATCTCTACAGGGTGCAGCAAAGCTGGATGCAAAGGGAAAAAAAGCGCTACTTTTTGGCTTATATATATTTGAAAACCATAGGTTTACATCAGCTGGAGTGTTAACAGAAGGTCGTGGTCCTAAAGAAAGAATTAAAGCCAGTGAGGTGAGTGAGCTGTAAGAGTCAGTGGGGATGGATGCATTGACTTCAGAGAGGGTGAGTTTAAGCCATGCTGCATGGGGCACTGCTGGTGTTATATGTGGCTTCATTGCTCATTCTCTGCTGTGGGGCACAGTGAGCAGCTGCTTCCTGCTGGTTGGGTGTAGTATGGAGAGGATGTCTGTAAAATCCTAATACCTCCCTTTTCATCACAGCTCCAGTTGGGACACTGTGAATTTCTCACTCTTCAGCAGGCAGAAGGCCATTGTCCACTTCTCCCTGAACGTTTCCCTTTGTACTTAACCCCAGGCAGCTGCCCACTGGTGCTCAGTTAAAGCAAGGAAAGAGACACTGCAGTCAGGAGCTGCAATCCAGCAGCTCACATGGGGCCACTATTGTTTCAGCAGCCACGGTTCTGGTAAGGAGTTAAGCCAAAGAAAAAGGAAATAAAACAAAATAATCTGCTTCTGCTTTATGATATTTTATGTTTAGTTATTTAACATCTGTTTACTTTTGTGATCTACCCATTACATTTGATCTACTTGGCAAATTGAATGAGTTTTTTCTTTCTTGGAAGCCAAGGACATTTGCTAAGAAGTGCATGTTAAACTGTTTCATTAAGGGCTAAAGCAGGGAGCAAAATGAAAGACAGCAGTTTCTCTCAGCTTTACCCTTCTTTAGATTGGATCAAAATGTACATGAGACATTGCTGTAACATCAGGGTAAACTGGAATGAATAGGAAGTCAGTCTCATGTCTTTCAAATCATAGTACAAATTGACAAATAGGTTTGGAATACAATTTTTTCACAGTCTTGCAGGCTGATTGCCAGGGAAGACTAGTGAAAAGAAGGATCTATTTCTGCATTGCTTCATACATAGCACTCATGCCTCAAAGTGAGTATGAAAGTAACTTTTTCATTGGATAGGATATAAAACCCACTGTGTATGAAATTGGGCACTGCAGGCATCAAGTGGAATTTGGCTGAGATGTGTTGTCTGATTTGCAGCAGGTCACTAAGAGCCAGGGAGGTGACCCGGTCATTTGTTCTGTGCTTCAAAAAACATCCGTGGTACCGATGGTTTACTCCCTTTCCACGCCTTGCTGCTGTGCAATGTCTGATATTAGTCCCTAACACTGCTACTATTTGCACTTACACATGATTCCTGGCTACTGAGAAATGGGAAAATAAACCTGAACAGTCAAACAAGCCGTAGGCAAAGATACAAGGGTTTCATTCCACTTTCTTCCAGGGCTCTTCCTCAGTCAGTTCTCCTGGCACAATAGGGTCTCATTTTAGCCATAGGACAACCTACCCCAGTCTTTCCAAAGCAGGATTCTGGAGACCTCATTTCAGTTTATGACTCTGGGAAACCATCTTTATTTTTGTAGGGAACACAACTGTGCTTCAGTTCTTTTTTGGGACAGCATGCGGTGCATCCACATAGGGTGTGCTGAAGATGCAGCCACGTACTGAGCGCGTGTTTTCAGTCAGGTGTTCAGGCTCACAGATACGCCCAGTGTGACAATGCAAGGCCATACAAGGATCTCAGTGAAGCTCTGGGCTAAGCTGTGTTTGGGTGCTACTGGCAAATCATTCATCTCAGGCTAAATTGAGCACCTCAAGCTACACTTAATTGTAGATACACCCACGGTTAGACACAGAAATCAGGCTGTGTAACTCCTGCCAGGGGACAGCTTGGAGAAAACCATCAACAGCCCTCAATGTCTTTGACCTGGATCCAAAGAAGGGGTTTTAATATGAAATGTATTTATTTATTTTTTGCCTGTGAAACAAAGATGGTAAAGCAGCATTAAAAATTCCTGAAATAGGAATATTTTGCCTTTGTGAATTATCTAGTAGTGAAATAGTAGTTTATGTCTAGTTAAAAGATCGATTCCTTTCAAATTGAGCTCTCACATAACACCAAATTGAGTTCATAGAAAGCTTTGATGAGCTGAAGAATTTGTTTTTATAAAATTTGTGAATGTTATTAACAGGCTTATCATCACAAATAAACAGATGCGTGCCTTTTCCTTACACAGAATTTTAGCATGAGCTTCAAGACTGTAGACATGGGAACTTTCCAATTTTACATTTGACAGCAAGAAACTGTTCCAGCAAAACACTTTGTAGGGTTCCCTAACTTGCTATAAGCATCTGCTTTGGGACACACTCAAGTTATTTGCTGATTAAAGACTAAAAGCAAAGCTTTAGAAAAATTGCAAATGTGCTTGTACAGTCAGTGAGCAATCTATGGATTGGGCTCGGCCTCACTGAATAATTCATGAGGCTTACAGTCTTTCCTCCTTTTCCTGGGGACCTCTCAGAAATGGACAGGAATGGGGCCATAGATCAATGAGGTTTTTTCTGCCAAATTGCTCCCTGCCACTTGATTTCCAACAGCCCCACATCTGTTTCCTGTGTGGAAGTGATGTGTGAGTGGGCAGAATCCTGTTCTGTAGCTCTGCCCTGAGCTAATAGCTGTGGTCATCACCCCAGGGCCAATCCTGGCTTATTTTTTGGTTTGGGGACCCCATCAGAAGCACCTAGAGATGATATCATGTTCTCCTGGGAGTCTGCCAGGCTCAGGGTACAAAACCCTGTTTGGATGGTAGTAGTCACAGGGGTCTAGATGTGTGTCCACAACTCTATAGCCACCTCAGTCTCTGTCTCCTGAGACATAAAGGCAAAAAGTTCATAATGGCTGATGCAGGGATCTACAAAACCCCACACTCTCTGATCCATTCCTGCCTGCCAGTTGTAAGGGACATGGACATACTCCAAAGGAGCAGCCCAGTGGCACTCAGCTTTCAGAGGAATATGGTAATGCCTAGGGAAGATCCACAGCAATGAAGAGTGTAAGGGGTGTCACTCTGTCACATTCAAGGACCTCATGGATTGCTGTGGAAAATCAGGCACTGCTGTGGTTGCTGGCTGCACACCAGTGCCCACCAAAGCCCCTCTACTTCCTCAGCTGGGCAGGGCAACGAAAGTGTAACTTTCTTTTCTCTTAACAAACAACACTGATGGTCTTCATCATGAAGCTCATCACTAAAATGGAGTGTCTTCTTTTCTCATTGTTAAGTGGTTTTGAAGAGATTTTAGGTCAATACATATGATGCAGAAAGTCCTCATGTACATTCAGTGCTGATCCTCTTACAGCTGATTCATGTGGCATCCCCTGGGCCTTCAGTGACAGTGCTATTTCCTGTCAGATGTCCTGTGATGGCTTTCTTAGCTGGCTGAAAGGATACTGGCCTAGAACATGAAGAATATGCCATGACATTCTCTGGCTTTTTTTGGGCATTCTGAGCCTTTCTCATGCACAAGGACAGTGGCAACTCTGACTGTAAGGCTCAATACAACAAAAACCTGTGCTTCATGTGGTACGGTTCAGCATATGGAAGAAAGACTTCACTCCACACGGTCTGTGCACGTGCAGCAGCATCCTCCTTTCTGCCTCCATCTCCCAGGACCATCAGTGTCTGCACCTGCCTCTTCTCCTCATCTTCCCTCCAGCCAAGTTTCCCATTTCCTTCAGTCTCCCCCTTCCTTTTTCACCTTCTTCCCTTTTACTCTTTAGATAGCTGTCTGCCTGCTCATGCCTGTTAGCCATGTCTCCTTACCCCTTCTCCTCAAAGAAACCACTTTCCATGGAAAAAACCCAGCAGCTGTTGTTCATCTTCATCAGCTACAAGAGGCGAAAAGGTCTGGCTTCACTGTGGGAACCAGCTGCCCTCTTTCCACCTCTGCCTCCTCAGAAATCAGGTTTCCCAACACACTGCTGGAGACACACGTGACATCCAGATGTTGTCCAAATGGGGCTCCTTCTTAAAAATACATGAGCAGCAAGGGTCCCTCCAGGTCCCTGCAAGATGTACAAGTATACACACACTCCACTTGCACCCTCCAGCCCTTCCCTAGTCAAAATCCTGCTGCACTTTGTGCAGGTGCAAGGATGAATATAACACAGGCTCTGCCTGATATGTGCAGGACAGTTTAAATCTCCACCAGCTCATGACTCTGGGTCCAAGGTCCATCACCTTTCTGCATCCTCTCACTCCATCCTTCCTAAGTCTCTGATATAGGAGATGCTATTTTTCTTCTGAGACTCTAGCCTTTCCCAGGAGGTGCAGGGACAGGGCATGGCACAGTAGCACATTCCAGTCTCAGCCATATTTAAATTAATATGAACAGATGATCCCATTCTACAAAATACTGACTCTTATCTCTTTCTATTACCACATGGATAATTGGGTACCAGATACCAGAATTTCCTACATATCTTGCCGTTTGCCTAAGTCACCTTTATGTTTCTGTGCATTACTATTCTCTTTATTAGTGTCTGAGCTGCTAGCAGTCTGGCTTCTTCAAACTACTCCTTCCTCCCCCCTTGAAAATCCCCTAACATTTCTTCTCTGTGAAACACTTCCTGTTCCCCCATTGCTCTTCTCTGTAGGAATTACTGCATTTACATATTTTGTTTAAGGTGCTTAGGAATTATTGACAAGTTTGCCTTGCCCCTGGGGGGTGATGTGACACAATCGAGCTGTGAATCACTTAAAGCATTGACTGGCTCATAGGAGGGATTACTTGTGACTCTGAATTAGGGCACGGCCAAGAAATGTAGCACAGTGCTGTCAGGGGCTGTAGCACACAGATCCATTTCCTTTATAATCCCATCATATCTACGACCTACCACACACAGAGCAACGTAAAAGATCTAAATTTTCCCATTAGCACAAGATATGGGCTTCCTGCAAAATAAATTTACTCACAGTCGCTACACCACTGTTTGCAAGCCTGAAAACCCTGGGTTTTTTTATGTCAGTGAGTTTATTTCAGAATTCTTTCACACTGAGAATCCATCTGGATATACTACTTTTGAAATCTCCTGCTGAGATTCTGCTTTGCCACTAGTTAAAAATGAATGGATGAATTTATAAACAGGAAGTTTATTGTCTCTTTCAGCTGAAAGATATCCTAGATTTTATCTTGGCTTAGATTTTTGTTGGTGGAATTTTGGTTTTTATTGTGTTTTTTTTTTTTTTCTTCTTTTTCCCAACCATTTAATTTTACTAGCACCCCTGGAAGGAACAGTGAGCCCTGAATTAGAAACCTGAAATAAAAGGAATAAAGTTCCTGGAAATGAGACTGGGACAAAAAAAGCAAGAAATACAAATCAGTCACAAGCTAAGGATTTTGACTTTCCCTTAACAAAGACAAGCCATTTTCCAACAGGAAAGACATACCTGGCCTTGTAAAACTGCTAGTAGCATGAAATATAATTGAGCAGATGATGACAAAAATAGCACTTGAGCTGTTTAAAAGCCTTTTATTGAATGCCTCTTCTTTATATTTTTTTTCTTTCCCCTCTGGAATGCTGTTGTCCTCTCTAATTTAAGAAAAGACAAGAAATACAGGCAAATTGTGAGATCTGTATGTTTTTCTTCAGCTTGTTCTATTTAAATTGCACACCAGTAAATGTGGTTAAGAGAATAATTTGAAATTGCAAAGCAGTGAGAACTAACACTGATAGTGGAATCTTAATTCAGCTCCCTCGTGCATGTGGATACACTCTTTAATTGGTTTAACACTGCCTTTTTTTCTCTTTCAGAAAATCCTGACACATTCAGTACCCTAAAGAAATAGGGCTTTGTCAATAGTTTGATTTCCCTGCACTGCTCAGCGACTCTGCCTTGTACTTTGTATACTGTGCACTAGCCTTACCCAGCATTACAGGGAGAATGGTCCAATTCTTTTCAGAAAAACATTCAAGTGTTTTGGAAACTCTTTTTCTTCATTTGGTTTTACTTAATTCCTGAGGTGTGTTGGTTTTCTGTTTCCCACATCAGACATAAGCATTAAAACCTGAAAGTGTTAGTGACTTCTTAGTACCTGATTTTTCACATTTAGGAGCTCTCCACTTTCAGAATAATTTACACGATACCTTGAAGCACTGGGTGTTGCTCACCATATATTAAGTTTGTGCTCCCAGTTGTTGGGTTTTATCTGGCCCTAGAGTTTGACTAGGAGAACATTATTGTTTTCTTAGACTCATTCTCATAAGTGACTAAATCCTTTTTTGTATGAAATTATGCACAGATGCAGAGAATCAACATGGAGAAGTCCATCTCAACAACTACATTTTGGCAAGGGTGTAAGCCCTTGTAAGATGAGCTTCATGATGGGAAATACTCATGTAATTAGACTACTGCTTGGTATTGATTCTGGATTTCTAAGAAAGAGAGAAAAGAAAACAGAAAAGAAAAGAGAAAAGAAAATAAGAGAAAAGAGAAAGGAAAGAGAAAAGAGAAAAGAGAAAAAAGGAAAAAGAGGAAAGAGAAAAGAGAAAAAGAGAAGATCCCCAAAGTAGAGATTCTAGATGGATTTTGCCCTAGTAGGTCTCTCATAGTATGTAGGAAGTACCTCATGTGGTGACAGTTATCAGATCCTGGTCAGGGAACAGAAGTAGCTTCCTAAGAACAGAGTTTTGTGATCACACCAAATGTCCATCAAGGAGAGTATTTTCTGTCTAATCCTGGTCAGTAGCATGTACTTAGAAAAACTTGGGGACTGGACAAAATAGAACATTTTTCTCTTGATATACCACTTATGGCTTCCAGCAACCTGTGCTTTAGGGACTTTAATCTTCTTTTGATCCCATTATTCTGTTTGCCTTTACAAAACCCTGCTGTGGGGATTTCCCTCACCAAAATAGTCAGTGTGTGAAAAGCACTTCCATTTTTTTTTTAAAATTTTAAGCCTGCCTCAGCAAGAACCTCGATCTGCTATGTTCTGGGAAACCACATATACTTTTTCCTTCCTCATTCTCTTCAATCTATTCATGGCTTTAGACATTTGCCATACCCTTCCCCTGCATAAAAGATGAAAAACTCCAGGCTATTCAGTTTTCCTTCCTCATGATTTGCTTCTGTCCACACTTCTGCCCTTCTCTATTCTTTTTTAACTTCACAGCCCCTTTTTCTGAGATCAGCACACCACCATTTGGAGCACTCCAGGTGTGGGAGAATACCTATTATTACTGTCTCATAATGATGATATTGGTTTTATATATTTTTTCTCTTCCTTCCTAAAAAGTTCTAATATTTTCTTTGTCATTTTGAAAAAGGAAAGCTGAACTGGCATTTTCAGAGAAACTATCATAAGGAGTAGTATTTAATTTAGAGTCCATTGTATCACATGCAGAGCTGGAGTTATTTTTTGTCTCATCTGCAGTTTTTCACATTCATCGACAGTGATTTTATCTGCCATTTTATTGTCCAGTCAGTCGATATTGTGAGATCCTTTTGTGCCTTGTAGCCACTAGTTTGGCTTTTTACTATTCTGAGCATCTCTCTATATAAGTAACAGTCTCATTAGTCAACCATTTTCCAGATCCTTCCAAAGGATGTTAATCAATATTAGTCCCAGAACAGACTTTTGGGGAACTCAGGGAGAGTGGGTCTTCCTTCATAATGAAAACTGAGCATAAATACCTACCCTTTGCTTCCTCATTTTCAAGCACCTTCTACCTGCTCTTGTCTTTGCTGAGTTTCCTTGAAACTCTTTCATAAGGATATTTGTCAGAAATGTTACAAAGATCCAAATACAGGTCACCTGTATCTGTTTGCTTATAGGACCCAAAGTGCTCCTGCAGCCATGAGCAGCACAGCTTTCCCCATATCAAGAACCTATTCCCAACAGATTTTTCCACACATTTTAAAGGCCATTCCTCACTAGTTTTCTGAGCAATTTTCTGGTATGACAGACAGACTTATTCATCTCTTTTTCTCCAGATCATCTAAAAAATACTATTAAACAACAGCTGACTTATTCTACTCCTTTGGTAACAGGGCTGAATCAAGCAAGAGACTACAGATCACAGATCAGCAGTTTCATATCTGAATCCCTTTATTGCTTGGGACTCAGAAGTTTTTTATTGTTCATTTTATCACTTTTTAAAATATATTCTCACTCTTGACAGCTAGATTTGAGACAGATCCTCAGACTTGTCACCTGTAAAGAAAGGCTATGGTGAACACTGATGCAAAAAAATAATTTGTGTTTTCTGTTATAGCCTTAACATCCTTCAGTGCTTCTTCTATACTTAGGTTATTTATTGTCCCTCTAAATCTGGCAGCTTTCTTCTGAGGCAGTAAAGTAAAAAAAATTGCTATCTGTAGTTGTGCTTCTTTTTGCCCATTTCACCTCAAAACTCCTTCCTGTTTAATGTCTGACACTGAAGCTTTTATAGATCATAAAGCAATTGCCTAAATCCTATCTCTAAGACCAATAGGCAATTGACTGCAGAAGAGGGAATAATGTAAATAAGCTATTCTGAAGATGAACTTCCCAACTGTTTGTAAAGACATGGGTATTTGTGGCCATTTGGATGGCATCTGAAGCAACTTGTACAAGTGTGAGGTAGATGCCAGGACTCATAACTTCAATTTAGTGGAATATCAAAGTACACTTCCAGCTACCTCTTCCATCAGTTCAGTGACACAGGTTTACTTCATCAATTCTTACCCGGCTGTCAAGGCTTGCTGTAGAAAGTCTTGCAGAGAAGTAAATGGGAAATACTTTGCTGACACTGCTCAAAAGAACTCTCATTTCTTGGACTGGCAATTTCATTTCTGACTTCCTCACCTTTCTGGTCATACTTCTAAACACTGAAAGAGTCAGAGATATTACCCTAGCAGTAAAACCCCCCCTTTTTTTCTTCTCTCTCTGTTTCATATTTCCTGAATTGCTTTTATGGGAGAAAAACAGGAGAATGGGAAGTGCAATGTCTAACCTATTACACCTGACTGATCAATATATGTCTTTTTCTGCACTACAGTAAAAAGATGAAGTTGGCTTAGGTGGTTTCACAGCTTACAACTAATTTTCTTTACTTCAGTCTAGGCAGCCCCAAAGAGGAAAACCGGCACCAAGTGCTTGAAAAAGGCCTGGCAGATTTATTACAAACACCAACCACCTGTATCTAATATATAAACACATACTGCTAAGTACTTGAGACAACCCTACGCTCAGAGGGTGGCTGTCAGAATAACTTTAACTTCCTGAATTTGCTAGTCTAGAGAAACACCTGCTACTGATGAAGCAGATGAGACAGGCAAAGGAAAGATTTGACTTGCCATAGATTATGATCCAAGCAACTGAGACAGAATGAAAAAGGTCTGAAAAGCAGTTGACACATCTGCTGTGAGTTGTGGCACAGAAAATGAGACGTCAAGAGTGTGAAACATCTATGGCATGAAAGGGTACAGTGGATTGGCCACTTTTGGATCACTATACAGTTGATGGAGAGAAACAACAAAGTTTTCCCCTCTTTGTTTTAATTAAGAGTGTGCAATAGATCTTACCCATTTTTGACAATTCTTTTTAGATGTAGGGTGTTAGATGACTCACGTCCTTAAACTGCCTGTCTCCCTCTGCTAATTTTAAGATGAGTCTTGGTTGCACCCCAGACACTTGGCCAGATGAACACCTCTGCAGATGTTGTGATTGATGTCTGTGTCTGAGCCCTAAATGTACCTGGTGCAGTGGTCAGAGGGCTCTGCAGAGGGTTCCCTGTGGCAGTGCCCGTGCTCCCTTCACATCACAACTCAGCAGCCCCGTGGTTCCCAGCCCTGCAGCTCCCATAGCACAGCCACGGAACCGTTCCCTTCCTCTGCAGTGCTGCCAACGCTGGCAGTTACTGAAACGGAGAGGATTAGGAAAGAATAAAGAAAATCCCTACTGCTTCTTTGCCTCGGGGCAGCACAGGACTGCAGGGATGGACACGCCAGGATCACCTTGATTTATAGAGTAGCATCCTAGTTGGCGTCATGTATTTAATCCTTTTGTGCCAGCAGCAAGTTGAAGAGTCTGCACTGTAAAGTTGAATTGTATACTTATAAGTTTAATTAAAAAAAAAAAAAAAAGGAGGTGCAAAAAAAAAAAAAGTCTTTTCAGGATTTTTAAAATCTAAAATTTACTTCCCTGTGACTGAAGATATTCCTATAGCAAGTGTGAGGAAATAACAGTGAAATGGAGATAAAAGCTACAAAGAGCATGGTTTTTATTTTTGTCTTATTAGCCTTAGAGAAATAGCAGTAAATATTTTTGTATACTGTTTTGCTCTGATTGACACATTCATGTTCAAATTTTATGTCGCTAACAGCCATTCTCTCAGCAAAAACATATTTTCGTGAATAAGTTCTACTTATGTTATTTCTTACAGTGCTAAAACTCTGTCAAATAACTATGTAAAATACACATCTGTGATAAAAAATGAGCAGGATAGAATGCAGGTGACTGCATGGAAAATGAACTTAGCAGCCTTTCAATTGCACTGCTTCCTCATAAGTTTCTCTCAGACACGAGTACTGTAAACCTCTGAGATGCTCCTAATACAAAAAACAGCAAAATAAAACTGAACTCATCTCAAAAGTAAGTGACTTTCTATTAAATAAGCATTCTTCACTTATTTCTCTGCCCCCAGAATTGCACTTGTCTCAAACATGAAAAAGCAAGATCCAGCACGACCACATTTTACCCTATTTAAGTTTATTTAGGCATGCTCCCCTAAACAAATCCTTCCAATTTCATACTTACTGTCTATTTTTAATGTGGAAGTTGCTACCATGAGAAATATGGTAAAATGGCATAACTCTGTGATAAAATTTACCATTCCACAGAATCATAGAATCATTTAGGTTGGAAAAGCTCTCTAAGAGCAAAGAGTCCAACCACTAACTGAGCAATGCCAAGTCTTCCACTAAGCCATGTCCCCAAGTACCACATCTACATGTCTTTTAAATACCTCCAGGGATGGTGACCGTATCACTGGTCTGGGCAGCCTGTTATTTTTGTATAGGAGACTTCTAAGTATTTAAGTTTTTAAGGCCTTGACTTATTAAAATGAATTTAATTTTGTGTGTTTTGGGGATTTGGGGATGAGATTTGCAAGCAGAAATTAAGGCTTTGAAGATATACAAATGTTATCTAATGCAAATTCCTCTGGTATTCATAAAATCTCATCTCACTGCACCTCATTTTGGATGTGTCTGGAACCTGCTGCTGCACAGTGTGGAATAAGCCAGCCTCCACCTCTTGGGGAAGCACCAATGAAATAATTATCTACTTGCTAAACATTTCCTGCCTTAACTGTGAAGTCTGATCCAAATCTGCTTTGCCTGTGACCTTTCACAAATCGTTTCTCCAGGGCTCTGTGCACCTGATGGATGCTGCAGGGAGCTTGTGGCACGTTCGGTCTGCACCTGCAAATCCTGTAGACAGCGAGATGGCAGCTCCTACACCACTGAGAGCTGCATTTCTCTTGGGCCCCTGGGTTGTGAGCTTCTGTTCGAGGACACTGTGAGAATAGGCAGAATTCATGTGATTAAAGACAGGTATTTATAATGGAGGCATATTTGTGAACCACTCACCTGAAGCTTGCTTTCTAAATCTCTCCCTAAGCATGAGGTGAAGAGGCTTCTGAAGGTGCCTTTTCCTCTCCACTGCTTCCAAAGGCAGCCTCAGGCAACCAGCTCAGGTGAAAATGTCTGTCCTGCAGGATTAGGAGAGATGGTCCCATTTCCGATAGCAATTGCCTGTTTCTCCAAACACCTGGGTATGGGTCACACTGTGGGGGCTGCTCACATTTTCAGGGTTACTCATGTGCATCAGTGCTTCCTGCGTGGGTGTGACCTGCAGAGGCAGGCAGATCTGCCCCTCTTTCTAGAAATGGGCTCATTTATGCTGTGTTCAGGATTGCCCAGAGAAGCTGTGGAAGCCCCATGCTTGGAAGTGTTCAAGGCCAGGCTGGATGGGGCTCTGAGGAACCTGGGCTAATGGAAGGGGTCAATGCCCATGGCAGAGGGTTGGAACCAGAGGATCTTTAAGGCCCCTTCCAGCCCAAACCATTCTAGGATTCCATGTGGTATTTCCAATTTCTTCAGAGTCACCTTCCTTGTTCTGAGAACTGCACAGAAATCTTAGATACCCAGAGTAGCTGCTGGATTTTCAGATGCCACTATATTTCAGTGCCTGATTAGATGTCTTGGACCTTGGTGTCCTCTCTCCTTCCTTGTCTGTCCCAAGATGATCCAATTTGACCTAGAATTTTGGGGCTTGTCTTCAAGGTCTGGTACTTTAAACTTAAGCCTTGAATGCTTGTGGTTTAAATCCCCTTGGATTGCCTGAAAATATAGATTTTCGGGCTTCCCTGTAAGGAGTACAAAAGATTGAAGAACCATAAAGAAAAGGCTCTTCTATATAAACTAGTGGATCAACCACAGTGATGGATACATCAAAGTATTTGTGTGCCTGATTTCTATTTCTCTCAGAGGGAATGCAAGCAGGTAAACATTTTCCTAGATCTGGCCCAGAGGCTAAACAGACTTTCAAAGGATATATAACATTTAGGTATTTTGTAAGTAAACAGTCTTTATGTGCTGCTGCACTGAAGCAGCCTGTTTTTAGTTTTCACATGTAAAAAAATTTCAGCTCATCCTTTTAAACACAACTGTGTGTGGTGGTAAGTTGGACAAAATGGCATCCCAAGGAGACTAAATTACCCAAAAATTTCTAGTATGAAAGGTAGGTGGAAATACAACCATGAAACATCCTAGCACATAGACAATAAGCTCCAAAGTGATCTCAGAAGTTTATTGGTTCCTATTTCTGCCTGCAGACAGGAACTATTGTGTTTAAATCAAATCAGGCAACTTAAAAATTATATCTAATCAACAAAGAAGATAAAGAGGAGGCTACTGTATTCAGTCACCTTATCTTAAGACCTTCTTTTGATCCTGATGCTGGAATCGAGAGGCCACGCCAACATGACTTAGTCTGGGACCACAAACCATGTTAGTTCAAATTGCAACATATTTCAACCATGTCCTTTCCCCTGCTTCGTTTATGGTTAATGGCAGCTGTTCCTCATGGACCTCGACAGAAAAAGGACTGTGTTCAAAAACCAGCACACCACTTTATCTGTAAAATTATTTCATGACACTTTTGACTCTAAAGTTTTGTGTATGAATAATCCCCTATTCTGTGCGAGAGGTTTCATAGGAAGTCTCTGACAAAGCCAGCACCTAAACCCTTATTTCCTGAGTTTTATGCCAAAGCCTCAGGTGTCATTTTTCTAAGATTCATCAGAGTGAACCTGCATCAGCTCCTTCACTCTTGAGATGAACTGTTCTACCAGAGGCTGTTTTGGTACAGCCTCTGGTACTCGCCAGTCAGCATCATCCCAGGCTGGAAGAGTGGGAACTTTCAGTGCTTCCAGCATGGATGGGTACACCTGATTGTGCAGTCTGTTTGCAGGGAGGAGATGGGCTCCTGAGTGGTGTTTTTCTGACGTTTTGCAGAACTTAATGATGGGAGGACTCATTTCCTAGACTTTATGAACTATTTTGATTTGACCTGGTTTGTCTGGGAGGGGAGATTAGATAAGTGTTCTGAATGTAGGCACCTGGGGTGTCAGTCACCTAAATGCAGGCATGGAGTGACCTTTGAGATGCCCCAGAACATCTGAATTACCTGCCTATCTGCAATACATAGGAATTACCAGAGGCCCACACCTCTCTGGAGCTGCAGCTAGAAGCCAGTCAGAACAGTACAGAATTTTTTGTTCAGACAGCTGATTCTCACTTTATCCTGCATATACCCCTCACCTTGAACTTAGTCAAGAGGAATCCTAGTGCACCTCTCTACAAGTTAGAACCATTACATAAATACAAAAACTAACTTTTGCAGTCCCCTTAGTGATGGAAGGAGCAGGTGCTTTTGCTTTGCTTTTGGAATGTTGTTCAAAAAAATCTCAGGCAAGCAAAGGAGAAAAGATCTTAGCCATCTCTTTCTATCTAAGGCCTAACTCTTGGCTTCATCTTCAGCTCTATAAAGTATTATGCCTTTGGTCAAAATCAATAAAGTCATGCCAGTTGAATTGATGGGGGTATGCCCAAAGCTTAACTAGATCACTTACTTCAAATGTAACAAGAAGACAAGGAGTACATCTGTATCTTTCAACCTTAAGTTCCCTAAGCACTAAATTAAATCATGCAGTGACTAAAAATAGTTGTGCCATTAAAAATGTTCAGAGACAGTTAAAAACCCATCTTCTACTCATGACCCAAATTCAAAATGGCCTTCAAATTTATTTTAGGCTGCAATATGATGCTTTTGATTCCCCCTTCCCTTGATCTATTGTGTAAATTAGACCTGTTGTGGAGGAGCAATGGAGTTTTTGGTGACAGATGATGTTCCCAGTGACGTCTCTGGGGTGAATTTCCCTCTGACTTTTACTGATGCGACGTCAAAAGTAACCCTTAAGCCAATTAATTGAATTACACAGGTTACATTTCTGTAGGAGTATACCCTAGGCAAAATTACTCCCTAAATTGCACCTGGACAGTGTTAATGAGGGCAAAAGAAATTTGTGGTATTAGCAAGGGAGAAGCTTGGTTAATAATTCATCCATAAAATGTGCATGATATGAATGATAGTAGATTCCTTACAGAATCAAAACACAAACAAGAATCCCTCTCTCTGTCCTCATAGATGAGACCCATGACATTTAATCTATATAACTCTAAATCTACCATGTAAACATCCTTTGAAAAGCCTTTAAATTTGAATGTAATTGCTACCAGCTCTTGATTACATGCAGACTACATAATCTATCATTGAATCAAATAATTATTATTGCTGTTGTGAAATAGGGAATAATGCATGAGTGTAAAGGAGAGCTGCATGGCAGGTGAGAAACAAACAAATGAGGTTGGGGTAATCAATCTCTATACCATAAAATGCTAATGTTGTCCTAATGAATAAGAATTCTCTTCCATTGCTTGATATGCTCCCTACCAAGCGTGTCACTTAGCCTGTGGTACGCTTTAGTTTAGTTTGAAGTGGCACGACTATTAACAATTTAGCAAAATTATAATAGCTCTCTTTCATTTTCATGATCAAACTTACCAGTTTTCTTGTTATGCAACAAGGCAACCAATAAATGGACCAAAAAAGTTCAATTTGTGGTATTTTTGAATTAGCATCCTATGCACCAGGGTTTATTCAGATATGACATCCTGAATTAATGATTTTTAAAAAATAAATTTAAAAAAAATGAAAGAAGAACGATATTGGAAGAGAAGCATTCCTGTCAGTTCCTGCATTGATGAAATTATATTAATCACAGGGCAGCTACTAATACTTCATTGCAAGCTCACTTTTTTTTTACATAAAGCTAACCTGATGAGTCCAGAAGGAAGCAGACATTTAAATTGCACTTAAATAAACAAATACCTTACCACAGTGAGAAGTGAATTGTGCGCTTGGGTGGACTAGGCTTTGTTGCGGCAGGTGTTGGTGGTAAAAGTGCCACAACCTTCCCAAAAGCGTCTCTGCAAGAAGCCGCTTTGGTAGGGCCGCTGCGCACACTTGTCTTCCCTGCGCCTCCACGTAGGATCCGGCACTCCTGGAGTCGCCGATCCCCGTCGGGGATGAACAGGGGAGGCCACGGAGGCACTCATGCAAGCCCCCTCTGCCACTGGAGCAGTGGGCAAGCTGATAACCAAAGAGTCCAGGAATGCTCTCTGTATGGGTTTCCACGGGAGGGATTATTGTAGCCACACATGTGACAGGTTCTAGGGACGAAAACAGGCAACAAGGCCGGTTTCAGGGTTTAATATGGGGGCGGAGAGAGCATCAGGCTCAATGATCTGAGGCCATAGGGGCGGTACAAAGGTGGGACTAGGGCAAGAGAACCAATAGGGATACTGCAAGGGAGGGATAAGGGAACAAGGGCCAATGGGGGAGCTGGGAAAGGAGAACATTCCAGAGCACAGATATATAAGGGATAAAGGGGCAGGGAGGCCAACAGACCAATCAGGGGAACAGAACTGGGGAACATTAACATAAAGTAACAATGCATTTTGGGAGAAGCCTTTCCTTGTCACTCAAACCTGGAGGGGATTTCTGCCGTTAGGGACGGTCTCACTAATGGACCATTTTTGTTCCTTGTCTTATGGGCTCAGTGACTTCCACAACAACAGGCTCACCAGCCCCTACAGGGCTTTTTAAGGTCCACTGAACCTGGAGGATGCACTAAATAGAAGGATGCATTCTTCTCATGGAATATAAATTAAAGAACACTGAAAGGAACTGTGCCATGAAATCTGGTCATGGACAAAGCAATGAGTTAAGAGAGGAAATAACATTCTTTGAGATTTTGTAATTTACATGGTCCAAATTTCAACCCCCTCCTGAAAAGATATTCTCAATATATTTTAAAACCAGTCCTAATATATTATTCAGAGTCAAGTGTAGAAGTCTGCAAAGAAAGATAGGCAGCCCCCAAGGCTATTTTGTCAGGTGATACATTCCCCAATTGGACTTGTAATGTTCCATATGATGAGATTCCCTATTCTTTGAAAGTCAGTTATGCTGCAACAAAAGTCCAGCAGGGACTTTCTCCTTATTTTCCAGCCATATGCTGGCATGGGGACACCTTCAAACTCAGCTGCCTCACTCTACAAACAGGAGAAGAAAAATAGATGTGTGTTAAAATCAATTGATTTCACCTCATTGTACCACGTTTGCTAGAAGGGCTGGTTGCTTGGATGTGTTATCCCTGTCCCTCTGCTGGCAGATTAGGGACAGGGACAAGGAAGCTGATAGGTGAAAACCTACCAAAGAGAGTACTTCTGATCGCAAGCTGCTGAGATCTAGGGCAGCTCATGTGAATGTTGCCAACTTTTCTGAATAGCTTCTTTTACACTTTCTGACTCAGGAAAGTGATCAGTGAGGATTTGCATTGTAGCAAGAATTTATTTTTTCCCTTTTGTCCATGACACCTTCATAATACCCTTTAACAAAATATTTTGCTTGATAGTCCTGTGGGTAAGATGCTTGATGTCATATGTGATTCTGTTGCAAACCTGATCTTGGACCAGATCTTCAGAAAGCCTTAGACCCCTAAGTATATGTTCCAGCAACATTTTCAAGTCTACTAGCTCGAAGTACTTTTACTTCCTTATTTTATTCAAGCTTATATACTTTAGGTGCCTATATGCATGCACAATTGAACATCTCACAAAGTGTCTATCAGCCTGATTTGCCCTTATTTTCTCAGTCCAAAAGCTGTTTTTAGCTGATCTTAGGCTTTAGAAAATGAGGAGGATAGAAATTATCTTTCTCTTTTTATATACATATATGCAGGCAGCACAGCATGAGCAGGAAACAGGGCTTCTGTTGTAACAGCGAACACAGTTCCTGCACTTAATTGGGTGATCACAAGATTTGAAAGCAAGAAGATTGTCTCCAATCAATACAATTTCTAAGCAAGTGCTTTCCAACTGCAGTTTCAGATTTCATGAATTGGAAATAAGCAAACCCCTCTCGTTTGTGGATCTGTGACCTCAGTGAATACTGGAACCAAAGCATACCAGACCCTTAACTTTTGAAAATCATCTATGGAGTAGGGCTTTGTTTTCACTCTCTGGCCACATCTGATGGCAAATTGAATTTTTATTAATTTAAGTTCTTTAATATTATGGGCAGGAAGACAAATAACTGTCTCAGTATACAAACACTTCCCTGGAAATGAACAGATGAACAGATTTCAAACCCAGTTTTCATCATGCTCATCTAATTAGCTTTCTTATATGAGAGGTTGTGGTATTTTAACAAGTAAAAGATGCTGATTTTCAAGTAAAAGTTTGCAGCTAACTCTTAAATAAATCTGTTATCTTATTTCAGAGACATATGGAACAAACTTCAGATTTACCCAAATTCCTTTAATTCCCCATTATATTTAAATCATGTAATCATTTAGGTTGGAAAATACCTCTAAGATCATTGAGTCTGAAGTAGCTGGACCTGTGTGACTCATGCAAAGTAACACATGAAGACAGGAATAAAATCTGGGTTTCGGAATCCTAGTACAGTTTTCTCAATAGCAGGAGTCTTTACATCTAATAAAACCAACACCTGGGTTTGCCTGCAACCATCTAACACCTCCCAGACCAGCAGAAGGGTAGTAACTACTGTCTGTGTACTAAACTGAATTGACAGGGAACACCGTCAAAACAGCACATTTGTCAAAGAAATATTTGAACATTGTACAATATTTTAAGAGAGCAAATGAATCTGTTTTCCCACAGCCTAAATGATTACTCACCCCACCACAAGTTTTGATGTCTGTTTTAGTGATAATCTCTGCTGCTTTGAAATACACAAAAAAATGAACAGCTGCTCTGGCTAATGAAATGCAGAAGCAAAGTTGAGGTACTAATTTTTCATAAAAAAAAGTTTATTGCATCTGGAATAAAAAGTCAGGAAGGGATTATTGTTGATACAGAACAAACCATAACACTGATAGGAACAAAGTAAATGTATGCATCCTCTTCCTTTCTGAAATCTGACTTTGCTTCCTTTGTTACAGACATTTGGATGATGTGCACATCCACATGGTTCTTGGGAGGGATGAGCTGCTTCACTTCCCGGTGCTGTGTCTTGATGTAGTGTCTTTACCTGTCCTGGTTGCAGCTGGGGTAGAGTTCATACTTTTCTTAGGAGCGGGTCCAGTGCTGTGTTTTGGATGTCGTATAAGAACAACGTTGATAACACACTGATGTTTTAGTTGTTGCTCAATAGTGCTAAATCAAGGTCTCATTTTCCCATGCTCTGCCAGTGACCAGATGTATAAGAAACAGGGCAGAGCATGGCCAGGGCAGGTGACTGGAACTGGCCAGAGGGATATTCCATACCATACCACACCATGCTCAGTATAGAAACTGGGGGAATTGGCCAGGGAATGACAGTTGCTGCTTGTGGGTGGGCTGAGCATTGAATAGTTGTGGTAAGTAATTGTATCATGGATCACTTGTTCTTCTTTTCATTACAATTATCATTATTATAACCATTATATTTGACTTTATTTCAATGTTTAAATCATTTTTATCTTAACTAATGAATTTTACCTTTTTTTTTTGATTTTCCTTCCTGTCCCACTGGGGAGCCAGTGAAGGGCAGGGTGAGTGGCTACATGATACTTATTTGTAACTGGGGTTAAACCACAACTCTGCACTTATTTATCTCTTGGTTATGTTTTTGAACTACAAGTGAAATATGTCTATTTTTCTTTTTATATCCTTTAATTATTGTTACTCTAGTCAAAGCTTGCAAACTTTTAAAAAGGGGAGTGTGTAAGCAATCTACAAGGAAATTACCTGAAAATAAAAGAAAAAGCAGCAAAGGCCTAGGAAAGTAACCTGGCTGATCTAAGCTGCTCCTCATAAGGATGCCCTTCCAGACCCTTCACCATCTTCGTGGCCCTCCTTTGGACACTCTCTAATAGATCAATGTCTTTTTTATGTTGTGGTGCCCAAAACTGCATGCAGGACTCAAGGTGAGGCTGCCCAGTTCAGGGGAGATGGCTGATTCTGTCTGTACAGCCAGGGTTTCCCTGTCCCAGGTGCAGAATCCAGCACGAACCCTTGTTAAACTTCATATGGTTTTAAGGGGACTGAAACCTCTCGTGGAACAGATTGCAGCCCAGAGGGCAGAGGCTGCAGCAAACACGAGTGCTGAACTGAACACCCTGGCTCATGAAGCTCTGCAGACATTTCCTTGCTCAAATGCAGGGGCCCAGATGGATTCGGATTCTTGCTGACCTACAAGGGATTCTCACACCATGGCCAGTTTTCAGCTGGCATAGATACACCCGTGGCTTCCTGCCCTCACAATTTGCTGGGAGAGATGGAGGTAAGAGATGGGCATTTTGCCATACTTTTAACTGGTTTAAGAGTCTGTTGGTGTTAGTTCATGCTGAGCAATCAATTCAGGCAGAGGGCTGTGACTTCTCTCTTTTCCTACACTGAGCAGGAACTCGGTACAGGAAAGAATCTGTCTTGTGGTTACCCAACCAGGGCAGTGGAAGTCAATTGCAAAGGATGACTACTTTTGTTTGAGAATTTGGTTTATAATCCTTTTTGTTCCATTGTTTTAAAGAAGGTAGCTCATATATAGTTCACATATAAATCTTTTTCAAGTCATGGATGTATTATAAATCATCTGCAGAGAAGGAGATACTTTAAGACTAAAGTGAAAGTTCCATTTAGAAAAGCTCTATGTGCATATTTTGTACCCTTATACCTAGTGATTAAATTGAAAACAATTGAAATAATGTAAGAAAGAGAACAAAATAACACCAATGCTTTTTGGAATAAACATTGAATAAAAAGATCAAGCAAACGTTACACTTGATATTTTATCTAGGGTTTCAAACCCATCAAGATATAACATTTATTAGAGATTAATGGAAGGATGAGGTGAAACATGCTGGTGGTTCAACCAGAAGCAGGGCAACTATCAGAGAATGCTCTGCATGCATGTGTGTAGCCCATCATCTCCTAGAAGGAATCAATCAAAAGTAAAAAACAATCCCAAACACCATGGTCCTAACTGGAGCAGAGCTGGGACAGAACCACAGGTTGTGCAAATTTGCAAAGCTCAGTGATTTGCTGAGTTACAGAGGGGATCTACCTATTTGTAGTTTATTTTTTTAATATATGTTTGCAAATGACAGAAGTGTTAAGTGCAGAGTGCCTGATTTTCTTCTCACTTATGTCAGTGTCAATCAGGGATAACTTCTCTGAATTTACTTAACACGTTTCTTTCTGCTCTCTGGCTTCCCTAGTCCTAATTAGAATCGTGCAAAGAGTTGGCTGGCTAAGTAATTTTCTAAAAAAGTATTAAAAATCTTAGATTGAATAAAGGAACTGAGATGCCATTTTGTGCCAAAGAGGTTTTCTCTTGGCTTGCAGTAGAGAACATGTTTATCTAAGTAGCAAAAACTCAAATGGGTTTTAGGCTTGAGTGGTTTAAGCAGAGATTCAGAGAAGTCCTATCTCTAATCCAAGTCAGGTAAGAAGCAGTTTGGATGTGGACCTTCCCTACACTGCAGGATATTCCAGTATCCAAGGTGTGTCCAAAACTGGGAAAACCTGCTTTAGGTTTGTTATTAGCATTTATTTCTTTAAATGTTGCCTCCCAGAAAATAATGTGTTATTGTGGAAATGTCAAAACAAAATATTTCAGTGTTCTGAAGAGTATTTTGTTTCTTTGGTTGTTTTTTTGCCATACGTAGATGTTGTAACAGTGATGGTCTGGATCCCTGAAACCCTCTTTCATGTAGGACATATAAGTAATTTGCTAGGGTTGTCTTTTTTTTTCCCCCACCTTGAGTAATAGTAATTTGCATCTGTGTAAAGCAGACAAAAAGTCAGACCAATGAGATTATGCTGACAAGTGCCTGATACCAGCAAGAGGAGAACGGGAACTGACTGTCTGATGGAATCAGACTGTACCTCTCAGCTCAAGTAAGTAAAGGTCCATTATTCCTGGGCTGCTGCATCAGCAAAGCAATTAAATTAGGAAATCTACAGACTTCCCACATAGTTAAAATGAACTAAACCAGATTGAATGTAGAGCATTACACACCAGGGGAGAAGAATAAGGAGGGTGGGGTTAGGAACTGAAAATTCCAGGGTACAAAACAAAGAGAAGTAAAATACTCAGCCAGAGGAAATGATTATTATGATAGTGAAAAAGAAATGCTGTTACTGTTTGGAGGATTTAAATTCTATTTTATGAACTCTGGTTTGTATTTATGACCTTCTGAGATCTCTGCTAAGATAACTGCTCAATTCTCCATGTACCATGAAGTGTTTTCTTGGATCATTCATGCCTATATGGGTCTAATCTGTCCTTAGTTGTAAGAGTGGGGATAGAGAAATATCTGGCTGTTCCGTAAATAAATACTGTACACCCTGTTTGTGAGGACTGACCAATATCTGCTTTTCTCTTTGAGCTGTGAAGCTGCAAGCGTCTGCCTTCAAGCTGCATGACTCCTTCTGGGACTTCTCTGGATCCAAGTAATCTCCTTGAGCAATGGATTCATTTGATGGTTAACAGTATTGCTGCAAAGCAGAGATTTGTCCTATCTTTAGGCTAAGAGGAGGAATTCTGCAGTACTAGCTAACTCCTCTCCACAGGGGAAATCAGCATATTCTTCTGGTTATGCTGCAGTCCTATGATCAATATATTTCTTCACATTTAATGCTACGTGTGAAAACCAGCATTCTTGTTTTGAAAACAGCTGCAAGCAAATAGTGACCCATATATAGGATTTGTCTTCTTTCCAGCTTTATTCTTAACAGAACTTATGTGGAATTAATTGTAAATAGCTGGCTTTCAAGGTGTCTTGAATTTTTTTTGAGGAAAGTTGGCATTTAAATCTTATTCTGCCTAGCTAGTCAATAACAATGTTCTTAGCTTCTGAAACTTGGACAGATTTATAGCTTCAGCAAACTTTCACATTGCCATTTTTAAATACACATCATATATTTCACAGATCTTCTCAGCAAAATTTTTAGACATGCCAACGCAATTTAGAAGTCTAGAGTATATTTAAATACAACTGAAGCTTTTGGGAAAACAAACCCCAAAGACTTTCAGTAAGATTTAGACCATCTACAAATTAATTTCCAAAATGGCACGTGCCTACATGTAAAACTATCAGATTCTCTGATACGTATGACAAAGATATTAATCTTAAGATCCCATATTTTTAAATCAGTGGATGATTGAAGACATTGATAACTCAATTTCCTACTGCATGAATCTGTCAAGTCCATATATTTGTGATACCCAGAATATGAAAAACCAGTGAAACACTGAAAGTTCTGGGAAGATCCTTGAATCTTGTGCCTGCACATCACCTGGGTAACAAGCAAAGCACAAGCTTCTAATCTAGCCCAGCGCAGCAGAAGTCCTCACATACCCACATATATTGATAAGGAGCAAGAAAAGAATGTTTCTGGTTTTCCAATAACTTAATTGTATTCAGATGAGGTAGAAAGTCTGTTTAGGCTCAAATGACCCCAGTTGCTGAGAGAGATGAATTTACATCTGTCATGTGTGAGGAATTTTTAGTACTATCAGGAAAGGGATCTCTGACCTGCTTCTTCTGAAGGCTCCTTGCTGCAAATTGGACCACTAACAGATGACTGAGATGAAAATAAAAAGCTGGAAGAAGCCTTTAACTCAGGTAGCTAAAGCAGATGTCAACAGAACCCTTATCCCTACTTGCCTTAGAAGTGATACTTAAAGCTTACTTTAGGGATGGGGATCGATGTCTATTCACAAAGAAATTGTGTTTGTTTTGAGGTGTCTCTCCTATCTCCATTTACTGTTTCCAGGCTGCTGGGTTAAGGACCACCTCCACAGGGTTCCAGAACTCAGTGAGTGCTGCTGCCGGTGAAATTCTGCTTCAGAAATAACTTTTTTCCTTCTTTCACTTTTTTTTTTTTCTTTCTTGTTTAGGAATTAGGTTGATGCAGGTTGGGACTAAGCCTGCAAGATGTCTGCTGGATGTTCTTATCAGTTCCACAGCTGCAGTAAGATCTGTAAAATGATCAAATATGTCAAATTTCTCACAGTGTCCACAAAGGCTACTGAAGCTCACAGCTCTTGAAAAGGCTTTCAAGGGCCCTGGAATCCCTGAAGATACTTGAATGGAGCTGGGCTTTTAGACTGAACTGCAGAAAGCCTCAGCTGCTGCAAACCCACTGAAACCTGGAGTGCCTTTTCTGCTGACTGCTCCAGACTCTCAGATCCTGGGAGCCTGTCT
>WEIT01001486.1:598729-624944 GCA_013389985.1 Dryoscopus gambensis
CATGGCTTCAAGCCACAACCAAACAGCATAATCCACCTGGATGTTTTAACAAAGCTGGCTGCTCAGAAGTAAGAAGCCTTAGGAAGGCTGGCATATTCAGTGCTAGTGGTTACCTCCTTACAACAGGACATTTTGGGCAAAATTTCTGCAGCTCAATGAGTACTAAAAACCTCTTCAGATCACCAGGCCCAGAGCATTATGGTAAGACTGGACTGCAGGTTATTAAGTTGCAGCAACATTTATAAATGCTGCCTTATGTCTTTCATTATGTTTTCACAGCACTTATTCCAATGGAAATGAAAAGAGAAGACTTGTAATACATACAGTGTGGGACGAAAGGATTGAAAACACTAAGTTTACCTATCCCCCTTCAGTTACCTTTGTCATATATGCTTACTGCTAATTAGTTCTAAAAATCCTAATTCTCATATTTTTAACTGCAGGGTTTTTTGGAATTGCCTTTTCCTGTGGATATTTGAATTGGATGAGTGCTTGAATTACACATCATATTAAGTCTCTGAATTGTTATGAATTAATAGGAATGTGGACAGAACTGCTCACTGTTATGTTTTTGCTCAAAGTTAATTTGCACAGCTTTTATCTTCCTGGCACCTTTGCTGAATTTAGATTTTAGGATCACAGCTAATCACCATTTCCAGGCACAGTGAGGATGATAAAATCATTAGGAGTAGTCAGCACGGCACCAGCGAGTGGAAGTTATGCTTGACCAACCTGATACACATCTGTGGTGAAGTGACTGACCTCTTGGATGAGGGGAAGCAGAGGGTGTTGTCGGCCTGTACTTCAGTGAGGCCTTTGACATGTCTCCCATTAGACCCTCATAGAGAAGCTTTTGATGTACAGACTGGGTGAGCAGTCAGTGAGGTGGATTGAAAACTGCCTGAATGTCTGGGTCCAGGGAGTGGACAAAATCTAGCTGGAGACAGTGGTTAGCAGAGTTCCTCAGTGACCAATACTCCATGCAGTCCTGTTAAACCTCGGGATGATGGGGCAGAGTGTAGCCTCAGCAAGTTTGCTGGTGACACCAAACTGAGAGGAGTGGCTGATACACTAGAGGGTCGTGCTGCCATCCAGAATGACCTCAACAAGAGAAATGGGTCAACAGGAATGTAATGAGGTGCAACCAAGGGAATTGCGAAGTCCTGCACCTGAGGAGGAGCACCCCTGTGCACCAGTATATGAAGGTGGCCTCTGCAGTGGAAAGAAGCTTGGCAGAAAGGGACCTGAAAGTCTTGGAGGACACCAGGTTGAACATGAAACTCTCAGTAACAAAGTGAATATCCGTACAGATTCCATTTAGATATCCGCTATATCCCACATTTTTCACCAAGTAGGTGTAAATTGACCTGAGGGCCATCATTCAGTCCCCAAACCCAGTCAATACTGAACTGCATCATGACTTTCATATCCAGCTCTTCTGAATTTGCTGTAATTCCTCCTACAAGTTATCAGAAGAAAAGGCCTTTTCTTAATAACAAAATACTGATCTGAAAATGTTTCATAATATTTTTTAGGGTAGGATAGTTTCACCTGGGCATGTTCCAAGGAAACTTTTCTTGGACGAGTTTCACTTTTCAGAGTGAAGAATCACAGTGAAAATCTGTTTCATCATCTAAAATTTAAAGACCATTTACATAAGGATAATCAGGGAAAGGACAGAATGATCAGGATTGCAAGTGTCTGAAAATAAAGATAAGACCAGATCTGACGGTATGAGCTTTCCGTGTGGTGCATCTCAGATGATGGAAAGCAGCTGTAAAGTGGTATAGCCAGCATTTGTGATTCTCTGCATCAGTGGAGCACTGCCAAAGAGTTCTGGTGTATCAACAAATCCAGGGCAAGTGGCAGCTGCATTCTTCTAGACAGATAAAGCTTTTTCTGCTGCAAGTAGTGTAAAGAAAACATTTGCATGTACACAGTAGGGTATTTGTTTGCATGTGTACATGCATGTGTGTTTACACGTACACACCCACAATTCTGTGAGTGTGGTGGGCCTGGTAACACCATCTGGTATTAAATTTACCCATCATCTCTGCTGATAAGAGCATTTGCCTACAGTCTTGCTAAATGTTACTCAGAAAGCTGAAGTCCTCCACATCATCAATAACCCTTTTTGGACTCAGGCAGAATAAAGGAGAAAAATTACAAACAAAACAGAACAAAATCCAGATGCACATATTAGGTAAAAAATTCTGGTGTGTCTGGGCATGTGGAGGAGAGACTGGAACAGATTGTCTCTGAGTGGATGCTGGGACTGGGAGGTTGTGTAAAATGGACAAAGTACCTGGAAGGGATGGAGGTTTGGGGAGTATGACAGTTTGGAAAATTGTTGCAAGTACAGTTGTTGGTGTACTTGGGGGTAGCATGAGAATCCGGAATCTGGAATATGTATAGATAGGATGGCTAAGGGCTGCAGATAAAAGGGAATAGGATTTAACATAAAAGTACAAAAAAGAAAGATCTTAGGGCACTAGGGAAAGAGGCAATCATAGCAGTTGTTCAGGAAAAAAGATTGGCCCAAAAGACCAGGAAGGGGAAGAAACTGTGGGGGTAGGTCAGTACTGGATGGGCCTAAGGTCCAAAACAGCCTTGAGCTGGGTTCAGATATGGGAGAATGTAGGAAAAGAGGGAAGTCTCAAGGAAAAGTAAAGATAAAACTGACTTGCCAAAGAGATAGGAAGTGTTTGGGTCATACTTGTTTGCTGTGTGGGAAGTGATGGGACACTCAAGCACAAATTCTCCTTGCTGGGACTAAAGTATGCTCAGGAGAGAGAGTGCTACTGCTAATTTCAGTTGCTAGGCTCACAATAATCTCTTTTAAGCATTCATGAACTGTTGGGTTTTTTCCCCGAGACTTGTAATTTGCTCATCTCCTTGTAGATTTTCTTATATACACTGAATAAAATAGACCAAATTTCAAATCCCTCCACAAAGCATTCTAGAACTATTTAATCTTTCTAAAAAATATGGTCTTCCTGTTTTTTTCCTCTGGGACCACAGTATTCTCAGTACAGGCTTAGCTGTTTTGATTCAAACAAATTTGTTCTGACTCTGCCTGGATAGCCCTAGCAGGGAAAAACCCTTAATCAAGATGTTTAGCAAAGTTATGAGACACTAATAAAAGTTCCTGAAAGAGGGAGTATCAAGCAACACTAATTACAGGAAATGCTGGAATATTTATAGACACATACACAGATGTTTGTAGAACAACCTCTAGGCTTTAAACTTTCCTGGCCTAATCTCAGCAGAGAGACCCTTTCAAGTGATAACCTAAATATTTTGGTTCAGTATGTTTATAAGCAACCCATGGATTTCCTTGAAAAAAAATGAATGGAGTCTGGCACATGTTTAGGGTTGTGGCTGACTGTACATTTTATTCATTAGGGAGTATATTTTGCTATAAATACTTTATTTGTTTGGAAGAAACTGCATTTTGACTTTGATTTTTTGAAAGATAAAGCTGAAGCAATTGTTTACAGTCATGTTTTATTATCTGCTGCAGCTTCAAATAGTGCCTAATCCAATGATTGTTGAAAACATTTTCGATTCAGAAACAATTTATTTTCTCATATTACCAACAATGTGACACTTTGGGGACTTCTTTGCAGCAGAACTCAGAGAAGTTGCACTAGAAGAAAATCTGGCTTGATTTAGGTTTTTGAGCATTAGAATCCTTCATACTGACCTAACAATTATCCAGGATAATTCAAAACACATTCAAAATGGCTGTAATTTCACATTCAGCCCTAAAAGCTGCATTTAAGTTTTGTGTATGGTATGAAAACACAAATCACCAGCAATGGAAAGCCAGCGATACTGTGGTGATAACCAGGTGCTTAATAGAACAGTCTTTTACGAGCAGAACTCTTATTCACAGAAATTACTTGCATTTTTCCAGTTATATAAGAGCTGGAAAACTGTTGTTTTAAACGTTAAATCTTATTATAGATTACTGTGGATTACAGAAAAAAGAGCCTGCTTTCCCTCTACACTCTCTTTGCCTTCTGGTAGGAAAGGAATTTAAGTCACAGTTATGATGCCCATGAATCTGTAAACTCCTATTCAAACCCCGGCAGCAGGAAGGGTGCTGTGTTGATTGATCTGGCTGCAGGTAAGGGCTATTTTCCCGGTTATAGAACAGCCTCTCTGTTGCACACCAGTCTGTGTCCCAGGAACAAACACATTGCTGCATAGGCACATCTTCAGGCAAACACTCCAGAGTATGACATTTACTGAGGTGTTACCAGGAAATGACCATTTAGGATGTGAGACTTAAGTGTAGAAAAAAAGATCCAATATTAAATTGCCAGCTTCTTGGACAGTCTTATCTACCCCACTGAACTTTGTGAAAATGTCTTTCTACACCATCTGAAATCTTGGACCATGATCTTTTAGGACAGACAACAGTTCATCTAAATTGCTTGCCAAGAGGAAACACAGCACTAGATTTGCTGCTACTCAGCTAGGTATTTATCATGATACTCTACTTCAGCTGTGTCCTGCTGCTGTTAGGCATTGTCTTAATGTTTCTTTTTACCTAAGAGAAATAAATCGGTGTCATCTTGGAGATTTAGTTGCAACTGCAGTTTATAGGTTAAAAAAAATATACCTTGCAAGCAAGTTTCTTAAAGCAAACAAAACCCCAAAACCCCCCATAACTTTTCCAAATTATAAACCTCAGGAGAAATTAATTAGAAATAGTAACGAATAGCAGTAGTGAAAATATTACTTAGTGAAAATATTACATCTTGAAAATATTACAGGTCCCTTACTATTCTTTAAGTTAAACAAATCTAGGAAAAAAAGCAGGCATTGGTGTTTCTTTTACTGCTTACATGAGCCATAAAATAAAACATTTGGAAAATACCAGTATTAAATGACAAATGAGGTAATTTAGAGCACAAATAATACTTTATTTATCAGAAGTGAAATAATATAGATCAACCCTTACAACTTCTGTATCAATCTGCTATTTGGAGTAAATAGGAAAATAAAATATTTCCTTAAAAACACTCAGATGATTTGTTTCGGGGCTCATAAACATCTTTTATGAACAGCAGTTTAGTAATACCTAATGTTAAGTAATACCAGTGGTGCTGTAACTAATCTAGACTATGGATGCCAAAGAAATAATGTTTAGAGAGTTTTATTAGACTGATCTAATTGAAAAATGAGATCTGCTGGGGGGCACAGAAACGCTGTGAAGCTTGCCTATTTTTTTCCAAACTGATATGATGCTATTGTTGCATATATTGCTTTAAAAGGCACGAAAATACTGAGGGCAAGCAAAATGTCCTTGGGCCTTTTGAGGCTGGGTTCTTACCTTGAGCTTGTGCGCACTCAGAGCATGGCCACAGCAGGTTTGCCTCCATTCCCAGGTGTGCTGGGCAGCCTGGCTGCCTTCCCTTTGTACAGCGCAGCTGCACACTGGAGGAAGTCTCCTTCCATGGGATACATTCCGGAAAAGTGAGTGGGGTTTCTCCTTTCACGCCGGTGCTCTCAGAGACCTGAGTGAGCAGGGTGGGTAGATCGAACCCCTTCATGCTTGGAAGAATGCTTGGATGTATTTTGGAAGCAGTATTTGAATATCTGCTATGTCATTTTCTGATCCTTCTTAAAAAAACTTTCTGTCATGATGCACACATAGGCTGGCTGTAGTTGCACTTTTTATGTGCTGTGATAACATTTCATCATATTAATTAACAGGATCCCTTGCTACTCTTCATTCTCCTGTCCATTTACTGATTCCTGCCTTACATTTTATATTGTATGCTTGTAAGCATCTATACAACACTTATCATGCTGAGATCAGGGTCCATGACTGTGTTTCCTACCTCAATGACTTAGGAAACAGCCCTAACACTGGCTTTAAAGGCACTGTCGTGGTTTAAATGACTTACTGTGCTAGAAAGTCTGAAGTAGAAAAATAGCCATGCTACCCAAGATAGGTAGACTGTTTATGCTGGGAGTAGGATTCAACTCATTCTAAGACAGATTTATAGTAGGAAAGATGAATCACACTTAAAACCTTTTCTTTGTCTCCTCTTCTGAGTATGAAAAAGATGTTTAAAATGTGTCTTACCTAGGTGCCACTGGTAACTGCTGTGTCTTTTTGTAATTTATTATATAAAGAGCAACATATGTCAGCTCCAGCAAACAAGATATTTATTTATCAAATAAATGAATAAATACATCCATCACTCTTTTTGAAAAATACTGGGACATTTAGGTCAGGCACTTGAAAGCAACATTATAGTAACAGAAACTGTAAGTGATAGCAATAATAAGCTGGAAAGCTTTTATCAAATTAAGTGAAGGGTTTGGATCAGCTCCCAGCAGCAACGGCTTCATTTCTCAGAAACCAGCAGCTGGTTACCTGCAGCACCTTTGCTTGCTGTTGCAGCAGAGTCCTCCTGTCCTGAATGGATGCTGGGACTTGGTTCCAGGCTCTGATCAGTCCTGTAGATTAAGACAGTCTCTCACAGCTGTGCATGGGTATGGATTAATCCTTTCATTGAAACACTGGGATTTGAAATGGGAGTTGTTAATTTTCGTTGACAGTATCTTGGCAGAGAGGAGACAGGCAGATCCCTTCTCCTCCATTAGTAGTTCTTGTTTCTGCTGTTTTATTAAAACAGCTCATCATATTTGTAAGCTTCAATGAACAACTCTTCTTAACATACTCCCACACAAGGATCCATTGAACAACTTGCATTGTCTCAGCTATTTGGAGGATAAACATTTCTTCAGGAGTGATCATGAAACCTGCAATCGCTAAAGTTTCAAAGACAACAAATAGCACCTTCTTCAGCCCATTACAGCAGGTAATTTCTTTGCTACTTGCAAAGATACAAGTTAGGAGGAATAACATTGCCCTTAAAAACAATGGCAGAAAAAGGGGGTAATAGTAAGACCTTGGCTCAGGAGTGTGTTAAAAACCGTGTTCATTCCTGGAAGGAATGTTAGATGAAAAAATGTTGTCAGTTACTAATGATACAAGCAACCTTTACAATGAAGGAAACCCTTTCTCTGGGCTTCTTGTGGGTTATTTGTTTTCATACTCCTTAAGCACAAACAGTATTCATCTAAATCAGACAAGATGTTAAAAGAATTTTAATGGATAATACACTGAGAATTTAGTAAATAAAGGTTGTGGAGAGACTAATTTCCTGAAGTGCCTTTCTCCCTTAAGCTTATTCTTGCTTTAGAATAGATTTCAGGAGTGACTTAGGCTTTGGGGAGCCTTGCATCTCTAATAATTTGTGGGAGTAAGGCTCCTCCATCCCTGAAAGTGTATTGCATTCCAGCTGCCTTAGGTAGCTCTAATGTAATTTGCTTGGATGCAAAAAGCAGTATAGTAGGTTTGCATGGCAGTTTGCCTGGACTAATATAGCAACTTCTAGATGTTAATTGGTCACAGAGGAGCTCCACAATAAAGCTTGTTTGTTCAGCACTTGCTCAGGTATCTTCATGCTGCATGGCTTTATGACATATAGGTATAAACTTGGGTGCTTCTAAAATTGTAATTTCTTGCCTGAGAGAAAATTAACATAAAAATACTCATGCAGATCCCATGTTTTGTAGCTGCCTGCTGATTTCCAGATCAGGTGCTGTCAGTCGGGGCCAAACCTCCCCTGCAACACCTCACTCCATCAGCAGGGAACTTTTGACAAGACTAGGTGTGAGATGAACTAGGACTTTTTAGTCCTTGCCATGCAGTGCTGTTAAAATGGGATCCATAAACTCAAACTCTGTCCTGCTGCTCTGTTGATGTAGCAGAACTAACTTAAATGAAACATAATTTAAACATATTTAGAGGAAAGGTTGCCTTGAGTAAATGATTCCCAGGAGAAGCTGTAGGAAGACTACTCAGTAAATCCCTTATATCTATCTCATGAACTGAGCAATATCTGTAGGCTTCCTTCAGGGCTGTATTCAGCATCCAGTTTGGAAGCAGAGCTGCAGAAACAGTGGGAAGCTGTAGAGACCAGGCTGCACCCAGTTTTATTCTAGATCAGCTCTGGGATGCTTCTGTTAGGAGTTCATCTTCTCCACTGCAGTTATGGTTAGATACAAACTCAGAGAAGCAATAAGGTGACCCACATTGTTCACTCCTTTTTTCAGCTTTCTAAAGCCTCATCTGTTGCCTTTCCCCCATTCATTAAGCTGGGAATAATAACAGGTGTAATGCTTAAAAAGTCAATATTTTGAGTAAGAGAGGGCAATTTCTATTTGGTCCTTTGTCTTGTTGGTTTAGAAGTGTAATTCCACGTTTCTCTTCTCTGTGCATGTAGTACTGGTGAAAGGTGCCAGACTGACATACCTGGGGAATGAATAACTCTTTTTATGCACAGTTGGTATCTGAGTACATCAGAGGTTTTGGGCTAGCAAATCTCCTTAATCCTAAGAAGTAAATCACTAAAAGATGTTGTTGGTAAATGTTAATTTTTTTTCCTGAGATGGAACTCAAAACCAGAGAGAAAGGAGATCAAGAAATACAGACATGCCTGATAATTCTGGACATATCACCAGAAAAGGCCTCTCTGCCAGGTTGATAAGGGAGTGTGTCACAGGCTCCAACTACTCTGCAGCTAACCCATGCAATGCAAACACAAAACTGCAAAAACTCAGCCTTTAGCTCCTTAGTGGTGCATTTTCTTTCAAGGCAAAACAACTGTGACAGTTTTTCTTAAATTGTGAATTTTCTACTCAAGAAAAGCAGCAGTTAAGATTTCTAAAAATAACTGTCATCTTTGCATGGCAGAGCTGAGAGGTCTAAAGGAATGTGCCAATTAATTGACTAGGGAACTTAAAAATGGAAACCTGTCAGATGGATGTGTCTGGACCGTAGATCAGGAGGAAAGGGAGATGGAGAGAAATGTGTGTGCTGGCATTTTTAACCAATCATACAGCTTGGAGCAGGCACTCCGAGCCAGGTGATACTAATGGGGAAGGAGCTATTGCTCCCCATCCTCTCTCCTTTGCCAGTCTTAACTGACTCATTGCTTTGGAAATTCTTGGCTAACATATTCATTCATTTCTCACAGAAACTAAGTGTTGCAGCTAGAAATAAAACAGAAGATGGCTAGTAGCAACGTATCTATGGAGAATTCATAATGCATGATTTCACGTCTCAGAAACTTCAGAAAAGTTATAATTTATTCCTTTTCCTGCTCTGCAATATGTCTAATACTTCTGGTATAAAAACTGCATGATCCAACTGCTCATATTAAGAGCAGTATTGAGAAGTGTTAGTGGTTATGAACCCTTCATCCCAGCATGCACAATACCCAGGATACTAGGACCAACTGCACAGTTCATAGTGGAAGAATGGGCAACCCTCGATACAGCAGGGAGTTTGAAGACTGATTTTCTTGGCGTCTGTGACATTAACATTCTCCCTGTGTAGCTCATGCAGCTTCTTGCTCCTTCCTGATTCCTCTACAAGTTTTCTGGGTGAATAGGAGGCCATGCACTGGCTTTGCAAAATTATTAATGGTTGAATATTGGGGCAGTACTGAGTTAAGTGTCTCTGGTTTCCCTCTCTGCCAGTGCCTAAGAAGCTGACTCTCACCATGGTGGTGGAACTCCTTTGAGTCTCTTACCTACCTCTATCAATGTTTTTTATCAAATGCTTATGAACTCTACCCTTGGAGTAGAGTACCACCTGCTCTCCAGTAAAATTAAGCAGCTTTTTAGCAGACTAATTTAGCATCTCATGTATTAGATTCATGTTATTCTGAGCAGGTGTCAGAATGGTTTTTTCATGTCAAACACTTGGACAACTTAAGACTACCTTTGGTGATGACACATTGTCTTTTAGCCCAGAAAATCTCCAGCACAACCTTGCAAAACAGACTTTTTAAGAGAAGCTTTTTACAAAACATGTCTACTCTAGATGAGTAACTTTGATATCACCTCCAAAAAAAATTCCCCATCAGCCCTAAATAGTTTGAATGTGAAAATTCTTTATGGCACTTGTGATTGATGGTGTCTGAATGCAGGTACCCTTCTCTAGGTCTTTACTTCCAGCTGACTGCATTGCTGACTGTCAGCTCCCATAATGCACAATCCTCAAGAGAATGGGTTTATGATCCCTCATGGGAGTCAGAGTTTGCTCTAAAGAGATTTTCTGCAGAGGAGAAATGGACCAAGAAGAATTAGGGAGTCACTTCCCAAAAGGCACTGCAGAAATATTTCTGACAAAACCTTTTTTTTTTTAACTTTAAAAAAGTATTTTGATTTTGGGGGTAGACCCATTTCTGACATCCAGCCAGCATATTTGTGGAAGATTTTCTTATTAATTATTCAGTTTTCGTGTGCATCCTTCTTGCCAATAAAACTCTTAGGATGGAGACAGATATCTGAACGCTTTGCAAGGACAGTCTGCACTGACAGAAAAAAGAGGATGATGGAGTCAGCCAACTCAACCAGCTGCCATAGCTGTCCACAAACACAGAAGCATTCCAGAGATGGAGTTATGACCACAAGAGTCTCATAGTCAGCATATTAATTTGGTGTAGAGGAGTAATGTGTCTGATGCCATATGGTGGAGCTAATCTTGTTTATCACTGCTTCACTGCTCCATCTATTTGCTTCGTAGTAGGAATTATCACACAAAGAGCTACTGCTGAGACCTTCTGCAGAGACAGAAACAGGTGTGAGTGGTCTGGGGAGGTCTCAGGAGAGTGCAGTTGGAGACTGAATAGAGACAAGAAAGCTCATCCTTTCTGAGTTACACCAAAACACCCAGCATGAGATAGATAAATAGCTCAACTCTGAGAGGGACTTCTAGCAGATCTAGTAAATGTTTTTTTCTTTTCACCCCCAGATTTCTACATTTTAGAATATTTTATTAATTACTGAAGGTTTGTCTGGAATGAATTTATTGACAAATTCCTATGTACTGATACACATTGAGTCCAGTCTAATTCCATAATGATTAAGGTTTCCTGTTCATGCCTGTCAGGTTAACTCACAGTGCAGTAATTATGCTGCCTCATCTCACCAATAACCTGCCTTTGCAGTATTTAATGCTATTTCACTGTCCACCTTGGGCATCTGTGCTGAATTTGAGGCTCACCTCAGTTATCAGCAGCAGAAGGTAAGCCACTGACCACAGGCATTGTCTATGAAAGGTCCCTGCCTTGAATAATTGATTGGCAAAGTAAATGCTAGACTGAGTGTGGAAACAAAAGACCTTTTTGTCAGACTTGACAAGTCTTTGAACCCACTCAAAAGGACCAAATGGCTTTTTGATACGGTCTTGAGCTGGCAGCAGAATTTCACCCTCTAAAATTTTGCTGACACCTTTTTATTCACATGTATTTCTAGAGGTCCAGAATTATTCCCAATGTGAGGTTTGCCTCTGCCTCCACTGAGAGCAGGCTTTTACCCTCTGTGGTTCAGTAGCTACTGGAAGAGCTTGTCAGGGTACCTGCTAGAAGAGGGATGTCAGCTCCTGTGCCTGCTTAGTTCCATCAGGAACTGGTGTATGCAGAAGCTAATTCACTGCTTGAACACCTTGATTCTAACGGGTGAACGTGTATAACACCTTCCTTTTCACACTCTGCTGTGAGTCATGTTAGGAAGACTGCAGGGTGCCAGCTTTCTAGTGTCTGTGAGAAGCAGAGCAGTGTTCACACTTCCCATAGCATTAGTCATTCAAATCCACCCTCAGTCTTTCTTCTGTCATACATTTATTTGTGCATGAGCAGGTAAGCTCAGAATAAGTTAGAATGTCTTCTTGGAATGAAGTAGCTGTGTAAAACAAGTCTGCACAAAATTCAAAAAAACTCCTGCAACTCCACTGTTGTGTGTTTCACTTCTACCTGTGGCACCTGTAAAGCTTTTAAGGTTGAAAGAAACCTGGAAGAAAAAGCTATTTGCATGCTTGGGAAATGCTTTTGAGAAGTTTTCCTTCTCATTCTTCTATTATAAGGAAGAGATTCTCCCAGTACTTGCAAGAAGGAAGGATAAAGTTCAACCATCTAAACCCACCTTCCTCCTTCTGGCCTTCTTGACACCTACTTGCATTTCAATCCTGAACCTTAGTTACAGGCTGTGTAATCACTACACACAACACACCAGCTGGAAAGAGAGCCTGGATAGCTGGTGCTGTCCTGTGTCAGGAGAGGGTGAGAGTGAGGGATAAGAAACCCAAGAAAAACAAAGTTGGATGAAGAGGATATTTTGTTTCCCCCCCTTACAAACAGCGGTGCTCTCATGTCAAATCCCAGAGAGTGAAAACACAGGAACAAGTTTAGTTCTGTGGTGCAGCCCAAGAAAGAGCAATGTCATCAAACCTGCCTGCTTTTGGGTCGGATTTTGCAGGTTTTGTGTATGTGTAAATATACACGTACATACGTGTATATGTATATCACCTGAAGACAGTCAACATTTTAATAAATATGCAAAGTCATCAAAAAATGTAACTCATTCTACATTGTTTGGAATTAAAATGTTAAAGAATAAGGGTCAAAATATCTGCATAATCCCCAATCCCAGCTCCAGGTTAAGCACAAGCAGAAATCTTTTCTCTCTCAGTACAGAAATGCACAGAAAATTAAAGGACTGGCAGCAGTACCCTGCCAGAGCAAGTGCTTTGCTGCTCAGACTAGTTTTTGGGAGAAAACAAATTCTATAAAAAGGAGATTTATTTCCTCCAAAATTATCTGTTCTTTCCATATACACACTGACAAGAAGTACTCTGTGAACAGTATATTCCAAACACAACAGTAAAGTGAGGAACAGAAGAGCAACTTCCATTGTTTAGAAACAACAAAAGGTGCAGGAGAAATTGTATCTTCAGCATTCCCAAATCCCTCTCCAACTGTGAGGAGGACAAACAAGCAGACAACTCTTCTGCAATTTCTTCCCTCTCCCTCTTTGCAGCACTGGCATCACAGAAAGTAAGCAGCTATGGTGTCTCATAGACCCAAGATTATGTTGTGCTCTAAACCTCCTCCTTCCCACCTCCCAGAACTTTATTGTGCTGCCTGTGCCCATTCTCATGCAGAGTGTTTTCCCTGAAACATCAACGTCTATGAATTTGAATGAATGAATGAAATTTTGCTCTCATTTTCTCAGACACATGCATTTGAGAGACATTTATTGGACAAAGAAACAGGCAGGACCCAAAAGAAGCAGTGCCAGCCAAGAGTCCTTCTCCAGCTGACAGCTACAGAGCAGTCTGGTGGTGGGAAGAGGCGACTCCCAGCATCCCATAGCCCTGCAGTCCACGCTGACTGCCAACGATTTTCCTGCTCTTGATCCGTTACCCTCACAGCTCCAGCCTGCACACCAGCTGTCTCTCACCAGAAAGGAACTATTTTGCTTGACCTCAGTGACGTGCTTCAGTGATGAACAAAATGCCATAGAGCTTTTTTTGTTTTCCAAGTAACACAAAAGAAATGTGACAAGGTTGCTGAAAACTTCATCAAAAATCTCATTTTCTGTGATTAAACTTGAGTGAAGATGTTCATTGTTAGGCTTATCTAGCTTTACCAACCATAGCTCTTTTATGACCAAGAGTACCCTCAGAAAGCTTCTCCTTAAAACTGTCTCCCACTGAGGACTAGGGACAGTGAAGTTATTTGATAGTTGTCAAAGATAGGTTTTGTGGGTCAGATGATTTAGAGCTCATTGCCTAAGCCACATCTCCAAGCTTTTGATTACCTCTTGGCTAATAAGGATTCCCTCACAGAAGTAAGCTAAAGAGTATTGTGCTAAAGAGAAAAAGCCTGAAATAATGAGCTAAAAAGACATGCATGGAAATTGTGCAGATTTTCTATTGTGGGAGCCATATTTTTTTTTTTCTAGAACTTATAAACAAAGGAGAAAAATAGTTTGGGCTAAAACAATTGTGAAAAGCTCTGCTCATACAAGTCCCACTGAAAGAAAACTTTCATCTCCAGATTCTACCTCCATTATCTGACAGATAATGGAACTATCTGCAGGAAATGAAAAATCTGACAAAGATTAAATGTGGGATTCACATCACTAATCTAACTTCATCCCCTTGAAATTCAGGTGACTAAATTAAAGCCATCCTCTTGGCTCTCTATATTGAGTACAGAGTGGGAGAAATACCTCCAAAGAGTAATTAATCTTCTGTCTTCTAGTTATCTGTCTTACACAGGTATGAGTTGCCTTCAAGAGGGATGTCCATCTCCACTGACTCCTGAAAAAATCCAGACAGGCTTGGTAGAAAAGTCTTGACTATGAAAGGCCAAGTATGCTCAGTCCCGTGGGTCAGAGAGTGAATTGGTCATGCCCAGGGAGAGCAGAAGGCAGTGGTTTGTTTTGACTTGGAGAATAGCCTAGGACAGGGCCCGACATGTTTGATATGAAGGCATCAGATACAAAATACCAACAAATATGTATCCTTTCTCTGCTACTGTCGTAAAATATTACATTTATTCTATTAAAAATGCAGTGGTGTTGTCTTGAAAAATAGTTCTCTTTATGAACACATAAAGAGAAATTCTGAAGAATGCAAATACATGGACCCTGAGGGGTTTTGTTTCCCCTTAACTCACTGACTTCATTTTTTACTGAGTGGTAAAGCAAAACCCCTCTGTAGAAACATGCACTTCTACAATGTGTTATGGATTTCCAGTGGTGAACTATTAGGTGTTTTGCAATTAACACAGCATGAAAGAACCATCACTTCTATGGATGTCTGAGTTCACACTTTCCTCTAATGAGAGCCAAGATAAATTGTTCCAATTTCGGTGTATTGGCTACCAAATTGACCCTGATCCATAGCTCACTTCAGGCTTCTGTAATTCCAATAATCTTGCAGTATGTTCAGATCCACCAATTGCAAATGTCTAAAATTCAGTCATGCTACTCCAGAAGCTAAAACCAGAAGAAAAACACATATATTCTGCTCAGGTTTAATTTTTTTCCTTCTCTTCCTGTGAAATATAACACCTCTTCCACATCCATTTACACTGGTATTTGTCCCAGAGATGAAATACTGCAGAACCTGACCTAGTGCCTTGAGGCAATTCCTTAGTGAAGGAATTATCTTTATCAACAGATGACATAATTTCTCTTCTCAGAGTGCAAAATGCAGAGTAAAGAGAGATGAAGGGACAGAGGCAACTCTATGCCCTCACCATATTTAACAAACCTTGTCCATAGAGTCTGACAGTGCACTTTCTATTCTGGGTCCATTCGTACATATTCTTCAGAAGAGGCAGCACATGAATGAGGCTGCTGATTGTTGCTGTCAGCATCCAAGGTGGATATTTAAAAAGAATGGATGAAGATATTTCTCTGCACATCAGCACTTCCCAAAACTCACCTCACTGATTGCACACTGAGAAATAATAGTGCTCATGCTGAGTATGTAGCATAATGTGTGGAATTCCTGGGTCAGAAATCTTCCTTAATAGCTATGGGATGGGGCTCTGGGAATTTTTGAGGAGGTGAGTCATGAATTTCACAGGTCCTACAGAGAAGATGGTTACAGCTAGATCCTGAAATGTGACTATGAATAAAAAACCAAAAGGTGATTCTACCTGAGTTCCTAATCCTGGTGAGGAGGTATGAACTGAGTGCCACTCACATGGCAGGACGTGTGAGCAGTGATTGACATAATGGTCTGTTTGTGCCCTCCCAACTGCCCCTGGAGCAATTCCATGTAATGAGATCCATAACACTGGTGAGGTGCTGGAAGACAGTTTGGACATGAGCCCAGTCCTGTGTGAATGACAGGGAAGTGCTACACCAGCGGGTTTTGGTCACATCAGGGAAACAGTCATCAAAATGTTGGAGGGTGGAGCAGTCCATCACTGGTCTCCAATATCTGATGCTTGATATGACTCCTTTTAGAGCCACATTAAAGGTGCTGAGAGCACCCTTGTTCCTCCTGGAGGTCAGGCCTGGCTGCCAAGGCTCAGGGAGTCCCTCATGCCCCAAGGCCATCAGGAAAAGCCCACAGCAACCTTTGGGGAGGTTACCATGAACAGGACCCATCCCATTTCAGGGCACCTCACCCTCAGCTCCCACCTGTGCCACAGACCTAGCCACAACACAGTAAAATATTGGGCTGTAACAGCAAACAATTACTGAAGGGCTGTCAGAAGAGATATATAACATATAGACAGTATTTTAAAATTACATTGCTAGCAACTATATTTTTTTTTTGTCGAGTCAAATTCTTCAATATTCATGCAAGTCTGAGGCATTTTCATAGGAACTGTACCCAAAGCAGGACTGCCTCAGGGACTGAAATCTGAAGATTTTAATCCACTTGAGAACCATCCCCCCCATTCCGTGAAGTTTATGCTATGTATTTTCCTGTCTTTGTCTTGCTGCTTTAAGGTTATATTCTTTCGCTCTTGAGATGCTCATGTATTCCCTGCCCGGGGTGCATGCATGCAGCAGAGGGGCTGGAGACAAGGGCCTGATTTGGGATGTAGTGTCCCATTCTCCTCTTCAGCCTCCATCTCTCACTCAAGGAAGACAAGATCATTGCAGCAGTAACCTAATTCCCAACCAGTGCGGCAGAAATCACTTGCTTCTCTCATCTCTGTGAATTGCAATATCCTGCAATATCTTCCCACATATTCAGGCATCACTGTTGGTTGACACAAGGTAGGATTCCTTTGCAGAAGGAACTTAATGGGTAGGAAAAATACTGCCTCAGTGTGTAGCTTTCTGATTTACAGTGGTATCTGACTTCTCTCAGGGTGTTTGGTCTCTGAGGGAATTTGAAAAATCTCTGTTCATGCTAATTTTGATATCTACTTAATGTTCTAACACACCAAGCCGAGCTTGACATTTGTGTTACTGGGAGCTGGGCAATAGGTCACTCCTTTGCACAACTGACCTCCAACAGAAAGGAAGCCAAATCCAGCTGAAGTTAAAATAATGCTTCTTGGAGCATGAGAAGTAAGATTTTTCTTCAACTATAAGCATTAGATGCTTGTTTAATGAAAAAAAATAGTTAAGGGTGACAGTTTTTCCTACATGTCTTTAGAAAAAGGCTATATATAACAGAGCCCATGATCTCATGGATCATAAATCTTCAAAAAGTAAAGCTGGGAAGGATGTTAATTAGCCTTCTAATTCCACACCCTGCACTGAAAAAGGCAAGTTATATGTAGTGAGGCCACCTCTAACAGATACTTGATTTCCAGTCTCGGAGGAAAGCAATTCTGCAGCCTGTCTAGGCAACTGTTGTAGTGCTTCCTTATACTTAGTTAGGAAGTTTTCCCTAGTATCTAACCTAAATCTTTGTTTCTGCAAATTAAGACAATTACTTCTTGTTTGACCACTATTGAGCTGTCTGAACAATTGATCATTCTTTGGTGTTACTATAAAAACAATAACTACTGGAAGATTAGAATCATATCTTTGTTTAATTTTTTCTAGATTAAATAAATCCAGTTTTTTTAGTACGTGCTCCTAAAACTCTTATTGTTTTCAGGTCACCTTTGGACAATCTCTAGATTATCTCACTCTTTGTCACACTCTTACAGATTAAACCATCCCCTGTTTATTTTATAATCAAGTCTTTAATAACACATGTCACATAGCAATATGCCTTTTTAAAAATCATACAAAATTTTCCACTTTAATATGTATGTGATTTGCTGTATTCTTTCAGCTATGATACTGGGTTGTAGCTGAAGCTTTTTCTAAACTTAGTGCTGGATTTTCTTCTTTCAAATGTAGCATCCTTCATGCTTTTATTAAATTTCATTTGCTGATTTCAAATCAAACCTCCAGTTTATTCAGATCACTCTGTATTTTGTTATCTGAAAGTACTATTTCACAGATGAAATGCCTTCACATACTGCTGTGAAGCACCACTGACCTGAATAAGTCTTCATTTCAAGGTCTTTTTATTGAGATTCTGGATGAGGTCCAGGTATGAAGTCATTACATGGTCAATTATTTGCCAGTCTGCTACAACAGTGTTTCAAGCACATGTACTGGCACTTTATGTACGTGGGAAATAGGATGAAGAGGAAGAACTTAAAAATACTTAAACTGACATTTCTGCTTTTCCATAATACTTTAGAAGAGTTTCTATATTTCCATTTTTATTTCTATACATACATAAATGAACGTGTGCACCCAACATTTTTTTGCCCACACACTGTCTGTGTAGGTTTTTGCATATTTCTGACATAAAACAATCCTTCTCTTCTACTTTTTTGAGTTTTTTAAGGCTGCCTCAGGGGTCTCTTGCGCATAAATAATATTTTTCATATGGTCTTTTTTCCTCTCCCTGCAATTATCTTTTTAGACCAATGAGTTCTCGAAACTGAATTGTATTTGAAACCAATAGAAGTGAAGAGGGGTGACTCAGTATTATGCTAATTTAGTTCTTGGGTCCTATTATATATTGTCCAGGTCCATTCAGGTTTAAAAGTGAAGAACAGAAGCTTTTATGTTTCAGTGTTTACATGAGTTTTCTCCTTTTGCTGAAGTATAATGGTTGATATTTGCATTTAATTAAGGCTCAACTGGAAGTGATACTGGATGTTGGCTCCATCAGGCTTGAAAGATGTCTTTGAAGCAAATAAATATTAGCATCCTGGCTAAGGGAGAAACTAAAGAAAATAACAGTGATGAATTTAAAAAAAAGAAAGGGAGAAATATCTTTCACACATCACAAGGTTTTCTCCAGATTTATCATAAAAATAAAAAGCACTTTGAGGAGGGGAAATTGCAAATGCAGAAACTGTGTTTTCGTATCTCCAGTACATGTAGCCACATGCTTCAAATGAATGTGACTGATAGAAGTGTTACCAGAAAACTGCAGCCAAAAAGGGACTGCTGGATTTTAAAATGTGTGATTCATTTTCACGTCATTAAGGCGCGAATTGTGTTTTCTTTTCCCTCTTCTCTCTCTGACTTTTGAACCTTTTCCATAGACATGGTTCTGTGGAGGCACACTTAACCTTTCGTTTGTTTTATTGTGCTCAAGCCTCTGACTAGGAGAGGAAAATGATGAGTTTTCTTTCTTTAAATGCCAAAATGTCATAAATTCCCACCTCCATGTATCGTCTCAGTTTCTGAAGACATAGGGGAGGTTTCCTTCTGAATGTTTTTCTGAAGATCTGTGCAAAAATGACCCATTTAAAGGCAGTATGATATACTTACTCTGGTAATGGAAGACAGACAGTTTTTAGAACTCTGACAGTTACAAGTTTGGCAGACAGTTTTGCCTTCTAAAAGATCTTGATTTTCAGAAAATGCTATATTATGATAAATAAATCCACTTCCAAGCAGCTCGTATGAAACATCAAAACGGAAAGCATGGAAAATCTGAAGCTGCATTCAAAATCCTTGCTTAGATACCAGATTTCAGTCATAATCCATCTGTTGCCAAGGTCTTAAAACCCATAGTACATCTGATCAAATTTTCTGTTCATGGGACAAGTTTCCTTTGATGCCATCACTGGTTTCTTATCAGCTGAACCATTTTCCCAAGGAATTAATCAACAGGATGACATTCAGAATAAGTTTCTTGGCAGCCAGGAATGAGAGGAAGGAGTGTCAAATTGGAACTACATAAAATTTTGTATTTAATTTGATTGAGATTAATAAAAGAATACCAAGTATTTTATCTGTATAATTTTTATTATTTATTTTTATTAGGTTTCTTATCTTTTGTCATTGATGTTATGTATAATTTTAATTATATTTTTATTTATTCATAATTGTTTGATGCTAGCAACAGTTCCCAAGTTTGTGTTAAAGTGTGTATCCAATATTTAGAAATCCTTGGAGAGGGAATATAGCAACAACAATTGACTCATTTATTTGCTAAGAAGTAGAAGATACTACATTAATCTTTAGTGGACTTAAAAAAGGCAGTCTTTGTTCTTGTAAGGAACCCAAGCAATCAAAGAATAAAATGCAAAAGTTCTGAGTAGAAAGCTGCAGTCACTACTCAGCAATGCAAAGTAGAATGGCACATGCAAATTAAAGTGCATACGGGATTTTTCAAGCTCTAAATCAAATTTGTTGGGATAAAAATGGCGAGAAAAAAACCTCAGACCTGCTCAGATCCCATTTTCTGAATTGATTTGAGCATCATGAGGTTGAATCTTGTGGTGGTGCAAAAAGAAGTTTTATGAGCGAATTATATTTATAGTTTGGTATTATCTGTTCTCCCCTTAAATGAATAAAAGTGGTTGGCCCCATTCCCCTCCTTACCCTGCCCCTCATACCTAATAAAGCTATTCCCCCCCCCAACTTACCTGCCAGTTACCCTGGTTCCGCCTCTTGTTCTAGGAATTTCTACATCTATCATTTAAACCCCAGCCCTTATACCTATCAATCTCCGTGATACCCATCCCTTTCTACTAGAAGATTCTGTTATATTTGATGTATAATTGGTTAGAAAAAATGTCATTCATAAAGTTATAGCCTAATTGGTGTTATGCTAACGTGATCCCACCCTAAACCCCTCCTATGTATTCTCCCCGTTGGTTAAATTCTGTTACCACTCCTTGTTACCACCCCCCTTTAAAGTCTGTGCTCCCAAGTATTCCTTGGTCAGTTGGCTCTATTCAGGGTTCGGGAAATAAATCGTCTACCTTGGACCTGTTGAGCGCGCTGACTCCTCTTTCACCCCTTCGCTCTCAACGATCGCCGCTCTCACGGTGGAAGGAAGCCTCTCTTCCTTTGGCTGCCTGCTGGCTCCCTGGGCTCGGGAGTCGGGGCAAGCTCTTTTATCCTACGGCAGTCCGTGGGCGGACTAGCTGGGACCACCGTAAGGGTCAAAAGCCACTGGACCGCCCCAGAATCTCATTTTAATCATTGAAACTTAAGAAACTGAAGGTAAAAATCCAAATGCCATCACCTGTACTTCCTAACACCTAGAAATGGGGAACCCAGGCTTACCTGTGATGTTTCACAGTGACTCAGATCAACTTTACTCTTTCCAAGGCCTCTTTCATGTCACTACAGAGAGTCTGTACCTCTGGTGAGAGTCTGTACCTCTGGTGAGAGTCTGTGTTAAGGGGATAGCTGATGAATATGAGTGGAAAGTCAGCTGACACAAGCATGTAAGGTACTCCATCCAGCCAGAATTCATCACATCCTGGTTTGAGTGGGCACCTGGAATGTGCATGGCAGTAACAGACCATTAGATCATCAGTTAAAATAGTCTTGACTTGGTCCTAAGCTGTCAAAGTGTTTGTTGTGGTCTCTTCAGTTACGAAGTTATCAAATGACTTTGACTCATATTTCATTCAATGGTCTGTCCAGTGCCAATTTGATGAATGAATAATAATTAACCATGGTTAAATATAATCACAGAATACTCTAAGTTGGAAGGGACCCGCGAGGATCATCAAGTTCAACTCTTAAGTGAACAGCCCATACAGGGATTGAATCCACAACTGGTGTTGTTACCACCATGCTCTCACCAACTGAGTTAATTGCAGGGTCATGGAATTGACTTTCTGTTGAGTTATTTCTGGTTTCTAGTTGTAATTTCCAGATGATATTTGTTTTGTCTCAGTCACTAATGAGATCAAAAGTTGCTTAGCTGAAGAACTACTGTGGTTTTTAAAAGACATTTTAAAGAAGGCAGTTGTAGACATTTCTGCTTACCCCGAGGTTTCTTTAGTCTGGCCTAAGCATTGAGGGTATTAATGACATTTATTTTAAATCACTTTCATATCAATCAGATTTCAAATTATTATTAACACTGATGTTTACCCTGAGCAAGAAAAACACACAAAATTTGATTTATATTCTCTACTGTTTTTATGATGTCCATTTAGAATTATTTTGATATACCAGTCCTGGAGGCAGAACTACTCTTGACTGCATGCAGGGAACTTTTAAACCTCTTCGACAGTGAAGCAGCCTGATTTCTAATGATACTATGATTTTTTTTGTGTGTCCCTGACCTAGGTAAGGCCGGTATTGTTTTGCTACCAATTAAATGAGGAGAAAATCGTCACATTTTTAGATGATGTAGCAACAGTGTTGGAACTTGCAGGTTTGAAGTACTCAAAACTTATCTTTAAAATGAGTATTTGCTGAATTTCCATGAACATTAAAACTCTTCTTTGAACCTCCAGAATCTTGAAGAAGATTCTGATTGAGCATGTGACTGTGTTTCTGCCTGTTGGATTTATTTTAAGAGCATGGCAGTTGAGGGGATTGCATAAAGTGAAGAAGTAAAGACAAGCAAGGAACAAAACACAGCATGTTGGAGGCGTATCTGAGAAAAAATTTAAACCACAAAGTGGCAGCATTAATGCATCAAGAGTGGAAAGGAACCTGGGACAAATACCTTGGATGGTGGGAGGTGTCTGGAAGCCCTTGTGAATGATGGTAGACAGCATATGGTCTGTGGGTGTCCACTATGATGTTTCCCCCCAGCAACACATGAACCGTACCCAGTCTCAAAGTCGTATTTCCTCTTAGTTATAGTTCTACATGCTCTTCATTTTTATCCTTCACGCCCTCCTGAAATGATACATTTGAAATGGTTTCTGGTCTGTTCTAAACATTTAATTCCTAGAAAGATATCAACAAACCAGAGGGACTTTTAAGGGGAGTGAGAAAGAAAAGCTATGGAGGTGATTCACAGTGAAAGAAAATATTCACAAGAGGTAACAATGGTAACTGTGATAACAATGATTGCTGCCCATTGCTCGGCAGCAATTTCAACACGTGTCCTTACCAGATACTCTCACAGTATCTATTTTTAGGGAGACATTCTTTATTGTGTAACAGTATATTTGCGTATTTAGCAAGATGTAGAAAGGAGGGGAATGGCTATAGGTCCTGATTGCTAGAGCTTAGAAAAGGGAGAGAGGAGGGAAGGAGATAAAGTGTTTTAATTGCATGAGTTCAAGATTTTTCAAAAAGAAAAAATGTGGAAGAAATAATGGTAATAATAATAATAATAATAATAATAGTTATGAAACCCTCCCCATTTTGAATGTAGAAATGGTGAATGAAAAATTACAGCCAGATTAACGAAGGTCAGCTGGGTAAAATAAACCCTGAACTCCATTTCTGCAACAGCAGAATTTTCAGGTTTTGCTCTCTCACTCATATATCCTTCAGGACAAAAAACCTGACAGACATTTATCCTGGTGTCATTGAGATCACATTTTGAGGACAATGGTAGAATTGAAAAGGAGATTAGATCACAGTTTGGCTAACACAACCTCTGTTGTCACTGGTGTTGTGTCAGAAAGAAAGGCCCACTGTCAGGAACCAAAGTGGCTCTGAGTGAGTGGCTGTGAGGGAAAAGTTGTTTTCCATTTGTATGATGAGAAAATCAAACCTGGAGATGAGAGAAGCATAATGAGTAGAGAAGAGCAAATAAAAAACCCTCATAATTTTTGTAGATTCACTGTTTACAGTAGGTATTAAAATCCTGCTATTAAGAGTTATAATTGTTCAAGGCTTTATTGTTTAGACACTTAGAAGTCATCCACTAACTCATATGTTTCAATTTCAAAGTAATCAAATAGAAACCAAGAAATCTTCATAAATTAAGGAGCACCTAACCTCAGAACATTAAATCACAGCAAGATATATATTGATTTGAGCATTCACATCTTGAACTGATCATAAAGCTCTCAAGAGCTTTGATAATATGGGCTTTACTCTTACCCAAGAGCAAGTTCACATAGTTATCTTTGTGTTGTTTGTACATAAAGGGTTATTGTTATAGATGAGTGTGTATTGTATATTGTAAACTATAATTAACTAACAGAGATTTAGGGGGAAAATAATGAATTTTGATAGATTAATTATTACTTCAGGTGATATAATTAGCATAGAAATATAGCAAGAAATAGATTCTATGCTTCTGAATTTATACCTGAAAGTGTCACTTGTTTACTGAAAACACTTAAGTTGTACTTGCAACCACTGAAAGCAGCAGACAGTATGTTTGCTCTACTGATACTTCCAAGCTCTGCCTTTACTACTGGTTCCAAGACTTTCTTTTAACATTTGTTCAAATTTTGAGATCAAGTTCCATCAGTGCCTATCAAAACAGGAATGACATTTCTGGGCAAAACTTATTAAAGCAGTCATTTAGCACTGTCCACATATATTAGAGAGTGAACTTTAATTTGTCAGGTAGCAAACCTGCTTAGAAACACAACGCCACAATGGGTATGAAAAACAATTTACTATAAATGATGCACCTAAACTCAAGACTATACATTGTGTTAGCAATGCATTCTTTGTGCCTTTCTAGAGTTTTGGCTCCTCAAAAGATGCAGCCTGTGTCTTGGCAGGGTGTGTGTATCAATGTGTGGAACACTTGGGTGTGAAAAACAATCAGTTGTGACAATCAGCCAGTCAGCAATCTTGAACACCTTCCATCTCTGCTCCATTTATGGGCATCAGTAAATAAAGCTCTGTTCTTAAAGCTGTGTTTTCATTTATTTTTTTCTGCCAGCTCGTGCCAGGCAACTTAGTGGAGCCTTCCAACATTGCCTCCGTATGGAAATAAATTGAATCAACATTGTATTTTTTTCCCCCAGCATAAAATGTTCCCTCTCTCTTTCACTCTCCTTTTGCTTCATGAGCAAACAGCTTCAAAATAAACAGTGAGAGGACCCTTGTAAACTTTGCTGTCAGTTACTTAGATTTGTTTTTGCATTGCTTTTTTAATAAATAGTTACATTAAAGAGGAGAAGAGGGAGAAAATCTAGTTCTACAGCTGCTGGTCCTCAGTTCATTCTCAGAAGAAAACTAATGGTCTCCAGATAAATATTACAGCTATTGAATCTTTGAGGAGAAATGTGCTTCAGTCTGATCCTTGCAACTTGAATTTGGATTTTTAAATGGTCTCTTTTTTTTCTAATGGTAAATGAATACTTGTTTTTTTCTGTGTAATTTTCTTCTTGGCTTACAGCTGGGTTAAAAAAAAATCCAGCAGACCTTTTCCACTTTCCTCCTGTGACCTCCCCCCTCTTCTTTTCTTTCATGAAGAATGACATTTTCTGTCCATAAGGATGAAAGTTTTCAAAGAATCACGACATCTGTAACAAAACCAAACAAACAAACCCCCCAAAATTACAAGAGCAGCAACAACAACAGCACAAACAATCAAACAACAAAAAACCCCCTAAGGACCTTGTGGAAAACATTCTGGGCTGTGGGAGAGAAATCCTATAGTTCATGTCCTGTCTTTCAAATGTGCTTTCACATGTGACTCCAGGCAAATTACTTGATCTCTCCAGTTCTGTATCTACATGAGCTCAGCAATATTTTTTAATATATGGATACACAGGAACTAACATTCTTATCACTGCAGCTGTATTCTGCTACAATTTAGATAAAACTATCTTTATAAAGGTTTAATAGTGTTTAAGACAAAATCGATTTTATATAAAAGTTACATTTATTGCGAGAAAACAAATGGAAGAAGAAAATATCTATGAATTTTCAGCTTATATGGACAAAGACTTTTATTAGCTGTTCCCTTGGTAACTTTTTTGCAAGAAAACTTTAAAGATAACTTTGCATTGGGGAGTAGAGAATCCTGAAATATGACAAAGGCTACTGAGAAGTCTTAATACAAAGGCACAATGTATCCCAAGAAAGCTTTCATGATGTCACTTTTATGGTTGAGTCTCTGAGGAAAAAAATATTCTGCAAAGAAAAGCACAGCAAGAGAGCAAAGATGATCAGATGTATTAACACACAGAGTTAGCAACATCAAAGCAGGTAGGTCCTCGTTGGGTTTTGGTTTTGTTGGGTGTGCTTTGGGTTTTTTTCTGAGACACTGCACTAAGCTCCATAGCACTTCTCCAGCTGGAAGACTCAAGAGCAAGGGGGAACATTTTGCCTTCCTTCACAGTAGCATTTCTGAAGTAGATTAGATGTGTCATGAGGGATGATGCAGGGTAATTTGTAGAAGGAGAAGATACAATTAACAGCCATGAATAGAAAGCAGAAGCAGTCAGTAAATATTTCTGTTCCATAATTGTAAAGAGGTGAGAATAATGTACTTGCACATCATAAAGAAGATGAAGTACCTTTCAGTTCACATATCATCTATCCAGGATAAGCAGGGAGGAATTTGTGTGACCTAGATGACTTACACATCACAACCCAAACTGGTGGTGGACATTTTGACAAATCCTGAGGAGAACTCAGAGGAAGCTCAGAAGAGTTACAACAACCTGTAAAAAGTATTCAAGAGGGATATTTCATGAAAAATATTTGC
>WEIT01001486.1:627598-646354 GCA_013389985.1 Dryoscopus gambensis
AAATATTTCTGTTCCATAATTGTAAAGAGGTGAGAATAATGTACTTGCACATCATAAAGAAGATGAAGTACCTTTCAGTTCACATATCATCTATCCAGGATAAGCAGGGAGGAATTTGTGTGACCTAGATGACTTACACATCACAACCCAAACTGGTGGTGGACATTTTGACAAATCCTGAGGAGAACTCAGAGGAAGCTCAGAAGAGTTACAACAACCTGTAAAAAGTATTCAAGAGGGATATTTCATGAAAAATATTTGCGTTTTTCTAGGCCAAAGGAAAATAATGGAATTTGATTACTGAGGATTACAGGCTTTGAATTTAAGTAATGCCAGAGTACTTCATGGTTGCTAAAAAAAAAAAAGACAAAAAGAAATTTGTTTGAGGAAATTACAAATTTTGGATGTCCAAAGGGCCTAAATAATTCAAGCCATTATTAATTATTATATTACTTAAACTTTTGTAAGGATGTAGAACCTTGTGGCATTCTAATTAAAAATATTGCACTGTGAATTACCAAGGAGGAGCTGATGAATGGTATAACTGACAAATTTTAAGGAGTTTTTATTCATGGAGAATTTTCATTATAGGTTTTTCTAGTGGGAAAAATCACCATGGAAAATGTACCTGATACTGCTCAATATTTTTATCCATGATCTGGTAGTAAATAGATTGACACTGTCAATAAAGTGTGTGATTGGCACAAAGAGTAGAGGAATGGTGAAAAATGATGAAGTGGAGCAGTCAGATACAATGACCAAGACTACCTGGTAAACTGATATATTCAACCAAGATGCTTTTTCAGTTCAGATAAATGCAAAATTTTATCCATGTAGGTATAGGGAATGCAGGTCATTCCTACAGCAAAGGAACTACAGAAGAAGATATTTAAAATATATAGGGATAATAGTAGAGAAAGAATCAGTGGGTTCTGCAGTGGTTTTCTGCACCAAAACCACTCATTCCAAGTCTTGTATGTGGCAGCAGTTAAAATAAAAAACATCTCCTTATATAGTATTGATGAGATGATTATTATCCTACTAATAATTCTAGAGCCTAAAATTTCAATGGAATATTAGAAAATTGGAAAAGAAATCTATTTTAGTTATTCAAGACGTGGGGAATATACATTGCAGTGGATCCTACTGGGGTTTTTAGCCTTTTTTGTCTAGCAGGGAAAGCCTACATGGATAGTCTGGACACTAAATGTCATTCAGTTGGGAAAGACAGTTTTAATACCGTGATTACTCCATAATTAAGTGCAAATGTACTTGTGAAACTAATAAAATTGTGCTGGATTCTTCTCTCCTAATTTCTCTGTACCAAAGGACATATTTTCATTACAGACTCTTGCCTCCATAAAGGAATAATGTGGTGAATCATCACTATCTGAGATAGGAAGAAGTTTGGACTAGATGATGATATAATGCTGCCTGCCATGGAAAGAGATGGTTATGGAAAGGGGAAGCCTGGTACTGGTGACAATCTAACATCCTTAGATTAGATCTTGGCTGTGTCACCTTTCAACCCAGTTTGAAGAGTTTTAGATTGTGACGAGGTTTAAGTCCGAGTAGCAGGGCAATAATTCCCAGTGGCCTGTCATCGACATTAATGATTTCCATATCAACAGGAACAATATCATAGAGATAATAGAAGTTACATTTATAGAAAGTGTAATTTATATAGAAAGTTACTTTTATAGAAAGTGTAACAAATTCCTCCCTCTCTACTCATTCCATCAGGAGGAGAGCTGTTGGTAACAGAGCTTTATAGCTGTAACAATTGATATTTTTCTCTGTAGAGGTACTAAGCTAAATCCCAGCAATATCACCCAGCAGAGCAGCTATCACAGCATCAGCTCCTATGCTGGTAACCAGATAATTTTCTTTATAGCACTCCTGAGTGTATATTTTATGTACTACTGCTAAAAATATCAATTTTATTCCTTCTTTAGTAACCTCTTCCAGAGATCATGCATCAACTTACATATCATATTTCAAAAATAATTATCTTACAAGGAAATTTAACTTGGTGTAAAAATAAAATGCCAATCCCATTTTTCTTCTACAGAAATGTCCTTATGCCAAGACAAGATGAATCCTTCACCACATGCTCATAAATGAAAGAGAAAATATGTTATCTAATGGTTCTTTGTTAGCAAACTATTATAACTGATTTATTTTTCTTAGTAATTGCACTGCTAGAATGTATCTGTGCTTAAACTGCTACCAGCTCTGTCTAATATCTCCTATTTTAAGCACTGGGCAATGAATGCAAAGAATTTATTATATTGTCACAGATGATGAATTAGGCCTTTATATTTCTAATACTGCCTAAAATGATTGCACTTTTTAAAAATTATCTTAGTTCTAGAAAAATGTAAATATTTGTTTAAGACTAGTTATTAACCCAAAAGACTGCGTTAATAAAGAGCAGGGAGAAAGTACTTTCTGTTTGTTGTCTTCCTGAATTTATGAACATATGCAAAGAAATTTGATATTGCAGATACTCATATTACTCTTGTTTCAAAGCTGTATGGGCTGAAATGCCCCACCACAAGGGATTGCAACTGAGAATATACCAGCAAAAATTAAAACAAAAGAGAAAAAAGGAGGGAGGCAACAGTGAAGTCACTAAGCAGAAGTTTTTGCTTTCAAATGACCAGCGCAAAATTTATGAGATAGGTGGCCTCCAACATTTTTCCAGCAGCTTGTCTTTTTCAAGTGTTCTGTAGGAGAGCAGAGAGGAAAATCTCTACATTTTCATGTGAGCAACCATTGTTTGTAAAATCACTGATATTGCTCTTTAAAGTAACAAATGAAATATTAAGACATTTCATCACAGCAAGTATTACGTCTGAATATAACGGTGCAGTTTTATGCTATCCTAAGAGTTAAAAGTTAGACAATATTCTGTTCCTGGTACTTTCATGCTTGTGGAGGACACAGTGTGGCATGTTACTACCTCATCACCTCATCCCAGTGCTACTGCCTGCTGCAAAAGTGTGTTCATGATCATGGTCTTCAGTGCAGTTGCTGGCTGAGCTGGAAGGATTGTTATTCAACCATGTCAATACTCAGGGAATGGCCCAGCTTGATTACAAAACAGCTCTCACAGAATGTGTTATAAGTGTGGATTATGGCAAAAATTGTCTTTTCCCTGAGTACAGCCATAATCTATTCCAGTTACTAACAGTCTCTATGAACTTTGATCAAGCACTTAAACCCTTGTCAATTTCTCTTACAGCTGGATTATGTTGTCCTTATTTCCCATTGTGCGGATTGCTTATTCAAAAGTTAGAAAACTCTTTTGATGGATTCCTGCTGGAAAGGTCGAGTCATATATCCCCAAGCAACTTTTACTGACCAAGTTTTACATAGTGAAAATGGATGGGGACTCACCTGTTGGAGAAAATTGCATAATAATAATGGCTGGAAAACCTACAGCCCCATTAAGAATGGATCTCCTTCCCTGGTGATATCCAGACAGCTGCGTAACATGACAATAGACTGCAACCTATCATCCAAGGTGTATAATTCATTATTCAAATAAACCTAGTTTAGGCATCTAGGAAAACTGGATTTTTACAAAAATCTTTTTTTTCCCCCCGAAGCTGATGGGGGGAGGGCCGACTATAACCTGCTTTCCTTTGAGGAGATATTCCTTTTGAACATTTTCCCTAAATTTAGCCTAAACTGCCACAGCTGTACACAAAGCACAAGCAGGAAAATTATATTTTGAAGAACACATTGAAGTTAGCCATGAAAATGACCGTAGAAAGAATCAAACAAGAAGAGCAGAGAGTGTCAGTTAACCAGCTGCTGGTTGTGAATTTTCAGTATTTAACTTCTTAGAAGCACTCAGGTTAGGAAGGCTCTCTGGAGGATTTGTAGTCCAACACTCAAAGCAGAACTAATGGCACAGTTAGACCAGGTTGTTCAGATTCTTGCCCAGCTGAGCTGGCACAGTGACCCACTACACCCTCTACAGAATGTCTCTTGGATCGAGCTGGTTCGGGGCTCTGAGGAGCCTGGTGTAGTGGGTGCCATCCCTGCCTATGGCTGAATGTTGGAACGAGATGATCTTTTAGTTTCTTTCCAACCCAAACCATTCTATGGTTCTATGAACTTTTGGGACCAGCAGTCCAGTTTGCTTTCCATGCACTTTAGGGTCCAGACTGCATTTGGAATCTCTGTTTGCCTACTGGGCACTTCTTGGATAATGTGTTTAAAGCCCTGCTTAATTTCAGGTGAACAACATTTTTAAACCACTTCGCATTCACAGACTCAGATGTTTCATTAGAGAAGAAACTCAGGTTGATCGAACCTGACTGATCTTAGTAAATCAGAGGTAGGAATTAACAAACACCTTCTTGTCTTTCACGTACCTTCCACGAGTCATGTTTTCTTTCAATGCACTAGTACTGGAGCCTTGTTCATTCTCTTATTTTATTCTTCTAAATTTCTATTCAAGCCCATAATTGGCAAAATCACCATGAGAATAACATATTAAACAGAATCAACTAGTAATCACTTTTTCTCATTAATTTGGAGTTTGATTAAGTCTTGAAGAAGTACTTGGTAATTTGGAATCTAGCTCTAAACATGTTTTAAGTATTTTTAAATCCTTGGTAAATTTTTTTGTCTCTTCATCATGAAGAATTAAATAGTCCTTTCTTTTTCAATTTTTCCAAGACTTGCCAAGATATCATGGCAATTGAGATTTTTAATCCACATTTTTCAGACTGAGATATCAAAATTTTAACGCCTTGATCCAATGTCACTATTCAGAAAGCAATTTGATTTTCAGGTGTTTGGCAGTTCACTTCTGAAAACTTCTTTAACTTGCCTGTGTCTCTCAGTCAGTTAATTCCCCCCCAACTCGGTAGGAAGCAGACTGAAACTAAGTGTAGTTTTCATACAGCTTTCTGAACAGCCAGCAGACAAGAGATACATCTTTGCTCCATGAAAAACCTAGGCCAGATATTTTATGTGCAGCTTAGCAGTGAACGGCTCCATATTTCATTAGCAATCTCCAGTACAATTCTGTGCTCCTTGTGCCTTTAGCAAAATGCAAGAAATTACAAGGATGACGTGGAGTGCAGGAGAGAGGAACATTATAAAAGGAACTACTTAGAAAGTGAGAAGTGACAGTGCTCACTTGCTTAATATTTGTATAAAAACCTCTTGAACATGAGAGGAATAAAAGCATTCTTTCTTTTCTTTTTTTTTTTTTTTTAATGCATTGGTGTGTTGCACATCCTAATTGAAACTTGTGGAGCAGAAAGCTGATCTTGCAGTAATGTTTGTGGATACAATTATGGAAATCCTTTGAGCGTGATTAAATTATACAGTGCCTGGTTATTGAAGTTGTTTCGATACTTATGCCTGTAGTAGAGTCCGTGGCAAAGTAGGAGGTGACACCTCCCTGATCAATCTGTTTAGGAAGGACAGAATGTGCAGCAGTTTTCCAATTAGAAAGTTTTTTCCAGTTATAAATACAATCCATAAAAGAGTCGGTTCTGCATGGTCTATTGGACAAATTTGAACACGTATGATGTAGAGACATCCTTGAAAGATCCCTATGAAGACCTGATCAGTATAAAATGGTTGTGTAACAGAAAAAAAGGCATGTCTTAATATTAATTGGAGTAAAAGTTTTCAGTTGATTATTTATTGCTAAATCCAGGTTTTTTAGTGCCTTTTATAAATCTAGGTTATGGAACTTGGTACAGTTATTTGTTTGAGATACTGTAGTTTATCCACCACCACAGAAATATAGGTTGATTTAGTTCTTGTTGTTCATCTCAAAGAGGTGGTTGATTTCTTTTCATAGGTAAAGAATGTTTTAATTTATTATGTGTTGTGAATACCTGGGCAAGTGTCCAAAGCTCCAGGATTTGCTGTTAATAAACAAAACTTGAGAATAGAGGAAGAAATTTTTTGAACAGAAAAAGAAATGGAAGTTGTGTCTAACACAAAGATATACTTTAAAAACAGTGTTTCCTGAGAAGAAATATGGTCCATCCAGAATATTAAAATTCAAATGCTTAACAGTTCTGTTTTCATGAAAAATCACATAACTCCAGAACAGCGTAGGTTTTCTACAATATTCAGGCTCCTAAAATTCACCAAAAATAGTCAGACTAAAGTCTGGCTTCCCAAAGCACAAATATCCTTTAGCTGCTTCCTCACTTATAGAGAAATTAATTTTTTAAGGCCATTATCAATTTGATCATCTCCATAACTAGATTTCACCCAGGAAGTGTTTTAATCACCCTAATAACTTTCAGTTCACTGCAAACTCACTTGCTTCTTGTTTTGGGTGAGGATCACCTATGGTCTAAGGGCTCTGGAGGAAGGCATTTATGCTATGTCTATTAGTAAATGGTTCAAGTGGTTAAGTATGTTCCTGCTAAAAAATTGCATCTCATTTCCAGTTTGAAGGTTTGGCTCTCAGCCACTGGGTCTTGTTATCATAGATGAAAGAGCCCTCTGATATCAGGCACTGCTCCCTGTGTAGGTGGAATGTTCCCCATGTTGTCCATATTAATCTGATTCATTGCTGCTACTGCATTACCTTTCATCAGTTTTCCTAACTGTCAATTTTCAAAATAGTGCTGGTTTTGATATGCTGCTTGTTTTTGTAGCTGAGAAGCCATGAAGTAGCTGGAGAGGACTTGAAAGAGATCTTCATCTGGATGAATTATTACTGATAGGAGAAAAAAATTCTACATCTTTGAAGGATGTCTTACACTTAAGACTACAATTTTCTGGCAACTTTCACCACAGAGGTCTCATGTTTGCTTTAATAAATGACTGAAGTGCCTAGACATTTATTTTTCTATGTCTGGTTCCCAGAATGGAAGCTGGAACTCCCATGATAGGCACCTTAGCTCAAGTTTTTCTGGCCTAAATTCCAGCAATATCCCCATGATTCCTACTAGCTACCTGCCCTGGTAGTGCACATCTGGCCAAGAAGAAACCCAAGGCAGGTGGATTTAGATGGAATTTAGAAAACGTCCCAGTGCCTGAAAAGTGTTAGCCACTGCAGAGTAATCCATGCAGTGAAGCAGATAGCCCTGGGAACTGTCTATAAAGCTGCTTAATATAGTGGAGTGTCTGAAATTCTTCCCCTCCTCTGCAGCTCAAACATATGGTTTAGAGCTCATGGAAAAAGAGATGGATTCCAGCATCCAGAAACCTCTACTGTGAAGAAGTCTACAGAAACACTTTCCAAGAATGCAGAGGAGATTGCAAAAGAGACATTATTTTCTCTTTTCTCTCAAACCTCCCAAGGGTTTCATGCATTTGCCTAGCAAGTGAGAAAATAGGGTGTTCTCATGAAATTCTCATGGGCCAACTCAGAAGGCTCTGTAAATACAGGGATGAGGCCCTTTTTGTCAAAAGTGTACAACAGCATCCAGAAATATCACTCACAGATCCCTCAGGTTCCAGTTCATCCCTCTTTCCCAAAAATCCAGGAAATTGCACGGTCACATTTACTTTCCTTTTCTGTGATTTTGGTTTTTTTATGTGACTTACTGAGCCATGACAAGTATTTCTTTTTTTTTTTTTTCAAAATATAAGAACACTTTGTTTATTCAGGAGCATTTACTACCAACTCAAAAATCAATATAAAACACAGTGTTGCTGTCATACTTGTATTCAAACAGATCCAAGACACATTACACCCTTATTTTTGTGGCAAACCTTTCTCCTTTGTGAAAAGCTTGTTTTAGAAAGTAATTGAAAGAAGGGTGAAAAGAGTGACTTGTCAGAAGCTGTGCTTCCAAGCTGTTTGGAATGGGGAGAATGATTTGGCTGGTTGCTTACCCTGAAATTTTTCAAGATGCTTTTTGCTCAGATGAAATTGCAAATAAAAGCTCAATTTGAATGTACTGCTGGTTGGTTGAACTTAAAATGACTATTGAAAATACAAGGGAATACCCAGTGGTCATAGTGTGGTTTCATTTTCATCTGGGAATATAAGAAAAATTTTTGTTTATATTTGAAAGATGATACTGAAGAATTAAATAGTGCCTCATTATCTCATCTAGTTCCACGTCTACTCAGATTCTTTTCTTGCCCTTATCCCTGTCACTGACCACACTGAATACCCTTCTAACTGAGAGAGAATTAAGATGTGGAATGAGATGCAAATAAACAAGTGCCTCATCTAGAGCTGGTGGATGACAAGACTACAGATAAGATTAAAGTTTGGGGTTTTACCTCCATAGAGACTTCAGAAAAATGCAGAGAGAAAAAACTGAAACTCACAAATTTTGAATGCCCTCCAACATTTGATGATTTGATTATGTTGTTCACACCTCTATTTATAGACTTTGAAGCTGCTTTGTGAGGTAGTCAGAAACCGAAATCTTTAAATGGCAAATAACTGAAAGAGTTGAGAGTGAAAGAAGAGACCCTCTTTGGCTGACAGGATTCTAGAGCCCATAAAAAAATAAAACCTGGTTCTCTGAGTAATCTTGAAAACACATGAGAATGACTATAGAATTTAGTTTCTCTTTAGGGATCAAAATAAGCAGCAGCTTTATTAGGATAATACAGCATTCAGAGCCTGGCCTTGGACAGCATAATGTGAACTGACAGCCTTTCCGAGGTGTTTTGAGGGTTTGTTTCTATCTGCAGTTGCTTCACATTTCCAAGTTTGGCTCTGAACACCAATAAGAGGCATTTAGCAGAACCAAATATTGGATCCAATTTTCTGAATGAACATTCATAGGACCATCCTTCTTCCCAGACTGAGACATTTCACTAATAAAGGATGCACAGAAGACATCCTTGACACTTTGTTTCAGAGTCTGCATCTATTACACTCTCGTCATGAAGAAGAGAAGCAAAATGTCAGAACAAAATAAAGGAAAATTATCAATCGATAAAAGAAAAGATATCAAACCTGCTTGCTAAAATAAACAGATAGAAAAAGCAAATTATTAGTGAATACTTGTTTTCTAGCAAAGCTACTGGGGGAAATAGAAGGAATATGAGCAAGTAAATATGCACAGCTTTCCTGGAGGAGAAATAAACAGGGATCCTATTATACTGCTGCTTATACTCAGCTTGGAAACTTCACTATAAAAGCTGCAGGGAATAGAAGTACACTGTATGCAAGCAGAACATCCTTGGACTGTTTATGACACTACATGCATGCCGTACCCTGAGGTTCCTATAAAATACTTACTATTTGCCAGTTCAAGCTTTTTGGCTTAGCTGTTATTTGGTTAATATTTCCTTCCACTGGAAGAAGTGCTCTGCTGTTGGTATATGGTGGAGTGCTACAGCAGCATATCCTCATCTTTCTCAGATTGCTCACAAATTTGCAGGCCACAGTTATCAGCCACAGGTATTCTAAACTGCAAGTGACTCTGCCTGTGGATCCATAGAGCAGGGAATATATACCAAAATTTCAACTACATTTATTTCTCCATTTCCATGGCTGTATATTTCTTATCACAGATTTAAAATGCATTTATTTACCTGGGCTCATGTACATGTAGTAGTCCAAGGGGATATCTGTAAATTTCAGGGTAAAATATAACACTGAGTAAATTCACAGGCTTTTACTAGGCAAACTGAAAGTTTTTCTTGGTTTTGTTTGGAAGAATTTTCAACTACTTCAATCAAGAAAACTTTTGTAAAAGGATCGAGTGGGAAAGGCAAAACAATGACAAAACTTGAACTCTCTGACAGAGGACAAGGAAGCATTTGATTAGGGGGAAGACAATTTGAGAACAATTTCCTTTCCTGAGGCTGCACAGACAAAGGAGGCTGTCAACTATTGCAAAACCCTGAGTATCGAAATGAAGGAGTTCTTGGTGCGTAGACTAGGATGGGAGAAATTCCTTGGGGTATATCTGTAAAAGCTTCAAGGACATAGAGTGTGGAGCAAGAAGGGCATACAGAGAAGGTCAGTCCCAAGGATAAATCCCACCTGCGCAGAGGCTGGAAGAGAGCACCAGGGAGACCTACTGCAGTGTGTATTAAACCTCTGCTGTTAAACCAGGCTCTACTGCACTGCTATGGCAAGTCACATGCTCTATTGCAGGATTGACTTCTCTGCCACCATCCCCATGGGCCAGACTTGTGAACACACAAAGCCCACTGCAGGACTCAGGGGCCATGAACAGCCTGAAGGCTCAGTCACAGAGTGGCTGGGGTGGAGACTCACCTCAGAGTGGCCAGGACATGAGCTTTTTACCTTTACATAAAAGGGGATATATCTTCAGGGGGTTCAGTAGCTTAACTGCCCATGGCAGCAGAACTCATGGGGAATTTTGCTCCGAAGGAAGTCAGTGATCAGGGTCCTTCTACCTTTTTCTTGAGATATTAAATATTCTCTCAGAGTAAACAACCTATTTGATGATTTTCCACTGACTGATACTTAGCTCTGGGAAAGGATAAGCTCATGTTGCCAAATTGCCTCTGGATTAGAATGTTGCATACCCCATTGCTAGGGACATTGCCTACTGCAGAAAACATTACAATTTAATTATATTGGTCAATGCAACATTATTTGTGAAATAAAATTGCCTTATAGGATATTTAGCCTTCCTGGATCTTTAGAGAATCATTAAACAAAGTAATTCCCTACTAGCTCAGACAAAAGGAGTTAATGAAAGAGCAAAGTTACCAGAAAGGTCTGAAAGCAAATGATTATGAGTTAATAATGTTTCAGGAATTTAAATGTAAAATCCTGCTAATAATCAGAAGAAATAGCTATGCAAGATCAAACTATCATGCAGAGCCTCCCACAATAATTTATTCATTAAAGAAAAGGAAAATTATTTTCCATTACTCCAAAGAATAACCTCACACTGAAAAATAAATTGGCATTTACAGTGCTTCATCTCTAGAAGCGAACAGGAAAGATATTTGTGACTTGCAAACAAAAGATTTATTTCTATTAAAAACTAAAAAACAAAAAAGCATAGTTCAATTCACTTTCCTGGATACCCTTTTCTAACATTTTCATACATTTTCCAGCTGTGTGATAGCAAAATTATAATCTAATCATTTAGGAACATCTAACATACTCTAATTGAAAACTTTGCAATTTTTTCAGAGTTTTGAATAGTCATTCTTACCTGCATGCAAATGCTCCTTTCCTATTTGACTGAAAGATCCTAGTAAATAAGTTTGGGTTTAAACCTCTTAATTTTTGGCAGTGTCTGGCATTCTGAGAGTAATGTTATAGCCATTTTTCCTCCAAAAGCTGTTGAGAATTCTTGGTGAAATCTCTTCACAGTCTGATGCCTACATACAGGAAGCCTGTGAGACTAATGCGTGAGGCTGTCAAGACTGGAATAATACAGAACTCCCTTCAACCAGTATGAAGAAAGATAGCAAGTGAATCTCTTTGGGTATTCTACATCATCTGATTTCAGTTGCCTATACTTAGACTTTTACTGTTCTTTGAGATATCTCAGATTATTCAGGCTTCTACAAGAAGCAGGCAAATGCACCATCAGACTTGAAGAACACCAGAACTCTTCCTCTTTGAAAAGTAGCTATTTGGGGCAATTAATTCTGGGTCATGAAACCCCACCTCTACATTTTTAGGTGTGGGGTAGGTGTCTGAGCTTCTGTCATAGATGGAGGATCTCTAACCAGGACAGTCCATGGAGCCTGCAGAACCATTTGGCTGACCTGTTACCAGGTCTTCTGGAGGACATGGTTTTCCTATAGTTCTTGTGTTGCATGTGCCAGCTGAATGGGAGCAAAGTTCAGATGGGGTATCAAGAATTTTTTTTCTCTAATCAGTACAACCAAGAGTGAGACAAGTTACTGGCAGGTGCTGTAGTCTCCATTTGTGGAGTTTTTCAAAACTCGGTGAGATAAATAACCCAGAGAAACCTAAAAGGACCCCACAGATGACTCTATGGCCTCATAGAGGAACAGAAAGTTGGAACAGAGACCCCCTGAGGTCTCTTCACACCTGGTTTATCCTCAGATACTGTAGAACACCTCAAACAACACTAACAACAAATGCTGACCTTCTGGCAACTGCATGAAGCTCTTGAGCAGCTCTGGCACTAGCTGGAGTTTATACATCCAGATCATACGCAGACATTTATATGTTGACAGCTGAATTTGGATCCTAGTCATGAGATGATGAATCCTGCTTCTCACATGATAGTTATGCATATGTAAAGAAAGGCAAGGTTCATCAGACATATTTTTTCCATCTAACTCACAGTGTGTTTATCCATGTGTGAATGTGAGACACATCATGCAGGAATACTAGAAAATACTATGTCTGTCTTTCAAAAAAAATGCTGTTTAGTTGTCTTCTGTGCAATCAATTTTCTGCTATTTAAGTCTAAGGGTAGACTAGAACATAAATATTGTTTTATTTAAAAAACAGAGAGTGAATAAACTGCTTTGGTTAAAACAGCATCAAGGGGTGCTTTATAGTAAGGATTTAAAGTGCTCAGGTTCTGAAGCTCATTGAAGAGAAGATGTAAAAATGCTGAATACTCTATTCCTAAGTAATTTACTCTAATTATCAAGGAAAAGGGGAACAATCTCTCCTTCTAAAGAGATTTCCTTCAAAACAGCTGTTACTATTCTTCACATCAAATTTTTAATTTGGAAAATCAGGAAGAGAGGTGATTTTAGAAGCTTTCATTTTGAATCAGTTCTCAAGTACTTACTGAAAAGAATCAGAGTGGTTTTCCACTAGTTTATCTGACTCATAAATCCAAGAGCTTTGAATGTCGGTGCTGATGTTGAACTTTCCACAGTAGTACCCTTCCAGAACTTTGCTGCAACTTAAGGCAAATCTGGAAATTACATAGACTGTGCAGCCAAATCTCTTCTTCTTTGGTTGATCAACTCTGTGGATGGGCTACTGACTAGCAACTCATAAATAGTAGAAATTTTGGTGGGCAAAATTCTGGCAACTTTGAGAGATATAAAGGAAGCATGAGGGGAGAAATACACTTTAGTAACTGTCTTCACAACACTCCTGTAAGGAAGCCAAAAATGTTCCCAATTGTACAGATGAAAACCAAAGGTGCATAGGTTCTCTCTTCTGAACTAGTCATCTAGGGCTTCACTCATATATCTAAATACAGGAACATAATGTCAGTTGATATGCCTCATGCTGTCTCTAGCTGCCAGTCCAAAAAGGCAAACTCTCCCGAAGATTCTGTGTCATATATTGGTCCTACACAGACATCTTGGATTCTCCAGAATACCTTCTATGTCACTAGACACATTTGTGCAGTTAACTGAATAATTGAATGTTTAATCCCTCCTTACAGTCAAAAGCAGGTAGTAAATAACTCCAAGATGCAGTTCATGACCTTGTTCAGACATTTAAACTGTTCTGAATCATTACAAATGTAATTCAACATCTTTCATAAAGCTACAAAAGACTGAATAATATTCCATTTATATGCAGCTACAGTTATTTTATATTTATTTTATATCAGATGCTGAATTTAAACCAAGTACAAAGTAAGTGTGGTCATATTAAGGAATTCTTCCTGTAACTAACACATGTACCACAATACTGCAGGTTTTTCCATACAAATGTGAAGCTGCTGAGTGTGATCAGATGCTGGCAGTAAGACAAAACACCAGCACAGAGAAGCATTAAAACTTCTCCAAATGTTTTGAAATCTTTCCCAAAAAAGTATTTTAAGTTGCAGAGAACTGTCATAAAAGTCATCCTGGGATACTTCTTCCAGAGAAGAGGTTGTTGTGAGCTGGGGTAGATCTCTTCCCATGACTAACAAGTGATAGGAAAAGGGCAAATGGCCTCAAGTTGCAGCAGGGGAGGTTTAGTTTGGATATTAGGAAAAATTTCTTCACCACAATGATAATCAGGAACAGGATGCCCAGGGAAGTGAGGGAATCCTCTTCCCTGGAGGTGTTTAAAAGACACATAGATGTGGCCCTTGGGGACATTGTTAGGTATACAGTTAGACTTGATGATCTGAAGGTTTTTCCATACTAAATGATTCTTTTTTGTCTTCTTTTTAAGGATCTCAAGACACCCACACTATCAGGAAGCTTCTGTGTTTTCTGAAGGCTCCCATCTTGCCAATCACAGGGGAATGCTGAGAGCTGACATTGAATGAACCCGCTATAAAACACAGACATTTGCCCATAATTGCATACATCTGTGGTATCTGCAGGAATGAAATAAAAATCTTTTCAAATCTCTGCCTTTATCACATATTCACATAAATAATGGAGTTTTTTCAATTTTGACCTTATCAAGGTCAAAATCTCTCTCTTTCCATCATTACCAGCTGTTTCTAAATTAACACAGTTTTCCTTTGAAATGAAACACATGAAAGAGTTTTATTGATTATTTTCTCAATAGAGAAATTTTCAATGGTAGATTATCACATCAAATATTCCTAACACTAATGAAAAAAATTACTAATGGATAACATGCTTTTTATTATGTAGAGAGCGAAGTGTCATCTTAAGTAGATTGATTTTATTGTTTAAATTCTGTGAACTGCAGAACAGCTCATTTAGAATCTGATATGGATGAAATTAAGAGAGGATTTGAAAGAAACAACCAGTAATTTTAATTTTAATTCTCACTGGTGAAACTAAAAATGACACATAGTCATTTAGTTTCATCAAAAACAAAGACTATTTTATCTATGATGGAGTTATAGCCTTCAAAAAAGGGAAACAAAAAACATTTAAAAAGATACTTTTGAATTAAAAATACCATTTTGAAAATATAAGAATGAATTATTTAGTCTCCCTATTTTCAGTACAAACAATTCAGAAATGTGAGAAATTCATAGTTTTAGTTCCATTAAATCAGCAGCTCCCAAATACTAACACACAAACCTTTTGACATAAAGGATTACCGAGTTTAAATTTGATCACTTCTAGCTCTCAAAAAAACCCCCATCAACAGATTGTGATTGCAGTTTCTTGAACTTTTCACTGACTTTTATAGCTGCTCACTTTCTAGAAGATCTTTGTTTCAGCCTTCCAGATCATATCTTTATAGGAAGGTCTGTTTAACTGAAAAGGCTGATTTCTTCTGCAACACAATTTTGTATGAATCCCTGAAATTCACCTGGCACCTCTGGTTTAGAGCCACAAGTGTCCACATTCCATGGTGGAACCCATGGATTGCACATGGGTTTTAAAGTTTACTGCATAATGCAGTTTTTACAGCACAGTTGTCACTCTTATGTATACAAAAGCATCTCAGGTGCATTAGCAATGTGCTCCTCTGGGGCTAACTGACTTTAATAGGTGTGTAAGCTATCACATTACTACACAGATTTATGCACTGTGGATCAAAAATAACACTTACTGGTGCATATCACTGTCCTCTTTCATGCGCTGGACACAAGTGTGGCTGTACATTTCTCTGGTCAAGACCATGGTGGTTTTGAACATACAACAATGCAAAGGACTCGTGGATATATCCTATTGAAGTTTTGCAGGAACTGGTAGGAGCTGCAGTTTCAGGACTGGCACCACAATAACCAAGTCAAGTCTTAACAGTGCAGCTGGTCAGTTCAGCACAGACATTCAGATATGATTCACCTAAAATCACCAGAAGTCTACTCTGAGGCAGTGTCATCCCAGGGTGCATTTAAGAGCCTTGGGGAGTTTACGCCTTGGAACCACTCTGAGAATGTTCTGGAAGATAGTTCTCTGTGAAGAAAATTAGAAGAATCATCAATATTATAATTCAGCTCCATTTATAATACATATGTTTAGCTTCATATATAATATATATGTTGTCCAGGAACAGGACAACACCAAATCACCTTGGTTTTAACAACAAAGATAATCCAAATTAAAAAATATCTATGTCTGGTAGAAGAGAGAGCTCCAATGACTGAATATACAGCAGCTAGCCCCCTACACAGTGTTTTGAGAACTATCACCCACCAGAATATTTATACTGAGGAACTCTTTGGTTAAATCTTGACCAGCTTCAATATCCACCAGATGTTATTCCAAGAAGTATACATTGAATATGACACACATACATTTTTCATGAAAAAGCCCCACCACAATTAGAATTTATGCTGTTAATTGCTGCTTTTGATAAATACACAAAAAATTTCCTTTTTGCCAAGCTCAGAGAAATGAATGACCTTTGGAAGCCACTGCCCAACCATCCAGGGAAGGAATTGGCAGAAAAAAAAGAAGCTCTGTACATACCCTTAGAACTGTGCTGTTTCTAGAGTGTAATTTTTTATAGTGGTTGTTATGATTGTCATTATAGAAAAACACAGATTGCCAGTTATACATATCTTTTTATTTTTCTGCCATGCATAGTAAATACTATAATCAATAGTTGACTACCATAATCACAGCAATTACTATGCAGCTTTAATATTGAATCACTGCCAAGAATATTTTTCAACATCAAGACTGTCCTACTCTTCTCACTGTAAACAGAGCAGTATGTTCCTCTCCAAACACTGCCCACAGGGACAACCTTTGTCCAGTTCCTCTCCCATGGGATTCAGCAATTTAGGTCAGATCCTAAACAGGTACGATGCATAAAAATAAGAGAATGCTGGTAAATCCTAAAGCCTTTACAGGCTGGAATTGCAAAGAGGTGTCAGGACAAACCAAGAGATGAAGAAGATAAATTTTATAATTCAGTTAGTATTAAAATACATTCTACTAAAAATATATATAATTCTGTGGGAATAAACACATACAGATACATATATACATATACATCTATTCACACGTGTGCACCCATACCCACAATCAAGCAAAAATGCATGTATGTATGGACACTGATAAAACTTTTTGCATTATAGTAATTTTAAACTTTCCATTTAAAAATATTAAGCCTGAATGAAAAAAAAAGCAGAATGAATTCTTGTTTCTAAGTGTATGTCAGTAGCTGTATCTTTTCACTGTAGGACTCCCCTCTCAAATTGTTTTGACACAGATAGGATTACTGCAAAACTGGTCATGAAAGGAACTAATCTTTTATGCCTACCCCAACTGTTAGTATATTCTTATCTGCACTGGCAGTGTTAAATCTGTAGGTAAATATGAATTTGCTGGCTATAGTATAGCTTCAAAAGATCAGCATCCTGACAGGAGAACCAATATAGCCTTGATGCTAAGCTTTATTTCTACAGACAGTTGCTAAGTATAAATACACTATCAGCTATGCAACTCTAATCTAAAGCTGTTTATTGCCACACCAAAATAAGACGTGGAGTAGAAAGAGTTTGAAAGCAAACCTAAACTTCAGAGGATATGTCAATGATTGATGACATTTTCTCGTCAGTTGTTATTTGTATGAATAGATAGCACTACTATTTTAGAAAAGAAAATCTTTAAAAATGCATAGGGAGTATTTGAAATAGGAGCATTCAGGCATTGCAGGGTCATGCATGGTAAAAAAGATGGGATGAAGAGGTGATATTTTGTCCAGTAACAGAATGTCAACACTCAGTAGAGCAGTAGGAAGAGTTCAGTATAATTCTGCCTTCAAAGACTGGCGGCTGCATGGGCTGGCTCAGTTAGAAGTATCCCAGGTCGACTTTTGTGAGACTGGGCTACATTTTAAAACAACTTTTTTTGGAAAAGATTTCAAAACGTTTGGAGAAGTTTTAATGCTGTTGTATGCTGTCATTTTGTCCCACTGCCAGCATCTGATCATACTCGGCAGATCTGTGTTCCCATGGCAAAAGCTGTGATGTTGTAGCATGTGCATTACAGGAAGGATCCCTTAACAGCAGGTATTGTATGATTCTGTGGTGAGCTGGGTGACCACACTTATGTGTCCTGACTTTAAATTCAGTATCTGATCTAATATATTAAATAACTGTAGCTGAATATAAATGAAATATTAATCAATCTTTCTTGAATTTATTGAAGGCATGTCAGGTTGCGTTAAGTTCTTTGGGAACATTTTGAAGCCATTTGAAAGAAGAAAAAATGTATTCCGCTTCTTCTCCCACAATGTTTTCCAGACTGGACCTTATCCCATTCAGTCATGAGATCTGGATAGGCTACAGAGCTGGGCAATAAAATGCTGTATGAAATTTAATGAGAGCAAGTGTTGGATTGTCCACCGGGGTTGGGACAATCCTGGTTGTACATACAAATTGGGGTATGAAAGTCTGAAAAGCAGCCCCATGGAAAGAAAGCTGAAGATTTGGGTGGATGGCAAACTGAATATGAGTCCACATGACTAATCAAAAGGGCCAGCCCTATGCTGGGGTTCATCCAGCACAGCATCCATCACTGGCTGGTCAGGGGAGATGATTGTCTTGCTCTACTCTGCACTAATTTGTCCTGGACTTGAGTGCTGTGTGCAGGTTTGGGTGCCTCAGTGTAAGATAGATACAAAGTTATTGGAGAGCATCTGAAGGAGGGGAATCAACATGGTGAAAGGCCTGGGGGGCAAGACTTGCAAGGAGCATCTGAGGTCCCTTGCTTTGTTCAGCTTGGAAAAGAGAAGAGGCTGCACCATTCTCCAGGAGGGCAGTGGACGGTTGGGTGCTGATCTCCTTCCTCTGGTGACCAGCAACAGAACATGATGAAATGGAATCAAGTTGCATCAGGGGCAGTTCAGATGGGACATGGGGAAAAGCTTCTGCACAGAGAAGCAGTCATTCCCTGGAAGAGGCTACCCAGGGAAGTGGTCACACATCAGCACAGTCAGAGTTCAAGGAGGATCTGGAAAACTCTCTTATTGTATGGTTTAGTTTTAAGTAGTTTTGCAAGGAGTAGGGAATTGTACTCAGTTATCCT
>WEIT01001486.1:648125-659923 GCA_013389985.1 Dryoscopus gambensis
GGAGGGCAGTGGACGGTTGGGTGCTGATCTCCTTCCTCTGGTGACCAGCAACAGGACATGATGAAATGGAATCAAGATGCATCAGGGGAAGTTCAGATGGGACATGGGGAAAAGCTTCTGCACAGAGAAGCAGTCATTCCCTGGAAGAGGCTACCCAGGGAAGTGGTCACACATCAGCACAGTCAGAGTTCAAGGAGGATCTGGAAAACTCTCTTATTGTATGGTTTAGTTTTACGTAGTTTTGCAAGGAGTAGGGAATTGTGCTCAGTTATCCTTAAGGGTCCCTTCCAATTTGAGGTATTCTGTGATTCTATAATTTTAAATCAGGTATTACAATTACCACATTCTTGCTGGGGGCTATCACTGCCACTCTGCTGAGTTTCGTTCTCGCTTATACACCCAGCATGGTTGTGTTTAGCATCTGCTGCAAAGGAAAACAAAGTTTCTTTCAACTTCTGGGGTAAAAGGTCTTTGGGGCACTGAGGCAGATTCAGCTTCAAAACTGATTCGGCTCTTTCAGTACTTGGCTCCCTAAATACTCACAAGATGAATGTGTGCACGCATGCTAAGTTGCCCATAGAAAATGATTGTGGTCGCAGAGATCATGTTTCACGTTTTCTTCCTTACTATTTATGTTCTGCTCTGAAAGTAAATGAATACTAAATTGAATCAGCAATTCAGGCTTGCTACATTTCATTGATCTATGACAGATCAGAGCTTGATGCTGAGCTAATATGGCCCCAGGCACCAACCTTTACCACTAATATGGTTTTAAAATTCTCTACTCAAATCTATTTATTATGAATGTAATCTGTTTTAGGAAAGCACCTAAATCTCTACTAATGATTCATTCAGATGCATGCACTGTCCTCATTTAAAATGTCCAGGTCAACCCTGCTTTTCCTGATTATTTTAATAGTGCACATTGCTCTATATTACCTGGTTTGCTTCCTCTCTCACTCTGTTTCATATATTTTTTGCCTAACTCCCACTGATGACAGACTGGGATGATTTATTTCCTTATGCAACACTTTTTGTATTCTATAGTTATTTTTTGCCACAGTAACACTTTATTACCTTCCTCTTCCAGCAGCTCACTGTCTCAGCCACAAGTAAAATTTAGGGAAGTTTTCTGAAATTTCTTATGATCTGCCAGCCAAAATTTTATCTGGGATACTATACCCCAGATTCTTAACTCAAAAAAAATTAGTTCTGGACCTCAGTGGTTCTCCAGTGATTGTCATCCATCAGCACTAACAGGGAAGTGAGTAGATTCAGCCTCCTGATGTCAGCAGATAGAGTGCAAAAACATTTACATTTGTCATCTGGCTTGTCACCTTTGATAAGTCCTTTCTTTACGCCCTCTACTTTGCTTCTTTGATCCACAGCACCTCCTTCAATTTCTCCTTACCCTCCTCTCACGTGCTTATTCCTCCCAAGCACAAAGCAGGGAAACGGATGTTTCTGACTATTTACTAAACTGAAAAATAAAAGTCTGTGTTCAACTGGAATAATAATATTTTGGTCCTTCATCTAAAAGTGTTAAAAACAAAAGCCAAAAAATCCCCAATATATTTTCAGTCTTAAAACAACTTGTCAATCTATTGTATGTGATACTTCTTGGGGTTCTCTCCTTTTTTTTTTTTTTATATTTTCTCTTGAAGAGTAGGTAATTTGTCAAACAAAATGCCAAAACTATGAAACCTAAAAGAACATTTCCTTTTGAAATTCTTATATATTTCAGTATTTTATAATGCAATCCTTAATTGAAAACTATTGGCCATAATTGGGCTTAAACTGCTTCTCAGTATAACTTGAATTCATGAACATATGAATTTTTCAGTGAATTTACTGTCCATAGAAAATTTGTGGCCATGCCTACATACAAACAATAAGTAACAAGGTACTGTTACTCCTATTAATGTTGTATGCTTTGGCTTAAAATTTACACTGTCTTGTTAAAATCATTTCAAAATGTATTCTGATTTCAATAAATACCCTCGTGCTTCTGATGAACAGTGCATTGTCTGCAATCAACTTTGAAATTTGAAGGCTTTGGATTTAATAGGGTCATTCAAATTAATTCTATGTTAGATATATCTACACATCTCCTAGAAATACCTTCCATCTTTTGAAATTTCTCATCTAAAGGCTATAAAATAACAAAGTACATAATCTTGCAAGATGTCTACCCTACTAAATAGGAGAAATACTTCCAGGCTGGTTGGTCTCTTGAGGATTTGTTTCACAGCAGATTTCAGGCTCAGCTCAAATTTGCCCTTGAACATAAATACTGTTCACCATTTGTTGTACACCTAGGTTTTATTTATCTGAGTTCTGGTGGGGCAGCTCATTGTTTCAGAGGAGTTAAAAAAGCACCTGAAAAGTCATGTGCATCTCAGTTGTGCATTTCTTCTGGTTGTCAAGGAAACCACACCAGGATTCCTGGCAACAGGCTTCATCTCAATCGGTAATGGAAACACCACAGGTATTAGCCAGTCAGTCACCTCCCACCGGGTGCTATTTTGGGAACAAGTCAATAGATCAGATTCTCCTCTTCCAGCAGTTCTGAAGCTGTGTGAGGGTTTGTCGTGTGCCTTTGTCTCCATGGGGCTCGGCTCTCTGGCAGTTTCTCTGGGCAGAGAGCCATCCTAGAGGTGAGGCTGTTAAACACTGCTCTCAAGGTACAAAAAAGCCTTCAAAGCACTATAGTAAACCTGTCTCTAACTTTCATAAAGTCTGGAGTGAGGGCTAAAAATTATCAGGGGGAGGAGAGTGATAGCCTTTGTTTCAGATGGACAGTTTTTCTCTTCATGTACCAAAACTGTACAAAAGTGTTTACGTTTACAGCCTTAAAAAAAAAAAAAGGCATATTTGTAATGGATACCTATTTAGTCATTAAATGTCCTGAAGATGTTGACTGAGAGCTCCAGTCCTGGGAGCGGCAGAACACTATGGTTATGGTTCTGGGGTCACCTGTAAGTGCTACAGAGAGTCACCCAGACTGAGAGTCAAAGTGCCCCTGCTACCAGCCTGTTCCCAAACTGAGTTTGTCCTGAGAGCATCCAGAAGGGTAAAGTGCTTCATTTTCATGAAGGGGAAAGTAAAGCTTTGGGTGTGATTGGGGATGTTCATAGGAAATGACAGAGCAAGCTAGAAGAAACTTACTTGAATGCTAAGGGGAGGAAATAGGACAGGATAATGGGGAAGACTGATGGTAGGAGAAAAAGAAAAACTGTGATGCACAGCTGAAATGGATATGTAAAATGCAGATTCAAAACCTGTGGAGTGGGAATGAAAGAATGATAAGAAATGTCACACTGGGGAGAAATGGTTGTGGACAATTGAAAAACCAAGAACAGGGAATTTATGGTAAAAAATGGATGGGCCTGTTCCATCACAGGACTGCACGGTGTTTCAGTTTGTGAGGGGAAAAGCTGAGGTAACTCAGAAAGGAGAGAAAGAACTTCATAGGGGAGGAATGCTGGAATTCCCTGGCGTCACCGGTAGGGAATGGAATGAACATTCTGGGGTAAAATTGAGCAGTGTGGGAACAAAAGCTGCAAAAATCTGCAGAGGACATGTAGCAGACATTTTGTTGGGAAAATCTGAGGTGATCTTTAGGGGAGAAAAATTGGTTTTGGGGAAAAATCTGAGGTAATTCATGTTCCTCTGAGGGGACATGAGGGTCACTGAAGGGGTGGCAAATGCCCTGTGTGTTGCCGAGAGGGCATGAGGGTGACTGAAGGAATGGTGGGCACCCTGCATCCTGCTCAGGGGACATGAGGGTCATTTGAGGGGGAGGCAGGTGCCCCGAGGGTCACTGAGGAACCACGAGGGTCTCTGAGAGGTGTACAGGTAATTTGTGGAGGACAGGAAGAGAAAATTTTGTGATAAAGCCTGAGGGAAATTTTAAGGTCCAGAAGGAACTTTTTTGGGGTAAAATCTCAGATAATCTGCAGGGGACTGAATGAATAGTTTGGAGGCAAAATCTGAGATAATCTGTATGGGACAAATAGGGACTATTTATGAGGGAAAATCTGAGGGGAATCAGTAGTGGACAAAAAGGACATTTTGGGGTAAAACTGAGCAGTATGGGAACAAAAGCTGCGGTAATCTGTGGAGGATGTGTAGTGGACATTTTGGCAGGAAAATCTGAGGTGATCTCTAGGGGAGCAAATTGGTTTTGGGGAAAAGTCTGAAGTAATTTGTGGAGAACAGGCAGAGAAAATTTTGTGATAAAACCTGAGGCAATTTTTAAAGGCCAGAAGGACCATTTTCTGGGTAACATCTCAGGTAATCTGCAGTTGACTGAATGAAGGCAAAATTGGAAGTAATCTCTATGGAAGAGAACATTTTGGAAGGAAAATCTGAGGTAATCAGAAGGAACATTTTAGGAGCAAAATCTCAGGTAATCTGTAGGGGATATTTTAAAGGCTAAATCTGAAAAAGTCTGTGGGGGACCGAATGGATATTTTGAGTGCAGAATGTGAAGTAAGTTGTAGGGGACATTTTGGAGGGAAAACTTGAGGTAATCTATAGGGGACAGAATGAAGATTTTTGGGATAAAATCTTAGGTGACCTATTGGACACACCTAGGGGATGTTTTGGAGGGAAAATCTGAGGTAATATATTGGAGGGTCAGAAGTGATATTTTTGATGGAAAACCTGAGGTAATTTAGATGAAACAAAATTAGGGTTTTTCTGATGGGTAGTTTACAGAGGACAAATGAGCATTTTTGAGGGAAAATCTTTTGTAACACAGAAGACAGAGACAGCATGTTTGACAGAAAATCTGGGATAACTTAGAAGGGATATGGGTGACATTTTTAGCTGAAAACCTGGGATAATTAAAAGGGTACTATCATGGACAGGGTGGGAGCTGCAGACAAAACCTGTTAGAAAAGCCCTCCTGTTGGGTCATGAGGTGCAAAAAGGACCCCCTGGATTTCTAAGCTCCTCAGAGAGGAACCTGGGTGTGGCTGAATCCAGTCTCGGCCCCAGATTGTGTAAATGGTTTACGCCTAAAAGATTTTATGGATGTAATTGAACATTTCTACAATTTTGTCCTTTGGGATAAAGGATTGCAAACCAAATATATTCATATAAATTTATATGATTTATTGTAATGACTAGACAAAAATATTTTAATTAGAAGTATTCACTACACAGTATAGCAGCTATAAAAACCACTGTAATTATGATGCACTGTTTTGAAGCAACATTGAAGTGATTATATTAAAGCTAGCAAGAAACAATTATTCAATAAAATTTAATGTCACTTAGCTATAGCAAAAATGGTGGCAAATCTCTTTTCTTATTGTTGAGAAGTAAGTGAGTGGTGTCCAAACGCAGGGAGGAATCTTCACATACAGAATTCCAAGAAGCAATATCTTGGAACACCTACTGTTAAAATTCGGGACTGGGTGGCTCGAGGCTCACCCTATGGGGCTGTTGGGTTGTAGTTCCCTTCAGGCGTAGGAGCAGGGGCTTCTCAGGCCTGAGTGTGTCACCGTCCATTGCCAGAAGCTGTGGGATGACGAGGCAGAGGGAGCAAGAGCAGCGGCTTCGAGCTCAAGAGTGGAATGGCGAGGTAAGAGCAGCAGCTTGGAGCTGAAATTGGAGGCTTCTGTGAAGTCTGTGGGTGGTGGCTTGAGGATCTCCCTGGTGGGTCATGGTTCCCTTCAGGAGCTGGAGCTTCTCAGGCCTGTGTGTGTTGCTGTCCATTGCCAGAAGCTGTGGGATGACAAGGCAAGAGGGAGCGAGAGCAGTGGCTTTGAGCTCAAGAGTGGAACGGCGAGGCAAGAGTGAGCTTGGAGCTGAAGAGGGGGCACGAGAGGCCCTCTGGGCAAAGGGCCTTGCTGGCATGGCCAGGGCACCTTCTCAGTGCCGCAGCTGGCTTTGCGCTCGGCGACCTCCCTGGGAGCAGGGCTGGGTCTTTGCTGTAGTTGGCCTTTTGCCATTGTGCTCCTTTGATTGCCTGGAGAGAGGGGCAACCCTGTAAGGAGGGTGAGAGGCCCTGTCTCCGCACCTGAAGGGAGAAATGGAGTTCTCCGAGCCCACCCTCTGAGCAGGGCAGGGCCTTTTCCCCAGCCCCGGCAGCTTTCTGCCTGCTGCTGGCCCCTGGCCAGCGTGACCCCCTGTACTCGGGGTGCGTCACAGCCTTCGTCCCTGTGCCACCCCTGAGGCACCTCAGTGTGTCGAGACCCCTGTACCCTCCCCACAGCGCAGGGGCAGGTCTGGTGCTTTCCTCTCCCACTCAGCAGTAGGGACAGCTCCCCAGCAGGCTGGCTGCACAGAACTTGCTCCCTCTTCTGGGACTGTCTTCCCGTCCCTTGTCTTCCCCTTAGTTGGTGTGAGCGAGCAAGTGTGGTTGTGCTTTCGGCCCCCTTTAGAAATAGAGCAGCGTAGCTTAGACTTCCCAGGAGGGAAAGAGGAGCTCTGTGCAGCCACAGGGAAGTCCCCAAGAACACATGGGTGGAGAAACTGTCCGGCCTTGCCCCTGCTTTCTGAGGACGGAGTGAAGCTGCTTAGTGGTAGTGTGGGCGCTGTGACCCGCCTGTAGCCAGGGCCTGGGTCTGTGCCTATGCTGCGTGGCCGGCAGTCGTGCTGGTGACCTGCCAGCGTGCCAGCCCTGTACTTGGGGCGCGTGTCACGACCTTGTGGAGCCCTTTGTCTCCAGGAGCAGCCCTGGGCCCCTGTGAGCAGGCCGAGGGAGGCTGCTTAACCAGGTGACAGGAACGAGTGCTCCCTGGCCCTTGCAAGGGTGCAGGTTGAAGAAATGCTGTGCCGCAGGGTGCAGTCCCGCCTTTGGCGCTGCTTTGGGCTGGTGTGGCCTCCCTGCTGCCCTTGTTGAGGAGGCTCCCGGGGCTCCTGCAGATGGCTGTGTTGCCCTGCTGCGCTGTGGCCAGGCTCTGGCCGGCCCCTAAGCGGGGCGCAGGCCAGAGCCTGTGTTCCATGGAGCTTGTTGGGGGTGCCGGGCTGCGAGGACGGCCCTGTAAGTGGGGTTGTATGTGTCCCCCGCCCTTGGCGAGCGGTTGGAAGGACCCTCTGTAATCAGGCAGGTATCCCTGGCCACGACTTTCAGAGGCGTGGGGCCAGGAGTCATGGGGCTGGGTGCGTACCCTCCGGGGCATGAGAGGCCCTCTGGGCAAAGGGCCTTGCTGGCATGGTCAGGGCACTTTCTCAGTGCCGCAGCTGGCTTTGCGCTGGGCGACCTCCCTGGGAGCAGGGCTGGGTCTTTGCTGTAGTTGGCCTTTTGCCGTTGTGCTCCCTTGGTTGCCTGGAGAGCGGGGCAACCCTGTAAGGAAGGTGAGAGGCCCTGTCTCTGCACCTAAGGGGGGAAATGGAGCTCTCCCAGCCCCCAGCCCACCCTCCAAGCAGCTGAAAGAAAAAATATGGTAGTGGTGAAGTACTCAGATAAAAAGTGATTATAAAAGGAAGCAGAGTTAATGAAGGAACTGTGAGTAATCATGGCAATACTTGCAAATCTCTGCAAGCAGCTTCACAACCTGGTGAGTTCGACGTTTGTGGAAATCAGTTCCTGGAAGGAAGAGTAAAAGAAATAATCACAATCACCTGAAAGTCATCAAAAAGTAACAGCCGTAAACTGAATAAGAATAAATAATACCAAATCAAATCCGATTTCATCGGTTATAAAGTAAGAGGATGTATGGAAAATGTCATACATTACATACCTCAGCTTCAAGAGCAAGCACTTTGATAGTCTTCCACAGTAATTCATAAAAATTGAGGAAGGAAAAATGGAAGAAAGTAATTGAGTACACAGCATAGGGAAACATACTTGGAAAATGATGTGTAATGATTCAGTGTTGAAACTGAAGGATGAATTTAATGTTGTCCCTGAAGGACCAGTATAGAGTCTGTTACTATTCAGTATTGTCATTAATGAGCTATTATGATCTTTGCAGTTTTGCAGGTGGCATTGATTGGAGAGTGCCTGAAGAACTGGAGGGCAGGAATCCAGGTGATCCTATGGAACCGGGAGTAAGAATTGACAAAAATGATGATACTTCATAACAGGGATACAGATAGTGTTCTTAGGCAAAACCTGTGACCTCTCCTAATACAAGATAGTGAAGAAGTAGTTGGGTTGCAGATTTATAGGAAAAGACTAAGATTTTTTTTTTTGCTCTCAAAAGACCATGAAACACAATAACAGGTTGTAGGAGAAACCCCACAAATTCCAAAAAAATCAGTATAAGCAGGAGTAAGCCTCGTAACACAGTCCTTCTCTCCATTCAGAACTGGGGGAGACCTCAGCTGGAAATCTGGGTCCAGTTTTCTTGGGCAGCCAGGAATACACTAAATCAACATCCAGACTGGCATAAATAAAATGTTGCTCCAGCTCAAATTTATGATAACACAAATATATTGGAAAAGTTGAAAATAATGAAATACAAGAGGGAAAAATGACTCGTGCAATGAGTAATGCAGCAAAGGACAGAAGAACTGAAAATTGTTACTGTTTAGATTTGATAGAATAGTCAAACAAGAACCTAGTGGATCTTTCAATTGAAAAGTTAAAATTAGGTGGGAGTTTCTATTTGAAAGGGATAAAATTGTCATTATAAGAGAGAAAGATGCCATTTCTATTAGAACCATTATTTCTTTTTTTTGGAGTCCTTAGAAACTCAATACTACACGATTTTGAATGTTGATAGTTCTGTTTTCTAACTCTCGCTAACCTGGGAGGAGACATGTTTCAAAGACAGGAAGTTAAATTTCTTTGCAAGACAGTGTGTGTCTAAACTGCTGGAAACCAGTTTGGGAGATACATAGACAATGTATCGTGTATGTTAGTACTTATCTCTGAAGAAAAATAATATGGAATAATAATTTTCTATCACAAAATGGGCAGGGCTCACACAGAAGAAAGATCTTTTGTGTTGAATACATGTGATTTGACTCCACAACTGGCCCTTGGTAGTTCCCTGTAAAGCAGTGAGCATGACAAGTATATGACATGCCAACTTTGATGTTTAACCTTGCTGCTTCAAAGGCTGGATAAAAAATCCCCCTCAAGAATATTGCTCGAAGTAATAATTGATAGTGACAAGGAAAAATATACAGTTAATATAGTGAGAGTAAACAAGACAAATTTTAAGAGCTTAGTAAAATGATGAAAGCAGTTTTCTACAGTTATTATAGAGTCCTTTCTGGTCAAAAAGAAAAAGAACAACAATTAGGTAACTACTGTTAACTGCATTAGAGAAAAGCACCAGAAGATCATGAAATGAAATATGAGAATAATGCAATTGGAAAGAAACTTTGCTCTTATTCACTGTCTACTCCCCTGTAATTTTAAGAATTTCATTGTGTATAATCTTTTATAAACCAAAGAAATAAATTTATGCTTTTTTAAATTTATCTCTCCGTCAAGTGGTAATTGAATTTTGAAAACTTGAATAACCTCACAGTTTGCTTGTGTTCCCCTGCAGATCTGTGTTCAGACCCTCATTCTGTAGCCCCTTCATTATTGTTTCCTCTATCCATATCTTTCTACATGTCACCCTCCTAAGGAAAATGTTATGGGAGTTTTTTCTGACACTGAGATTCACACCAAGAGATCGAAATTTGTTCTTTTAAAGGCTAAAGAGAATTTCATGGTTATTAACATGCTGGTTTTTTCAATGCAGCTTCTCTATGTGCTTATTCTAGGCAGGGCTGCAGGCATCGGCTTTTATTAAGCTTATTCAAAACTTGCCATTTTAGCACCCAGTTTGCTTATAGATTTGAGAAAGCTTTGGTGGGTATTTCAACCCAAATTTGTCATGTGCAGTTTGAAACTGTGATTTTATATCTTTCGAGACTTGAAACACTCCATCAAATATTGCAGAGATATAAGAAATATGGGCACAAGGATAGCAGACAGAGAAAACAGTTTCACGTCTGTGACCTTCATCTGTGTAGATCAAGAAGGGAAAAAAATGTGGCCTGAATTTTTTTGTAGAGCCAAGGGATCTTTTTTAACCCCTAAAAGAGAAGGGAAATGACTCAGCACTCTTACTCAAGGCAGGAAGCAATGGCACAGAGGGTCCTAAGTGTTTTGAGGCTTGATGTCCTTTGAGAAGCTGCAGGAGAACAGTCTTGCCTTATTCTCACTCAAGAGTTGTCAGGGTTCCCAGGACACCTCCAGGAGTCCCTCTTGCTGTAACACTGGAGACACATGTTTTTCTAACACAGAGCTTCAGGACCACAGGCAAAGTATTTAAATTCAATTTTCTGTAATTCATTATTAAAAGAATCAATAGTTAGGAGGAAGAAATATCAGGGAACAAAAAAGCTATAGAAGGGGAAGAAGACATATGTTGTATGTCACATCTTCTAAATCCTAATACAATGTTATTCAGAAGTTTATAGATATTTATGTCTTTAGCTACAGCTGAACACTGATTCATAGAAAAGCTGAAGACTCTTGGCAACTTCAAACTCAGTGAACTGAAAAAGCTAGATGCTGTCAGAATGATCCCAAGGATAAAACAGAGCATGGCAGAAGTATATTAACCCAGGATAATGCATAGTAACAATTACAAATAGAATAATAGAATCCTCCATTTTTTAGGTTGCAAAAAACATCTAAAATCACAGAGTCAAACCATTAACCGAGCACTGCTAAGGCTGTCATTAAACTATGTCCCCAAGTGCCACAGCTGCATGTGTTTTAACTCCCTCCATGGATGGTGACTCCACCACTGCTCTGGGCAGCCTGTTCCAGTGCTTGACAACCCTTGCAGTGAAGAAACGTTTCCTGGTATCCAATCTAAACCTTCCTTGGTCCAACTTGAGTTAAATTGAGCACACTGCTGTCTTATGTTCAGTCGCTGTCAGTGAACACCCTCAGGTCCTTTTCTACCAGGCAGTTTTCCAGCCAGTCTGTTCCCAGCCTGTAGCTCTGCATGGTGTTGGTTGTGTTTGTTTGCCTTATTGCGCCTCATAAAACTGGCCTCTGTCCATCAATCCAGCCTGTCCAGATCCATCTTCCTACTCTCCAGAAGATCAAAACTCCCACCTAACTTTTCATGAACGAACTCACTGAGGGAACACTCATTCCCCTCATCCAGATCATTCATAAAGATATTAAACAGGCCTGGCCCCAACACTGTTTTTTAACCCAGCAAACAGTGCATCCATCCACACCATGGGAAGCCAGTTTCTCCAGGAGGATACTGTGGGAAATAGGGTCAAAGGCTTTACTAAGGCCTCGGTAACCAACATCTACTGTCTGCTCTCATCCTCCAAGTGGGTCACCCTGTCATAGAAGGAGATCAGGTTAGTCAAGCAGCCCCTGCCTTTCATAAGTCAGTGCTGATTGTTCCATATGATGATCTGCTCCATGACCTCCTGCTGTACCAAGGTCAGACTGCAATGAGTCAGATGGCATAAAGGCCCAATGGAACTTCCATGTTAAATTAGAAAATCTAATCTAATCTGATGTGCCCAGTATCGACAGCGTCAGTGATATGAAGGGTTTTGTATATTATACAATGTCTGATGAAAAGATGAAGGTTTTATTATTCACAGAAATACCTGAGCTTTTCAAATCCTTCTGTAAGTCTTAGCTCTATTTTACCTTGTGACAATGACTTGCACAGATTAATTACTTGACTAATAAACCACTTTCTTCTTCTCAATATAAAACTTGCCTTAAAACAGTATGACACATCCACATTCCTCTCTTTACTATCCATCAGATCTTTTATTTGCCATGTATTGAAATGCGAATAGCCAAAAATTATACTGCTTTGTACAGATATTTTTTTCATAATTTTCATAAT
>WEIT01001487.1:5528-21345 GCA_013389985.1 Dryoscopus gambensis
TTTACCTGTTTTCAGACTGCGCTGTGCCAGCCATTAAAGGACTGTGGGAATGTGGGGAAAGGGAGAAGAGGAAGAAAACTCTCAGTAGGACCCAGTTATAAGGTCTCTCCTCTTTCAGGACCGATGATTGGTTTCCTAGAGTACCTAAAGTACCTCTGTGGCAGAAGGAGAGTTGTTGATTCCGTTTAATCTATGAGCACTACCCTATCAAAGTGAAGGACAGTCACTACATCATATTTAGATTATTTTCATGGACACAATGTGACAACCACTCCAGGTAGAGACAGAACTGTGGAATCATAGAATCATTAAAGTTTGAAAACATCTTCAAGGTTATCAAGTCCAGCTCTCAACTCAGCACCACCACCATGTTCACCTCTGAACCATGTCTTCAGGTGCCATAACCACGTCTGTTGAACAATTCGAGGGATGGTGACTCTACTACNATGCTGACTCGTCTACCAGGGCGGCTCGTTCCAATGTTTTACAATCCTTTCCATGACAAAATTTTTCCTAATATCCAATCTAAACCTGCCCTGATGCAACTCAAGGCCTTTTACTCATCCTGTCATTTGTTGCATGGGAGAAGAGACTGACCTGCCCCTCACTACAACCTCCTTTCAGGGAGCTGTAGAACATGATAAGGTTTTCCCTCAGACTCCTAAACAACTGCAGCTCCCTCAGCTGCTCCTCATAAGATATAGGGGAACAAAGGGCCCACAGTTCTGGGAAAAAATTTCAAAAATATCCCCACAAACAGATACAGTTCAGGCTAATGGTCCTATTTCATAAATATCCCTGCTGTATGGACACCTGTAATCATTACCTCAGTCACAAGTATGTTTTTTATTGTTCAGAGGGTAACGACAACACTTATATTTACCCAGCTGACTATTTTTTGCTTATACCAAGCTTTGCATAAAATACTGCACGGGCTTTATGGACCTAATGGTAGGACCCAGGTTGCATCGGCCAGTCTATGAGATGGAGGTGCACAGTGCAGGGAAGTAAAACTCTTTAACTGCAGCTCATGGAGCCATAGGTGATACCAGTATGAATTAGATGACAGTGTTACTCTCACCTCACTGAACTCTCACCACAACACCGCCATGTTTCTGTTTCATGTGTGGGGACACATGAACAATTTTTTCCTATTCAATGGTATTGAGAGAGATGTGGGTGATCAAGCTGACCAAGGAAAGTTGAGCTCTTCCACTCTAACTTAGGTCATATTTGGTGTTGAGGTTAAGCGAGAGAGTCCAAGAGATATTTAATCCCATCTGAAAATGGTAAAATTAAATATGTTCGTGAGATGCCTATTCCTGACTTTTAGATTGATAGAGAGCTTACCATTCACTTACACTGTATGCCTGATTTTTGGATGTCAGATGAAAATTAAATCTTTCCAAAATAGAATAAAAATAAGCCCATAAAGTGATTTGGATAGGCAAAAAGAAAAAAAAAAAAGGCAATTAGGAATTTTCAGGTGTCACATCAGTTGCTTCTCACAAAGGAAGACAGTGCCATTCACAAGCACACTTCAGTCTTTGTCTGCAGTATTATGCACAAGGCTGATTATGCGTCTACAAGGAAATTAGTTTAAAATAGAAGAGCAAAGCTGAAAGGGGGCATAAGTCTGGGAATAAGTACAGTGGTCTACAAATACATCTGGGAGGCGAATGCAAAAGGGAGAGAATATAAATCACAATGTTATCATGAGTAAGGATGATATAAAATGTCCATTTGCACATTTAGCCTGGAAATAGGGATATGATCATATGTTTTAGCAAGTGGCTGACCTATATAAAGCAGGATTCACCATCCAATTCCATGTGTCTGTGATACAGCCTGTGCAATCTCCTTAGCTATTCATGTCTCATTATACATGACACATCCTTCTTGATTCACATTAGCCACAGAATGCTGGTTTTTGCTGACTGCATCTTTCTCTTAAAGGACATTAAAAGGGGGTGAGGGGAGTGAGAAGAAAACCCTTAACTGTGAAAGTAGGAAAAGAGAAAAAGAAGCTTAGTGCAATGTGTGCATGTGTGTACTCATTTGCAGATGTCCCTAACACTAAACACAGTGTAAAACTTATAGCCAGAAATGGATTAAGATCTCTGTCTGGAACTGAAATTCATTTTTTTTATCTCTCTCACAGTTCTTAGCGGATTTGAGATTTCTTAGCTTATAAATTATCTCAGAAAATTCAGTGAACACTAAGACAAAATTAGAGTTGGCCATGTGGCCTGGTAACAACATTGTCCAAGAGCTGTGCCCTCAGACATGTGCTAGAAGTAATTTGCCTCTTGCTTAAACACAGAACAGGTAGATGCTGGGCAAGGTCTCACAAAGTGTTCATTTGTTAGGCTCAATGGCTCCAGCTTGGGACAAGGTATTGAATTTCTAGGCCACAAAGACTGAGCACTTAGTCTTTGACCTAGTGACTAATCCAGTTACTCCTTGGAAGAACATCCCACCCAGAGGCATATCTTGAAAGGCAGAGTCCATGCTAATCAGTGCAGTAGCATGACCTACATTCTACCACAAAAATCCATGTATGTGAAGTATCCCTGTGAGGCCTGGGGCACTCCAGAGGTTAAAATAAGAAACATATTTACTTAATAGTTAGCTAAAGCCTTACCAAAAGCTCTTATAATTATAAAAGCTCCCAACCTCTTTTCCATCCCCCTTTCTTCCTCCTTCCTCTGAAATTACAAAGAGAACACACACCAAACTACTGGTTTAGGGCACAGAAAGGCATCCAGTCAGATATTTTTGAGGTATGTCATGAGATGCCAAGGTCAGAAAATATGAGGAAAAATAAATCAGAAGACCAAGTGAGAAGCTGATCAAATTTCATCAGCAGAGGAACAGCAGAGCAGAGGCTTTTGTAGATGTGACTCAGGTAAGGTAATGGTAACTTTCCAGAGAAGGATAAGGATCCAAAGCCTCTTCAGTTCACTCCGGTGACAGTGCCAACACGTATGCCTGGGTAAGGGGAGCAAGGGTCAGACAAACAAGTACTTCTCATGGGCAATGCCACACAAACTGCTTCAGTTTACAGATAGACCCAGCTCTGTTTTTCCCATAGGCTGCCTTTGAATTGCTGAATTTTACCAAGAAGAAGACAAGTTTTAGCTACTGAACCTACAGTGGAAGCACATGGAGCACCTTTTGCTCAACAGGGATAGTGTACTTTAAAAGTAAAATATGTAAAAGCAAAAAACGTAAAAAAAAATCAAAAATCCTTGCAAGAGACTAAGTTTTTTGCTGTTGCCAATACATAGAAGAAACAGTGGTAGTAGTAGCTGGAGAAGGTGCATCCTAGGATTTGCTCCAGACACGAGCGTGCTCTTCTCATGCTGTTCCAAATATTTCCCCCCAAAAAATCCAGCATCTCCCCTGAGTGTACTCATGGAGAGATTTTCAAGGGCTCCAGTTATGCGTGAACTGATATCAGGCTTCCCTGCTTCCAAATTGGAGCACACCAAGAACTTTATTCTTTCACCATTGCTGAAAGACGGGAAGAGCAGTGTCGTTGCGGTAAAATTGAAGATGTGGAGAAATGCACTAAAATTTGACATCAAAATGTGAAACCAAACCTACAGCCGAGATAGTAATCTTCCTTATTCTTTTCATTGACTTTGTTCAAAAACAAGGTTTTTGTTAATCTCAAAATGTAACCTAATCCTGAAATACAGAACCCATGTGGTCACAAACTACAGTTGTGTATTCTTTACATATCCACATATATAAATAAACCATTAAAAAATTATGCAAATACTTACTGCGTCGGAGCATGATCTTGGTGCCTGAAAGGAAACTGAAATCTGCGGTTCAGCATTTTTTTGTTGTTGTTGTTTTCATATAATGGACATCTTTCTTCCCTTTGTCCATCCGTGGAAAAGTTAATGGAGCTGATGCTGAACAGGGAAGAGCTAGAAACATTCATGACACTGACTCTGAGAAATGAGAATCACAAGCAGAGAATATTAGCATGAGATTAAGACTGGGTAAATGGCAACTGCCTTTAAATCTGGTATTCATTATCAAGACAACATTTCAAGAAGGGAAGCAATAAGTAGAGGACTAAGATATCCAGTAAAAAAGGGTAGAAAAGAATAAAGGAAATAGGTTTTAGATATTTTCAGGGCCTTGTGGTGTAAAGCAAGCAAGCAAACAATAAAAATAAACAAGAAAATATCAAAAGAAATCTAAACCTTAAATTCTTCTACTTTGTCATCCTTGTCTTCAACTCTTTGTACGCCTCATTTCCCCCCTTATTTATGGAATATCTCATGCCCTTATCACTTTTGCTATAAAACCATCTTCTCCAGGGGACATGAAAATTATGATCTTTTTTTTAAAAAAAATCAAGTTTTTAAGTGACAGTGCTGTTTTTATCTTACAATTTGAGCAACTCATATTTTTTTTCCTTTAATGTCAGATGACAGTAGAGAAGTAGAGAAAAGTCATGGGAAGAAAGAAAGAGAAGTTGTGGATGCCCCATCCTTGGAAACGTTCAAGGCCAGGTTGACGGGGCTTTGAGCAACCTGGTCTAGTGGACGGTGTCCCTGCCCATGGCAGGGGAGTTGGGACAAGATGGTCTTTGGGACCCCTTCCAACCCAAACTATGATTCTATGAAAACATAAAAGGAGGAAAATAACAGGGGGGCAGATGGACATTGCCTGGCAAAGTCTTCTAATACTGCAGTAGAAGCATTTACATGACAAGCAGATTTTGGAGTATTTATCCAGACTGTGATCTGACATCAGGGTGTGTTGACAAACTCATTGGAATCAGCAGGAATTCATCCGTTGATTTCAGCTATTGATGGACCCTAAATCCAGCATGCTTCAAAACATGAATAGAGGGACAAAGGTACCCATAAATATTTCCAGAGTTGAAGTCCATTCTATAGCTCACACATAGAAACTTTGAGGGTATTTCATCCATGCTGATTCCTTTTGCATGCTGTGGTGTGAATGACAACTAAACCTCTCCTCCTTCTTCCTGAGAACAAAGACCTTATCCTTCAATTCTAATATATCTTTTGTCACTTGACATTATTTCAGGTGACTTCTCTGTTATTCAATCATGTGAGATAGCCAGGAAGATAAATGCTTTTGGGGACAGCAAAGAACAATACAGCAGTATTTTAATGTGTCTTAGGTTTCTCTTGTCTTCTTTTTTGTTTTGTTGTTTTTTTTTTTTTCAAATTTTAATTCCCCCTTTTAAAGTTTACTTGACAACAGCATTTATTTCATATTGCAGTTGTTACAGGTTAACAATGTTGTTTTATCAGGGAACATTTATCTTCAGGAAGAAAGTTATCCTAATACAGGATATATCTTATCCAAGGGCAAATAGAAAGGAGAACATTTCCAGAGGGTAATGTTAATGTCCCTAATGCTATAAAAAAAATGAAATCTGATTAACACCACTACGAAGAAGTAAGTCATATCTTGTATATAAAACATAGTTACCTTGATTGGGAGCATTATTTTTGGCAGTTTAAGGCAATGCATTAAAAGATGCGATGGCTTTAAAAACATGAAAAATATCTTAGTGCTTTGGCATTATATATAGAGCTTGAAATCTGTGAAACTGGAGAGCTTTTAAAGTTAGGTTTTCTCCAGTGAAAAGGAAGCAACACACTGCACATCTTTCCTTAGGTTTCTGACATGGAAAATTACACCTGGTCTGTCGGGAAAGTAGGTTTGTATGGAAAAGGAAACTTTGGGCAGTTGATTGAATCCTTATTGTTGATTCATGCATTTGGATCCTCCAAATGCCAGTATATTTAGAGCAGTTGCTGATACACTCAAAGACCTTTTTTTTTAAATTATGTTACCTAATGCAACTTCTGAGTGGAGTGCTAAGTGAGCAGCTGTGCATGGACCCTTCGGCCTCCTCATCTCTGCAGAGGGCAGAATGCCCAAAGGCGGACACTCAGACCTGCCAGACTCTCTTTAAATCAGGATGAACTTCTAACCAGAGACGAAAATCTAAGATGTGAAGTCAGCCAGGGACAGCAGGTCTGTCAGGAGAGCTGCCACCTTGCCAGCAGATCCCAATGGCTGTTATCATCCTGCTGCTTGAACAATAACAGGGCAAAGGAGGATGAAAGTCATGGAAGATCGTGCTCAAGCACCCATTTTCTGGAGACTTCAGAAAAGAGACTCCAGAGGAGCAACAATTAGAAATGACCAACCAAAGTAACAACTAAAGTACTGACCAAGATGGTAAACGATTTGCTCGTGAGGGTCTCCCAATTTTAGCCATCAGAATTAAGTTTCAGAAAGCAAAAAACCCCATATATCCAAAACACTAAATAACAGCCATCACCAAGCAGGAGCAAAACCAAAAATTCTTCAGAACACTGAGATCATGTTTCTCGCCTTCTTCCCTTGCCCTCTGTTTTACAACACACTAATGGGGAATAAGCAAGAGGAGTTGAGATGTGTGCACACCTGCAGGGTGATGACATTGTTGGCATCACAGAGGCATGGTGGAGTGTTGGAATGGGAGGATGCAGGCTCTTCAGGAAGGACAGGCAGGTGAGATGAGGAGGTGGTGTTGCCCTCTCTCAGTGACCAGCTGGAGTGTGTGGCGCTCCAGCTGGGAAAGATGAGGAGCCAGACAAGAGCTTGTGGAAGGGGACGGATGTGGAAACCAGGTCATCATTAAAGTTTCTGGACATCAGCAACTTCCAGGGCTATCTGGAAGAAATTTCATCAGGCACAAAACTGAATCTTGGTGTCAGATCCAGATGCAGTTTTCAGATGCAGACAATCTAAAACGTCTTTTTCTTGAAATAAGCTGGGAGTTCTCCACTTCTGAGTTGGCAGCATAATTGTAATTTTGTCCTTCTTTTGCATCTCGCTGTTAGTTGATAATCATTAATATGAAACATAGGAGGAATTAAACAGGAATCAATACAACATTCCTGTTGTATCCTGTAATATCAATTTCAGGATACAACATTTTGAGATAAGCTGGGTGGGATCCCAAAGTTCTCTACTAAGGAGATTTGCACTGTGATTGATTTAAATTTTGTAAATGATGTAAACACAAAAGAACCCTCTCCTTTTCCCTCCCCTGAAGCAAATAAATTCACGGGCCAGACTCTGCTCTGGTTTTTATATTCCATAACCAGTCCTGTGATTCCTGTTGCGGAATTAAATTGGATTAAAGATTTTGCATTGGCTGTTCTGACACTAATGCAAAGAGAAGATGGTCACGGCTACAGGGATCTGGCCAACAAGTTAGTCACCTGCTTTGGGTCTAGGCTGAAGGTGTTGCAAAAGGAAGCTTCCTTAAACACCTGAGTTTCCTATATGATAAACAGAAAGAAATGAGGGGCTTTGAAAACCTTCAGAGGCTTTCTACATTCAGAGGCAGGTCTCTTAAGGATTTTAAGAACTTAAAACAGATAAATTAGATCTGATTTTGGAACGCTTCAGAGGTTTGTATCCCGCCACATTGTACAGAGGAATATTGTAGTAAGTGTCCAAACTGTCAATATTTCTAAAATATGCAGTGAGGAAGACTATGTCCAAAACTGCACGAGCATCTGTAGACTGAAAATGGAGAGGTACATTTTCAAATCAGAATTACAAGTGCAGGATATTCTGGTTTTCTGCAAAAGTGATGAAGTTCTCTGAAACTCATGTCATCATTAAAACTAGAAAAGATGGATTTTCACTTGAAAGTGTCACTTAAAGGAAAATTAAAATTTCTGTAGAGATATATGCCTGATCTTAGAAAAGGATGAAAATTAAAATAAAGATTTTCCTTCTTCAGTTGCCTGTTGTACAGGAAACATTTGCAGTGACAGAAAATTCACCTTCAAGTTCCTGCTCTTTGTATCCAGACCAGAATACATATTCTGGGTGTCCTATCCAGTAGGTCATTGGTTTTATATCAAAACAACTGCTATGATCTTCCAATGAAAATTCTACATCTTCTGGAAATCACTTATTTTTTGTTGACGCAAACCATCTGAGTCAATCTGAAACAAAGAAACCAAATAGTTTAGGACCTATTTCTGTTTCATTTGGTTTTTTTCCCATGTGTATCTTTATATTATAGTTTTAATGATAAAGTAATGCATTGCCTTCATGAACACATCTTGAGTAAAACATAAAATATTTATATCAAAGATTTTGTACCTTAGACATCAACTTTTTTATAGAAATGGGAATAATTTTAGCAGTATAAGGTATCCTTACATGGCAGCCCTTTGTTTTAAGGAATCACCGTTTAACTGATGCTAATTGAGAAAGAGTTATTTCCCTGTGAAAAGAGGAAAAGCCACATACTCTCCAAGGAAGATGTCTTGCTTCATCTTTATTTATTGCATTCATATGCACGTTGGTACATCTTGGGGCTCCAGAATTAAGCTGAATTAAACTTGCAAGACTGTGGGGTCAACATTTAAATTCTTGGCTCCAGCTGAATTTTAACAGTGCTGTGAGCCAGTGGCAGACACAGCCTCAATCTGAATAGATTCTGACATTGCAAGTCTGCAGCTGGACTAGTTTGAAGCATAAACCACATGGAGGAGACTCCCACTTCTTGAAAAAGGCCAGTGTCTCCCCAGTAAATCCACACAAGTATTTAGCTGCAGTGAGGAGAAGGAAAGATATGAATGGGGCCAAGGGAAAATTTCAAAAGCTGAGATAGTGAACACTTTGAGGAAAGACTGGGTCTTGTTTCACATCCATCCCTGTTGTCACAAAGTACGCAAGACAAACTGTTTTCAGAAAAGGGAGAGATCCAGGGCCATGTCATTTCCCACCACTGAATTCATTTACATCATTAAGAATGAATATCTTCATATTTCCATTATTTCAAATTTCCAAGTTAGCAAAGCCTGTAAGATTTTGCTATTAAGCTTGTCCATACTTCAACATTTACATTTGCATCTCTTTTTTCTGCTACATTATTCATTAGCTTATTTATCTATCTTTTTAATTTTTATGCCCATCTGCTTAATTATCTTCTTACAGAGATTATCAATGCCTTCCATTTTCTTTGATGTCAATTTGAAAAGGGACAATGAGTTTAGAGACAACCATCATTTCAGCCATTTTGATGACATGCCTTGTCCTTTGACCAGCTTGGCAATCATCTGACCCCCCTCCTGACCTTTGCATAATTACCTATCCAATTTCCTTATCACCATTCTCCCTTTCAGTTCCTAAAAGCAATATAGCTGTGGTCACTGTCAAAGTCACAGTGACCTTGTTAGGACTCCTTCTACAGCCCTAATGAGATAACCAATTAATCACTTATTCCTTTATCTCAGTCTCAAGTAATTTCTAAAACTCCTGTTATGTCTTCTTTTTTGTTTTGACTAAATGTTAATTAACTTGACCAACTTTACCTCTTTTGCATTCACCCATAATTTAAAACAATCAAATATATCTGAATAGTTTTGTTCCTACATTTCCTCCAAATGTTCAGAAACATCAGTTACTTTCCAGATTAATTTTTTTCCTCTACTCTGTACTCCTTAAATAAGCACGAAGTCTAAGGAAATTTTTGTGGAAGCAAATTTTGTGAGGATATTCCACAAATAATTCACAATAATTAATATCAAGCTTTGTTTTCTGGATGGAATATATGTAAAAAATGTAAGCTTCAGCTTGCTTTCAGGTTGGAGGATATTTTACCTGCCTTCCCTGCTTATTTCCTAAGTCTTTCAAAAACTCGAAGAGAAACAGATGGACCACTCCTGGAGACCACTAGAGAAAACTACAACTGAAAAGTAGTCAAAAAAGTAAATTTAATTTGCTACAGATTTGTTCATTTGGAATCCCTAACACCTTCCTTTGCTTCTTAAACTTGCAGAAGTATGTTCCATATTTCTCAGAGGAATTTGCCTCCATACAAACACTGTCCCAATTCAAATGTATCAAAGAGCAATGCAGAATGGAGGCAGAAAACATTCACAGAGCTATAGATTTATAAAATGCTTTTGGTTGGAAGGGTTAAAGATCATCGAGTTCCAATCCCCTGCCATGGGCAGGGATGCCTCTCACTATCCCAGGTTGCTCAGAGCCCCGTCCAACCTGGCCTTTCACACTTCCAGGGATGGGGCATCCACAGCTTCTCTGGGCAGCCTGTGCCAGGGCCTCACCACCCTTGTAGTAAAGAATCACTTCCTAATATCCAATCTAAAATCACCCTCTTATATTTTAAAACCATTTCCCCTTGTCCTGTCACTATCTCTCCATATAAAGAGTCACTCTTCCTCTTTTTTATAAGCCCTCTTAAGGTACTGGAAGGCCACCATGAGATTGCCCCAAAGCCTTCTCTTCTTCAGGCTCAACAACCCCAGCCCACTAAGCCTGTCTCCCAGCCGTAAAAAAAGTATTAAAAAAAAAAGAAAATAAGGTCTGTCAAGTTCATACAAATGCAACAGAGTGGGTTAAGGAGATCCTCATGCCAAGACAATCCCGGTTGTTGCCGTGCAGCATCAGCCCAGGTATCTATAGCCACAGCCATGTTTTTGCTGTTTTCAGCTTGAGTTGGTAAGTTTTAAATGCACACCTATAAAGTCAGCTCAGCTGTCCCTGGCCTGTATCTCCTCTCAGGTCTGATTCCAAGGGAAACTTGTGAGGAGCCAGCTCAGGTGTATGCAGCCACAGGATATGCATTCCTCGGGAGAAGCTGAATCAAGGCTGAGAGTACAGGATCCAGCATGTTGTTAGGGATATCAGGCAAGCTGGCTTTCAGAGAAAAGACACTCATGGGTAGGAATATCTTCCAGAAGATGTCAGGTGAGACAGACATTCCATAGTCTTTTCATCTGAGTCCCAGACAAGTTATTACAATAAAAAATTTGAAGTGAAACCTTTTGATAGATATATATAAATTTTGAGGTCAAAAAGAACTATTCTGATTCCTCACTCTGATCTATGAACAGCAGTGTCATGAGCTCTTACTACACCCCCATCAGACTCTTTTCCATCCCAGAATATCTGCCTTGAAAGCAGAAAAGTCTCATCAACACAATTTCTCTGGAGCAAGTACTCTTAATTTTGCCATGAATCCCTCCAAAACTGCACATAAACAAAGTCAACAGATGTTAAATGTATGATCAATAGGCAAAGGCTGTAACTGAACAGCATTCATCTCTTCTTCAAAACTGACATATTCGTGGAGGGAAACAGTGCCAAAACAAACACAAGCAAAGCAATAGCCTGGAAATACTTTAAACATATTATTTGAATTCTCAGAAGTATCATTTTTAACTTAAAGTAAACATTGGCATGCAAACCTAACAGTCTGCGTAATCCAGTCTTGAAGTGTAACTTTATTTGTTATGGGGATTTGCTCAAGGAAAGGGGGAGGGAGGGCGAGGTGGGAAAATAAAATAAAAACACCCCTCCTTGCAAAAAAAACTCCTCTTCTTCTACTACAGAGAGGAACCGGTTGTTTCTGCAATGCTGCAGACATTTCACAAGGTCATGGAAGTGGTTGTTTCAAGCTGCTTTAGCAATTTGGGAAGGAGGAGGGACTGAATTGTTATGCCCTTGGATGTTCACTTGGCACACCAGGATGGGGAGTCTTTGTCACTGTTTTAATAGGAGTGGGCTGGGATGTGCCAGGCAGATTCCACCCTCGTGAGTGCAGGATCTGGGTTCTGTGGGATTACTCTTATGTGAGGGAGGAAGGGCCATAACCCTCCTTCTTTGGGAGCCACTTGTGTCATGCCGCGGCCCACTGGCTTTTCCTGAAATAGTGCCTGCTTCTGGCAACCTCCAAATACAGTCTTCAATTAACAGGGAAACAAAAGCCTCCGAGGACTCTAGCCAGGATGTGCTATTAAATGGGAGATGTTGCAGGCACCTTTTCCAGCTGAGAGGGAAATGAGGAGAAACATACCAAAAATATTTTAACAAGAGACAACTGGCAGAACAGCCCTCCCTTTCTGGGGATCAATTTTATGCAGTAAGGGAAAAAACCAGAAACCTTTATAAAATAATAGAGTCATTCAGGTAGGAAAAGACCCCTAAGATCAAGGAGTCCAATCACTAATCCAAGACTGTCTAGTCCACCACTAAGCCACTGTGTCCCAAAGTGCTACATCTACCCTTTTTTTAAATACCTCCAGAGATAGTGATTCAACTGTTTTCCTGATCAGACTGTTCCAAGGCTTGACAACTCTTTCCATGAAGAATTTTTTCCCCAATATTCAGTCTAAATCTCTCCTGACATAGCTTGAGGCTGTTTATGATTCTTTCCCATCTACATACTGGCCAATAATCTGAATTAACTAATAAAGTAGATGAGTCTTCCTGGTTTTAAATGCATTAATTCTTCATCTCGATGGAGTTATCTCACTTTCAGGACTCAATATTCCTTGGCCAGACTTTTCTTGGACTGTATCATCTTCACTGCAAAACTAAAACTTTATTTTATTATTAATTAAATATTATTAAATTGGTATTATTGGCCATTGGTATACTCTGGTACACCATTTATACTTACTACCTGAAAAATAGAGGTTCACTTTATATATCGAAGATTGAAATGCTTAGTTGAAACTTATTATCTAGATTCTCTCTCTCGACAGAGAGTTGGAGACAAAAGATGAAAAAATTCTCTTTCCTGAGGTATTTTAGTAAGATGATTGGCAGCCACTGTTTGGGGACGGGCTGGGCATCTGTCAGCAGATGGTGGCAATTGCACTGTGCATCACTTGTTTTCCATATTCTCTTATAATCATTTTTATTTCCTCTTCCTTTTCTGTCCTGTTAAATTATATTTCAAACCGTGAGTTTTACCCTTTTTCCAATTCTCTTCTCCGTCCCACAGAGGGGGAGTGAGTGAGCAGCTCTGCGGTGTTCAGCTGCCTGCTGGGTTAAACCACAACACTGCTCCTTACAGAAAATGGAGGAGAATTTGTCTCCACTTAATATTAAATAATTAAATATTCATTGGAACAAAGAGAAAAACTGGTTAAGTAGTTAATGCTTCTGTATAGATCACATGCAAAATCGTATTTTAAGTCTCTGCCTTAATGACAGTTTAATTATTCATAGAAAATGGAAACACTTCAATGGGAATTTCAGAGAGACACCTGCCTCCATACTGTCACTGTCACAGGAACTCAGCCAGTTCCTTTTGTTTATGACTCTTGTCTGGACTGTGGAAATATGAGGCTGAGTTCTAGAGCTCACAAGAAAAGGACTTGAAGTTAGATTCTTTCCATTCTTGGTCAGTCCCAGAAGGCATCATACATGTGCAGATGGACATCTGCATTTTTCCTCCAAATTTCAAAACAATTGTCCCAATGTAGAATAGAGAAGAGAGTGTGGGGGGAAAATCAAAACCAAAAATGAAAGTTATATCCAGTGTTTTCAAACCTTTGAGTTTTAACCTGAAATCCAGTTTTAACCTGAGATTCTCAGCACTACTTTCAAACAGCAACATAATTTCATAATGTGAATGCAGCCTCACAAACTACTGAGTGACCAGAAGCATTTGCGGCGATTAACAGAATATTACAGATAATTATTCAAAGAAAAAGGAAAAAAATATTTTATATCCCACGCCTTCTCCTCTTCCCCACTTTCTTAAAAAAAAAAAGAGAAAAAAAAAAGGAATGAAAAGAGAAGAAAACAAAAACTCAGCCTAACTGAAAGCCAACTCACCTCGGGAAAATAATTTGGCATCAGCCTTTATCGACAGCTGCACTTCACTTCAGCACCTGTGTGTATCATTGCAAGTGATGAATGACTGGGGAGGCTGTTTTGTGTTAGTGAAACACGTTCTGGCAAAGCTTGTATTTATATTTACGGGATAAGTTTGAGTTGGACCTGTCTTATGAGACTCAGATCTTGATGGTAAAGGTAGGATGTATTGGCTATGTAGATGTTATTGAACTCAGGAATGCCTCCAGATTTTAAGGTCTCGGTAGATACATTGGCCATGTCCCAACTTGGTGTTAGGGTGAGACTGTCTCCACCTTATCCCAAAGTTCTGGTTTCAGTGAACACAATGATTATGATAAACAGTCAAGTGGGGAGGTCTATGCAAAAAAGAGAAAAATATATGGGAAGTAATAATCTCACTGAATAGAACAAACTTCCATAGAAATAAAAGTAATCGTGTTGTTTGATACAAATTTTAAAATAACTTCAGGGAGGATAAGGTGGGGAGTGGAAAAGGAACGGAAAGAAAAACTAAAGTAAATCATCCTATTATTGTATTTCAAAATGGCATTTTCACAAAGGGATTAACTTGCATCAGGGAAGAATCTTAAAAGGAGGATAAATAATAAACAAGCCAAACATAAGGCATTGGACAAAACACTTGTCCACTAACACTATAGAATTGTTTCACACAGAAAAAGAAAAGAAATTCTTTTGGATTAATCCAAGCTGAAAATACTTTTTCTGGAGATTTTTGTTTTTCTCATTAAACTGAAAGCTCTTCGTATTTGTACTGCTTTAAGATATTTATTTCCAGAAGCTTACTTCAAATCCCTTTGAGATCAGCAAAAGACTATCAGGTGACATTAGTTATTGTTCATTTGAAGTCCATGAGATTAAACCTTTTCTTCTTTTTTCTTTAACTTTGTGAAAGTTCTGTGTTGTCAAAGCCGGAGAATATTCCACATCTGGTTCTTCTTTTTTTTTTTTTCTTTATTGCATTTTGGAGAGATTATAAATGTTAATAGTTTCAAATGACTTACGAAAAAAAGACAAAACACACAAAAGCTTTCTCCTCTTCTCTCACTGGTACTTATTTTGGGGATATATTTGACTGAACATTACCATAATGATGGAATTATGGATTCATGCCTGGTGGAAATTGCAACAATCTAATTGATGGATCAACAACATTTAATACTCTTAAAAGTCTACATCACAATTTCTTTCAAGTCAGGTTGTCATAGAACACAGACCGGGCTAAAACAGGACTATTATTTACTAATCTGACATGCACTGATTCCAAGATAAAGGAATGAATTTCCTGTGCATCAGTTCTGTTACCCAAGCTGTTTCCCCAGACACCAATATTTAGATAATGTAATATCTTTGGTGGAAATAATGTGATTATTTATTAAGAGGTATTTATTTTCATTTTTCTACTTATTGGTGTGGGTTTTGGTTGGTAAATTTTATTCATCAGTACAGGATAATAAAACCATAATAATTACTTTTTTTTTCTCAATTTCTGACTACTATTAAAAATGATCATATATGTTATCAAGTACTAATCAAAAATTCCTAAAATCTGAGGTCCAGCAGGAAGTGCAATTTTTGATGTGCACTAAGTTGTGCCAAACACATCTTGACCTTCACTTATCCTCCAATTTACTCAGCTGAGTGGTTCAAATGTACAACTGAGTTTGTCACAGTTAAAGTCTTATGCATATAAAGACATCTTTTTCTGCCATTAGATTTTTTTCTTCATCTTTCTCTTTATATGCATACACACACACATACACACACACATACAGGTGTTTTATCTTGAAGGTTAATGAGCTTCTTTTAAATAAGAAATAAATTTCTTTTCCTGAACTGTAAGAAAAACCCCCTGGAAAAAAATATTTTTTAAGCCGATCAAAATTTGACTTTTGTACTCTGTTTTACACTGTATACTTACAGTATACATATTGACAAGAAATTAAAAATTTAAAACCAATTAAAAAAACCAGAAAAAATATTTTATTCAGGAATGATAAAATTCAATTGATTATATTTACATAAAACACTTGTTTTAAAAATTTATTTATAATTAATGTTACTCTATTCTAGGTATCAATTTTCAGTTTAAAGAACTTCTCAT
>WEIT01001488.1:487-44426 GCA_013389985.1 Dryoscopus gambensis
GCTCCTGCCAGGGCCGGGGCCGCCCCTGGGCTATGCCGGGCTGATCCCGCCGCCGCCCCTGGGCTATGCCGGGCTGATCCCGCCGCCGCCCGCAGTCCGCTGTGGGGGGAGCCGGGCACGATGCAACACTGCACCAGAAACAGTCGATCCTCACTCTCACTCTGCACAAACTTCCTTTTCATTAAAGAGAAATGGGAACTTTCTTATCTTGCCTTGGCCAGGAAACACCACAGATCTGTCACTTCAAGGAAGTAATTCTTTCTTTAACCTTGCCAAAGGAAAGATTGGCCTACAAAGTCTAGAATACACTTTTTTCTTTGGATTCCCTCCTGTCTTGGTAATCCCAGTAACTGGTTAGAAACCTTTGCAGCGGTTTGAGCAGTTATCACTCCAGTACAAACCGTGTTTTGAAACCTCTTGGCTCTGGTTTGCCTTGGAAGGTTATAAATACTGTTCCCACCACAAATATTCTCCATGTCTGAGAGCTAATGAGCCCAACAGCTGCATTGGGGCTGTCCACCAGGAAACATTAAGCCATGTGAAAAAGATTTTAACATGCCCAGACACTCAGATATAAGAGGTTGAATGTGTGTCTGAAATGCAGGGCTTTTCCCATATCTAATTTATACCTCCAAACGAAACAGTCCTTTACTGACCCTCTTTGACACCTGTAATTGTCAGGACAAGGCCAGCACAGACCATCATCTCTGTGACACTGGTGCAAATCCAGCTGTTTTTAATAAAATGAGCTATATTTATGGAAGGAAGAGACCATGAAGTGTCAAAAACTTCTCTCTGAGGAAAGTATGCATTTTTGTAAGGATCCACTGGAAATGTACCACATGCAGACAAGTATTCACGGATACACTCTGACTCTCTGAGCGGCTTCACGTCCAAAGCACTGGTACATCCACTTTAACTGGCCAGCTAAACTGGGTTGATGGCTGCTTTGCACTACCAGAAAAAGGAAAGGTATCCTGGCTCCTGCTGACACATCTGATCTAAAGTATCCAAGAATTTATAAACAGGATCTAGGAACTATTTGAAGAATCAAGTAACTTTGTAAATTTGGATCAACACAAGTATAATTCACTTCAGAAGCGACATAAACAGGAGACTTAACTGTGTGTCAAACCTAAGTTAGGATAAATGTGCAAGCGATCTTGCAGTTCATGGTATCATAGAATGCCCTGAGTTGGATAGATCCACCTCCTGGAGCTGCACAGGACAACCACAAAAATACCATCATGTGTCTGAGAGCACTGGCCAAACACTTCTCTGTTGTGAGAACCTAGGTGAGTGTGCAAAGACAAACATTCTGAGAAGCAGGGAAATCTGCTTCTCAGCCCTCCTTTGGGAGGATCACAAGGCCTTTCCTGCAAGACTTTTTCCCCCTCGGTGCTCATCAGACCTTGAACTCCCACCAGGGTTATAAATGGCCCACTGAAACTAAAATGCAGTTGCACCTCACTGTACACAACAGCAAAAACTCTCATGTTATTGCGTGGATCTCAAAGCCACACCTAATCCTGGTTTAGAAAAGCCCCTCAGACTCTGCCTGCACTTCTGGAACCCCTGAGAGCAACAGCAGTTGCATTAAAGGACATTCTGTATCCTAAAATTCCTGATCTGGGGCTGTGGGAACCATCTTTTCGTCTGACTCATGTTGACTTAAACCCAAGTGACTTTTAGTTCAGGCAAAGTCAAGCCCAAGTTGTGAAGAGGATCTTTCCTTTCATGTTCCCAGTAAGGCTGCTTCTTCTTAAATAGAAAAACAAATAAACTGGGTAAGCTGAACACAGTAAATAATTTTGTCTCTTGTTTTGGGCTAAAAATTCCCAGTTGCTTAAGTGAAAATTGCGGAGACTTAGAGAAATGTGTCCCAAGGCTCCTCTATTGTTTGTCTGTCTATCATTAATCTCATTAATTTCCCTAAGAAATGCCATTGGCCAGTTTGCTTTTAGTAGCTCCAGGCTGGATGCTGATCTGGTTCCTCTGGTTTGCATCTGGCATGAGTCTGGTGAAGGAGGTGGCGTGACTTGGAATTTACAGCTGTGTGAACGAGAGCAGAGACAACCATCTGAAGCTTTCTCAGATCTTTAGCATCTGGAGAACATCACAGATTTACTAAAACACCCAAGCATCCAGTAATAACTGCCCTAACATCCTGGTCATGACATTCTTTCTAGCAGGGAGACTGGGCAAGAGTGGGAAAAGAACAAAAGCAGTGGGGGGTAAAAGAAGCAATGAGCAACCTGGATTTCATATGCCCATGGAAATGGACAGGATATACTTTTCATGCTGGGTTTTCCCTGCTCCTGGCCTTTTGGATTCACTGGAATTATTCCTGATATACACCCATTCAAGTGGACCAAGTTCACTTCCCTTTTCTTCAGCAAAACAAACATTTGTTACTTGGAAAGAAAAACACAGGCTTCTTAAAATTTGACCCATAGCTAAGCAGAAATTCTCAGTAATGCAAGCATTTGTGTTTCTTTAGTTTGTAAACAAAGAAGGAGCCCTTGGAGGGAGTGTGTGGATCAGTGCCACAGGGATGGCAGAGGGAGAGTTCTGGGTGTGGTGTTGTTATAAACATTAAAAAGGGATTCAGTTCAATGCAAAATATGTTAACTAATAAAGTGTTTGAGCATGTCTAAGCAACATACAGGTTTGGCTGCTGCCCCAGAGGAGGACTATGTATTTCATGGAACTACAGGAGAGACGGACAGCAGGCAGAAAGGAGACACGACATCAAGGCACAGACCCGGTAGCTGCCATAACGGAACTACACATCCCATGGAGCCTCGGAGAAGAGAGACGACGAACAGGAAGCGGATATTGGGGACTGAGACTCTTGGGAGATGGGACCAGGGGTTTTAAAAAGAGCGCCTCATGGCAAGGGGGCGGGCTTTTTGGGTGGTTGTCGAAGTGAGAGGGGTGAGCTTTGAGTGGTCGAGGGCTGTTGCTGGATTACTTTTTTGTCTGTTTTTGTCGAGCGGGATGGTGGACTGCCCACCATCCTCTGTTCCCAGCTGCGGATTAATAAACGTGGAATAATTTTTTGCTGATATTCGGACCTGTTTATAACAGTGTGACTGGGCATTCATCCTGTCACAGGCACAGCAGCTCCATGTGCATCCCATGGGAACCTGGAGGATCAGGATGCTCTAACGTGAGAGGATTGAGCTTTGGAAATGCTGACAGGAGCTTCTCTGCTGGCTCAGGGCCCTCAGGCAGAGCAGGACCTTGATCAAAACAAGCCCAGCTGCCAGAAGGAATCAAGATCCAGTGCTGAGCTGGAGGTAGCTGGGGGTCTGCGGTGCGGACACATGCTAAGAATTATTTCCAAAATCACCCAGAGTGCCAAAAGGGAATCGAGGTCAGATGTTCAACTGGTGTAAAATGGTGTGGCCCTCCTGGGTCCTACCTCTGATCCATGTTTTTTTAGCTCTCTCCAGACCTCAGGTTCCTGTAGCACTCATGAAGAAACTCCAGATTCCCTGATAATGGATGATTTTGTCTTCTCTTCCTCCTGAAACACACCAGCACTGTTTTGAAATGGAGATTTAGCCCCAGGAGAGCCACAGAGCTCCCTGACTCTGGAGAGTGCAGAGTAGCTTCCCTCTGGGAAGGGAGAGGAACCACATGTGCACATTCCCATACCCACTGCTCACTGAGCACAGTCTATCAAACTCAGCATGAACTCCAGGCCCAGCCGCAATCCAGGGTATTTATGGAGTGAATGTCTTCCTGTAAAGGATGTGGAAGGATGATACAGCCACTGTAGAGCCCTGAGCCTCCCTCACATCCACTCATCTTTCATACACACACTTTTATGATTATTTCACTTATCTGGGACTGGAATAGCAGGGACAGATCCTGGCTGCCTCTCCATTTGGCAAGGAAAGGGCAAGAGAAAGGCTTTCACCCTCCCTCCCATGCCCTAGGGAAAACCCAAATCCTGCCAGGAGAATACCAGCTTTTCCACTACAGCTAAAACAGTAGCTGTGCTGTCCAGGCAGAATGTTTCAGGGGACACACACGGAGCCCTAGCAATTAATGCCAGAGCCAGGAATATTTCTGCGGGTTCTGAAGGTGCTGAGTGCCAAGTGACCAACAGCTGCCCTGGGAGGAAAAGCCTTTTTGCCTTATGTCCTCGAAACAGAGCCTGGCCCCACAGTTTTCATCATCCCCCATTCCAAGCCTCACCTTCAGCTCAACTTTGTAAAAATCTGAAAATCCCCCAAAACTTTTTTATTTTAACAAAGCCTTGCAGACTTGTCTCTCTCTGCCAGCCAGGTCATCAACTTCCAGTCTAATACACCAGGGAGAACATTGTGAAATGACTGTGCATGAAGAAGCATTGGAGTAAAGGTGATTTGGGGCTATTTGCCTGGCCAAGAAATGGAATGAGCTACAGCTTTTCTTTTACCTGACTTGGTGGTGCGAGTTTTATCCTTTTACTTGATTGTGTTTCCCAGTTTCTGTACCTTTAGTTATGTAATGGTTTATCCCTGGACTTCCCCTACCCCATGTCCCCAGTTGGTGTATCCCAGTTCTTAGCCATGCCTCCAATCCCCATTATGGTTATCCCCCGCCTCTATTTCCAGCTCTTTCCCTGCCCGTCACCCCAACCCCTCCCCTTATTCCAGACGGTTCCCTGTCTGTCACCCAAGCCACACCAGTTTCCCCTTATATGGTTCCTGTCAATCTCCCTGAACCCTGCCTCTCCCAGAGACCGCCCATCCCACACTTGATGTCCCATTGGCCCACGTGACCCTCCTCCCTCCGCCCCCTTTTCCCATTGGAAACTGTGCCCGTCTATCCCAAAAATGTCCCTCCCCCTGGGTTCCCTCATTGGTTCTCAATGTTGTGTACGCCCCCTGTTGTAACAGTGCATAAAACAAGCTGCGCAGGCCGTTGGGGGTCTGTTCTCGGCTGTTCCCTGGCGGGTAAAAGCTTTCGATTGCATACCGACGTCAGTCTCCCCACATCCCTTTATTTCCTCCCTCGTTGGGGGTCACTCAGTGGCTACGGACACTGGAGCCCAAGCTCGCTGAAAGCTGTGCAGGGCTGAGGCTTTGAAGGAGTGGTCCCAGCTCTGGGATCTAGGGCCACTCCCCACTCCTGCTGCACACTGCTAGGAGCTAGCCAGTGGTTGGAGAGCGGTCACTGCAACACTCACTCATGGCCATATTGCAGGGATCAGATCGGAAAAAAAGCAAGTTACTATTATTCATGTAAAGTCTGCCTTCAAACCCATCTCGTGCAGCTCTGTTGCCAGATGACATCATGCTTCTGAGGGGGAAACAATTTAAAATACAGAGATGCAAATTACTGGTTCAAATAACTTCCTTAAAACAGCAAAAATAACAGACTGAGGCTTTGGGAAACTGATTGGAAAATGTCTATTATTTCATATGTGAAGTTGAATGGCCCAAACTATAAGAGTGGTTGCTTTACAGTGATGGGGTATTTAAAAGACAATGTGGTAAAAGTTACACGGAAAATAGAGGTTCTGAACTTGAAGTGTTTTAAGCAGGTTTGTAACAGTAACACTGTTCTACACAAAATGGTATGAAAAAATGCAGCATTTGTAATAACTTTCCACTAATAAGACTGTAACCTCTAAATACATCAAGGGGGTTTCTACCACCAACACAAGTTTCTGGGGAAGGCAGCCAGGGGAATTGTGTAGGAAGACTCCTCTCTGGAGAAGAGTCAAACTTGGCTTGTGTGAGTTTGGTCTGTCTGAACGCAATGATGGCTCTAACCACAGGTGATTTCCTTAGCAGTGTGTGTAAAATCCCATCATTCCTATAACAAGGCTTTTTATGGAGCTTGGGACTTGTCTTTTCTTAAACATTTGTGATGTGAAACTTCAGAAATACCTGTTAGTAAGGAAACAAATAAAAGACCAACCTGATAGATGTCTGTCTTTAACCACAACATCAAAAAGAATTAAGAACAGGCAAGTGAAAGTCTCACACTTAAAATTTTGCAAATAATTTTTAAGGTTTGTAACTCAGTTTGTGCAGCCCTTTGGAGGAAGATGCTGCTCTTTAATCAGCAGGTCTGCAGCTGATTTCGCAGGTGTCTGTGTTACATTCCAAGGTTAACAATCCCTTCAGCTCAGAATAGTCCGTGCCACTCCAGAGGTGCCAGCCAGGGGGGCTGGAAGCTAATAAAGGATTCCTGTGCTGAGATTCCTGTGTACAGGAAAGGCTGGCAGAGCAGTGCCTGGCTGAGCTGGGGACCCTGCTGACCTGCTCATCTCTCCTGGTCTCTGAAATCTACCCCTCTTCACTATCCTCAGGGTTGGGTTGGGCTGCAGGAGAACCAAATGACCCGAGGGTCCTTCCAACTTATATTATTCATTGATTCCATATAATGAGCTGAAATCGTTCCAAAAGCTGAATAGGAAAGGTGTGGGTAGGCTCCTGTTGGAATCTCAAACCCCTAATGAGAGCTGCACACAAGTCCTGGGAGGCCACCCACCCCTCCAGGCCCTCCCAGGCTGCCAGAGCTCAAGGACCTGTTGCTGCCTGTTGAGGCTCCTGAGATGTGCAGTTGGTGTGAATTACAGAAGAACTATGTCAGAGCTGTTTTGTCTGAGTCCTGGATTTTAGGGCTGAGATCTTAGGTGATGTTAGAAGTCTTTGGAGAGATGGCATCCAGAGGAAAATTCCCCCTTGCACCCTTTTGGATGGAGCTGTGTAGACATAGGCACGAGAGGAGGCTCCTGGTCCTTGTGGCAGAGCTGCAGCTTCTGCAGGAGGTGGCAGATCCCAGTGTCCATAAAATGGGATGAGAAAATGCAGCACTTGTAGGCAGAACCAGAAATGGTATTTCATAGCCCATAACTGGAGAGATGACCCTTAGCCCCTTCTCTTTCTCAAGCCATGTTACCTCCAGCACATCCTGCTGTGCCTCGCCTGTGCAGGTGTTGAGGACCAAACCCCCCAAGATACAGAGTGGTCACAGACACCGGAGCTGTGCTCCAGAGGAGTCCTGTAGCACTGACAGCCTCCTTAAATGATCCTGTCCAAGTCCACCTTAAACATGCCCTCCCTCCCTGCGCTTTTTCTTTGGGATAATTAAGCATTCTGTAAGTTAAGAAGTGGAAAAACCTGAGGAAGCATCTGTTTCACAGGTGGGTGCAGCTGTTTCCTCCCAGGGCTTGTTCTCCTGCAGTTCTGTGCAAGCCTGTGCCTTGGCACAAATGCTCCTGGCCATGATGGTGACTCACACTTGTATCTAAACATCCAAATTTTGCAGTCTCAGGGGATTTGGGGGTCTCAGGGGATCACATGCTGTCATACCACAGCCTTGTTGCACGGATGTCCTTGGAAGTGCTGAGTTTCTCACTTCACCTGTTCTGAAACAAGGATCCCATGCCTTGATAACTGGGGTTTGGTGTCTTTCCCTTGGGTGCTCTGGGCTGTAACTCTGGTACTGCAGACCTGAGTTTTGCATCTTGCATCAGGCTCCAGAGTGGCATTTATTTTTTTCCTAGAAGAGAACATGTGCTTTTGCTGGCCAGCTCTGTCAGAGCACTATCTCTTTCTGAACTTATGATGTTAAGACTGTTTTTATATATTTATTATATTTACAAGGACATCAGCAGCCACCTCACCCAATCCCAAGTGTCAGATCCCTTGAAAAACTTCAATGTCACAATAAATCCTCCAATACAATAGTTCATCCCAGAGCTAATATAACTGTGGATTTCACAAGTCATCTCTGCAACCAGGGACAGAATTTGCCCCCTGCCTGACATCTCTTATGCTGTGGGCACAGCAGTGTGGTCTCCGGGCTGTGTATCTGGCAAGATAGGCAGAGGGAGTCCCAGCTCTGCTGGAGCCAGCAGGTGTTTCCCTGCAGTCAGCATTTCATCCCAGGGCTGTGCTGGAGTGAAGAGGGGGGTTGTGTTCCGGCCCTTTCCATCCACAGGGAAGGGAAGCCTTTGCACCCAGGCTGGAGTTAGACAAGGTGAAGCACTGAGCCTTTGCTGAGCTCTGGTGCTGCATTTCTGTGACACTTTCTTTTGACAGTTTACAGCCAATAATGTGGTGCCACTTGGACAACAGAGCCAGGGATCTCAGAAGGCTGTTCAGGAGTTCCAGTTCTTCTCCACTTATTAAAGGGAGCCTAGAGAGATTAGGCTAGAAATGGAGATGCCTTAATTAATTGTCTGTCAGTTAGACAGCGTGAATCTGACCCTAAAAGTCCCTCTAGACACACTGAATTAGTGCTGAGCTTGAACTCAGACTCAGGTCTGGAAGAGCCCTTCTCGGCTTTTAGTTCTCTGAGAACCATGTTGACCCCAAAAATATCCAGGGCTGTTTATCTGTCTTGCCCCAAGGCACATGGACCAGCAGAACTCCTTCCCAGCCTTGCAGCAAACACAGAGCCTTGAGAGACATTGGTGGGTTTTGTTCTGTTGCAAGTAATAAGCCACAGATGGAGAAACCACCTGTGGCACTTGAGTCCTGTAGCCATGTACCAGCAGGGAAGAAGTGAAAGGGCCCAGCCCAACTTAAGAATTGCCTTGTATCCTCAGACTGGAACAAAAAGCAGGGAAAGGACTTCCCCATGGCCCTGGACTGTGACCAGCCTGACTGTGGGAGCAGGATGCATCAAGCAGGCAGCAGTGGTTGGGTAATTACCAAGGAAATGGAACCCCCGTGTTTCCGACCATCAAGCTGGATGGATCTCACCATCTCTGCTGGGCCAAGTTCGTGTTTGGTGTCATCAGGTTAAAAGAGTTTGATATCATGAAGTTGAAGGAGTCCCAAATGGGAGTCAGGGCCTGTCATCCACTCCAGAGGTAACTTTTGCCGGGACTGACCAGCTGTGAGAACACAAACCTGCTGCAAGGCTCCAGAGGCCACCAGTGTGTCCTGGGGGTGACCAAACAGCTTTGGGACAGGGGACAAAGGGTTGGGAACCGTTCTGAAGTCACTGAGGACTGGGTGAGCACAATTCCCTGTACCATGCATTTTCCTTTTGGCTTCTGCAGGCAGAGTGCCATGGGTAGAGATCCTACTGAGCAAAAAAAAGCTGTATGTGTGCTTGCCTTCATTTTATTCTTTGGCCTGACGTGATTTCTAGCAATTATTTAACTGTCTGCTTTTCAAATTACTATAAATCCAGGGAAGCTGCTGGTTGGGCGTGGTGATTGAACCCAGAAGAATGTAACAAGGTGTATTAAACACCCATTATTCTTTGCTTGGGGGAGATTTTAAGCAGGGTTGACATCTTTATCCCTTCACTTGAGGCAGCTCAGGCAAAAGGAAGAGATAAAAATTGGTGCTAACTTGGGCGTTTCCTGCCTTTGATCATTCTGAGTCACTCAACCATCATGCTCTTCTTTTACCTCTTGGCATGTCCAGCAGGGCTAGCAGCTCAGCTCTAGCATGAGGGGTAGTTTTGGTTGTCCCAGTGGCCTAAGAAAATCTTGGACCATGGGTGGAGTGAGCTCCCAAAATCAAGGGATCTCCAGCTGATGCTTCTTCACATCCTGCTCCTATAATCCAAGAGGTGGCTTGAAGGATGAATAGGACTGAACTCAGTATGTTTTAGTGCCTTGGGAAGGTGGAAGCATTCAGGTGGATGATGATGAGCAGCTTAGAAAGGATGTTTTATAATTGAATTATTCTTTACTTTTGTTGTAGGGTGAAAACTTAATCAGCCATCATAATGGTGGCTCAGTACAGAATGTTCCCCATGGAACTCCTGACAAGTGACTGATGTTGAGATTTTGGCTGAACAATTCACCCGAGGTCATGCAGTAGGTTTATGTTAAAGCAGAATTTGGAAGATCACAGTTTGAGGTACAGCTGCTGTTTCCTAAAGAATCAGAGAATCACAGAATGGTTTGGGTTGGAAGGGAACGTAAAAGTTCATCCAGTCCCACTCCCTAACATGGGCAGGGACACCTTCCACTATCCCAGGCTGCTCCAAGCCCCGTCCAGCCTGGTCTTGGACACTCCCAGGAATCCAGAGGCAGCCACAGCTTCTCTGGGCACCCTGTGCCAGGGCCTCCCCACTCTCATAGGGAAGGATTTATTCCTAATATCTAATCTAAACCTGCCCTCTTACAGCTTAAAGCCATTCCTCCTTGTCCTATCGCTGGACAAAGGGGGATGTCTTATTCTTGGAGAGGGAAGAATGGATTGAGCCACACATTACACACTGTTCTTTTGAAAAGCCACAAATATGCCATCTTCCCATCTTCAGAAGCTCTGGAGGGCTCAGGATTCAGCTGGGGTTTATATTCTTGCCATGTGAGAAAATGAGACCAGAAGTGTGCAGCACTTTATCCCTGTCTTATTTGCAAGCAGCAGGAGAATGTCCTGGGAAATGTGAGCAGCTAATTTTAGGTGACAACATAGTTCAAGCCCTCCAAAAGGAGAAGGAATGTATCTCCAGCCAGACTGCCTGGAGCTCTGAAGTGCCTGAGGGCAGAGGATGTTTATGCCACCTCCAGAATATGAAATCTTTTGTGTGCAGACATAATCCTCTGGTGTGTCACGAGCAGAGGTGGCTGTCACGGAAGTGATTGTGAAATCCCCCATCTCATGGAAGAGGAGAAGAAGGTGCATCTGGGGTGGTTTGCACTGTGCTAATGCTCTCCAGCCCCAAATCCCAAAGGACTTTCCAAGTGCTAATTAGTTAAGAGTCAGAGTTTTCTGTTTTCAGTAGTGGACACACAGGGAGTGTGGAGGCAGATCTGGTGTTGCACAGGGACCTGAAAGGACCTGGATGAATTGCAGGGCTTAATTCCCAGATAAACTGCCCTACGCTGGAGGCAGGAAGGAAGGAGGCTGAACTTAAATAACCCACTACACAGTCCCTGTGGTTGTTTTTCATCTTCTGTCTTGTTTCCCAGCACTCAGCTGGGACGGGGATATGCTGGGGCTGCATTGCACAGCACCTGGGCTCCTTGCCCGGCTTTGTGTTGGCCCAAAGAAGGTACCATCCCTTGCACTGCTTCTCCCCGGGAAAGCTCCCTGACCCTAAGGAACGGCTCCATCTTTCTCAAGTCACTTCGTGTGTACAGAGGCTCCTGTCCGGGACCCAACTGCTCTGTCCCACTCTGGCCAGCGAGGACTAAGAGTGCCCTCTGCTGCACTCCTCCTCCTTCCATGGCAGTGCTCCACTTGCTCTTCGGGAACAAAACGACTCTTTAACACACAAAACAACTCTTTCATGTTCTAAAGGTCTGCCATGCTGGCTGTGCACAAGCCTGATGCTTGTATTTCAGCAGCAAACAGAAGGGATCATGACCCGAGATAAAGATGTATGAGATCCTGCATCCATCCCAAAGCACTTTGGGGAACTGCTGTCCTTTATAAAAATCTTTCATCCAGGAATTTTTCTTTGCCTTGTAAAACACGCAGCTCCTCATGCAGGAGTTCTAATCATGAAACTTTAATTCCCCGAAGCTGACAGGTTACGATGCACAGCCAGACGTGGTACCTGACAGCACTGAACTACCCATCCCTCCCTCCTGCTCAGACTCTGAACACCACGAATCTGTATTTAATCACACAGCTCTTGCAGCCGAAAAGGAACAGCTGTACGTAGGGAAAGGGCGTCTGTGTCAGGAAAGCTGTGCCAGGCTTCATACTCGGAAGTAGAAAGAGGAAAAATTAAAAAAATAATAATCCTGCTTTTACTGGGGTTTGATTTACCCACTTGGAAAGTAACCAAGCTGCAGGCAGCGGTGGCAGTCCCGTAACCGCTGGAGCCGCAGGAATCCATTCGTGTTCCCTGGAATTTGGACACTTTTTGTTGCATCCTTTTGGGCTCGGTTCCAGCCTGTCACTCAGCGCGAGGCCCGCCCCTTCCAGAGGAAATTTAAGGAGAAGCTGATGTACAACCTGTTCCAAAGAGACGGGAAACTTCGAAGGAGCTGGAGGGAGTAGCCGGCAGCTGGATCCTTGCCCTTCCCAGTACTCGGGATGCCTGGCGACTTGGGGACAGTGACCCGGACCCTGTTCCTGCTCCTCCTCGCCCCTGGCTGGGTACGTACGGCCCTGCAGCAGCTCTGCCTGGGCACTGCAGCTTCTTGCGTCGATGCGTGCGAGGTCTTTGGGCTGAGAAACTCTTCCCAGCTGCCACCTGCTCCCGAGTTTCCGAGGGAAGCTGGGCTGGGAGCAGAGCGGTGCAAACGTGCTGTGTAACGAAACCACGCTGGGAGCTGCCCCATGTAACGCGTGTCATCCACGGATCTCAGAGCTCCTGGCACGTGGGAATGGATTTTGTTTCCTCCCACTCCTGGAAGCCAGAAATCGGCCCTGGTCTAGAAGCAGGAGAAGAGAACAGAGAGAGGGGAAGTCAGTGAGTTTATGTCATTGCAAGGAGGGACAGTCTCATATCCCAGTTCCTTACCATCACCATCCTTCCCCAGCTGTCACTGAATCCACCCATGAGCTCCCAAAAGCAGTGATCCCAAGGGGAAAATTAGACTGCAGCCTCTCCAGAGCAGGACTTGTGCCTGTTTGCTTGTTAATACAAGTTCTTGAGAGAGTAGCTGATTTCTCTTAGGACATTTGTGTGTTGTTCTTGTGCCAGCAGTATCAGGAACGTCACTGCTGTCATTAAATTGCTGTAAGTGCCTTTTGGATCAGTGAAGCTGGGTTCACAGAGCCCCTTGCGGGGCTTCTTGTGCTGTGAGAAGCAATCAGCTCCTGGTTGGTGATTGCTCCTGGCAGCACTCAGTGTGTGCCAATCCCTCTCCTGCCAAGAACATGTCCTGGGCTGCGATCTAAGGGAAACTGCTGCCATTTGGGGTGGGCGTCTTGATTCTTGCTCTGGCTCAGCTGTGGCAGCAGCATGTGGCTCATATAAACAATAACAGTCAATCCCACCACTGTGACCCTTGGTTACCACTCTGAGACAGGTAGTTTTCCCTAAACCTGCCAAATGCCTCGGAAATGTGACTTTTGACTTTCTTGGAGCATTAGGTTGGATTCAATGACCTTAGAGGTATTTTCCAACCTTAATGATTCTGTGATGCTTTGTGGATTGAGGCAGGAAATGAGAGCTGTTGCTTCTGAATCTGCCTCCTGTGTTGTTCAGAGGTGGGAGTAGCTCCACGATCACTGGGAGTTATGTTTAGGCTCATCCTGGGCAGGTTTCTCTATCCCTGTGCTCTGTCTGTGAAGGGGGTCACTGGTTCTTGTCTCCCCTAAGGAGATGTTGTACAACGTACTGCAGCAGCCTTAGGAAGGCACCTTGAGAGCAGGGGTTATCCACAGTAATTTGGTGTTTGAAGGATGAGTAGCTGTGTTTTGGCTGCTTAGTCTTGGAGCACTAAAAGAACCAGCTGGGTGTTCATTATATCACCTCTACCTTGCAGCATTAACCCCTGGCTCCATAAGCTCTTTGCCAACACCCAGCTCAGCTCAAAATTGACCCTTCCCTGCCCTTTGAGTGCAGTCATGAGCCCAAACACATTTTAAAACATCCTCAATCCCTTAGCTGATTCCCTGGGCTCCTGTGGACATTGGTCAGGAAGGAGAAATCCTGACAGTGCCATGGACCTTCTGCAGTGGTGGGAGCTCATGTTGCAGCACTCATGCCCTCCTGAGGGTGTAGGGGAAGAGATTTTATGTAAATATGAAGCAGGAAGAACATTCTCACTTTCTCTTACCTGCAGGTAACTGGTTTTGGTGCTGGCAGTTGGGAGGAAGCTTGTTCTGGCTTGTCAGCTGAGCAGATGGGTCTGGGGAGTCAGAGGTGGAGAATACACTGGAGCAGAGCAGGGGAATCCCCTGGTCAGAGTGCTGGCACTTCTGAGGTGGCTTGGCCATCACTCAGGGGTCCTGGGGGTCCCACAGCTTCACACACAGCGTTTGTGATGGATGCAAGAGCTGTCAGCAAAGCCAGGAGCAGGGGACATTCCAGGCTTTAGAACTATCTGAAATCCATAGCCTTGATCTCTGACACTGGTTCTGTTCTGCTGCTCTCAGAGTTCACAGAAATGCTCTGCCAACCTCAACAGAAGCCAGGTCAAGGCTTTAAGTCAGGAGCATGCCCAGTGAAGGTAGAAGTGAGTTTTAGGGCAGGGAAGAAAATGAAATGTTCTCTGAGTTGAATCCCTCTGGACCCAGGTCAGTGGCAGGTTATGTGGAAGTGCTGGGTTTTGTGTTGTCTTTGGGTCTGCAACAAAGCCCTGAATTCCAATCCTGGCAGTTCTTGGGAACCGTTTGGGAAATTCTTTGGGGCAGTTTAGGGCAGTTCTTTGGGCAGAAGAACCAGAAGCAGCCCTTGGAAAGAATGCAAGGTGGAGGGTGCTCCATGCAAAACCAATATAATCCACTATTCAGCCTCTGTGAAAGAAAATTCAGTAATGGAGGGCTCAAGGAAGTTGGTTCAACATTGACTTTCTCCCAGCTGTTCCCAACTTGAGAGGCTCCCTAGCCAGGCAGTTTTTCAGTGCTCTCGGTGTTGGGTGTGTATGAGCCAAAGCCCATTCGAGCTCATTCCCTCCTCTACCAGGCCTAGGAGAGCAGCAGGAGTTATAAATAACTCGGGCTGACTTTGCTCAGCAATAAAACCAGCAAACAGGAGGCCCAACACCTCCTGGGCAATGGAGCCTGCTGGTGGGAGCACCTGGGAGTATTTAGAGGGGTCCTGAAAATCATGATGAATTGGGCTTTTGACCTGACGTCTGAGGGAGCTGAGGCACAGCATAGGTGGGTGTAGGGTCACCCAGCTGGTCTCTGATACACCAGAGATCTGAATCCAGATGTTCTCCTGCTGAAAAGCAGCTGTGATACAATGAGAAAGTGAAGTTGCTGTGAACAGAAGGTAAAACCAGGTGGGCTGGTTTGTGTGGGTGAGTTATTAAGGAAATAACTAGTGCCAGCAATGATTAATGAGGGTGGGAAGAAAACACACAGAATTGTAGAATCATGGAATGGTTTGGGTTGGAAGGGCTCTTGAAGACCATCCAGTTCCATCCCCTTGTCATGGGCAGGGACACCTTCCACTATCCCGGGCTGCTCCCAGCCCTGTCCAACATGGTCTTGGAGACTTCTAGGGATGAGACAACTCAGTTGGGCCTAAAACTGTTGCATTCTGTTATCCCAAAAGAGCTTGTTTTGATCTGGATTTCAGCAGGAGAGCTATTTTGGGAGTGTTTCTTTCTGTGACCTGTGGCTGACACTGCATTGGAAAATGCTTGTTACCATTATTTTTTCTTAAGTGCATGGATTGCATCTTAATATAGATCCCATGTTAGGAATGCTTTGTCTCTTGTGTGATCTCACGTTGAACCGCCCCCCCCCCCCCCGGTTCATCTGGGCCTGAATAACACGTTCCTTGGCAGCTGCATAGAAAATGTAGGGAAGATTTCTGTATTTTTAGTCCCTTTAATGCACTTCAGCAGTCGGGAATCGATTCCTGGGACATGCCAGGTCCTGGTGAGCAGCTCCAGGACAGTCAGCTGGGAACAGCTGGGCTGCAGGCTGGAGAGGCTTGTTTCCAAAATACTTCATGCTAGGAGTTATCCAGGAGAATTATGCTGATTCCTGCTGAGCAGGGAGACTCTGGGAAGACTCACCCCTTGGGACCACCCAAGGGAACGGCTGGAGCTGTGTCAGGAGTGGTTTAGATGGATATTAGGAAAAGGTTCTTCCCCCAGAGGGGGCTCGGGCACTCAACAGGCTCCCCAGGGAATGGTCAAGGCCCCAGGGCTGCCAGAGCTCCAGAAGCGTTTGGACAATGCTCTCAGGCACAGGGTGGGATTGCTGGGGTGTCCTGTGGAGGGGCAAGGGTTGGACTCAATGATCCTTGTGGATCCCTCCTGACCTGGGATATTCCATGACTTTGAGGGAAGGTTTAGCCCAATCCCAGTCCCACAAGTGCTGTGTTGGTGAAACAGCTGTACGAAGATGTTGGCACCTTCTGACCCCACATGAGCTAGTGAGAGCAACAGTCAAAACAGCTGGAAAAGTTTTCCTGCTGTGGTTGGTAACAAACACAATATCCAAGGAAGCTGTTTCACAAGCGAGAGCTGGATGGGATCTGACGAGTGCAAACAGAGCCATAACAAGATATATTTTTTGACCTGTTCAGGTGCGTGTCTTCCTCCCTGCTGCCCTCAAGGCTATTCCCAGCTCGGCTGCCGCTCTCCTGGGGAGACAGCAGAGCTGTGAGGGGTTTGCCCCACTGGATGCTTCCCTTTCCACCCTGCTCAGAGCAGTGCAGGATCCCAGAGTATTTTGGTGGCATCATCCATGTGCAAGGGTTGTGTCAGCCCTGGATGGGAGCTGAGTGGTGTCCAGAGTGGTGGAGTGGTGCGTGGAGTGGGGCAAGGGGGAATTTGGATGGGCAGGATCCGAACAGAAAACCAGGCTGGAGTTGGCACTGATGTTTCTAAGGAGGTTTCAGAGGATCTCTAGAGACCACACATTCTGCACTGTTCACAGTCAGGGTGTTACATCTTGCCCAAATCTGGGCACAGCCAGAGCTGAGCTGGTGCTCCTGCTCTGAGCTGATGCAGGACAGGGATGGCACATGCTCAGTGACTGGGGTGCTGGACACATGTGGGTTCTCCAGAGCAGGTAACGCCCCTTCAGCTGTAGCCTGGTCTCTCTTTAATGTCTGAAGTGTCACAAAGCCAGGGGTGGGTTTCAAGGGTTGTCCAGTGAAGTGCTGCCAAAGGGGGGCATCTGTGCAGTCACAAGGTCCCAAGGAAGGTTGGTTATGCTGTGTTCCTTGGCAAATGGAAAGGAGAGGGAACATGTAATAATGAAGAAAGTGTGAGATGCAGGGGACAAAATGGGCCTTGGGAGTTTCTGGGTTGGTTTTCAGCATCCCCACAGTCCCACCGCCTGGCTTTGGGCAAGTCCTGTTGCTGTGCACATCACTTTTCCAGCTTCCACTGGGTCTGATGCTGCTGCAGAGGCTTTGATGTTTGTCCTGGGTAAAAGCTGGAATTTCTTGCTGTTAATAATTACTACTTTATTGCTTCCAGGGAAGCAGAGGGTGAGCTGCGCAGGAGACTCTGAGCTACCGCTTGTCCTGTTTGTTTTGGCTCTGCTTCCCAGAGGCATCTTTTTTCTTTTTTCCCCTTGAGCTCCAGATGAAATAGGGATGAGGAAAACATGAGTCCTGTGAGTCTTTGGGAGCTGTCCACCCTCTCTCTGGGGTGCGTATGCTTGCAGCAGAGCCATGTTTCTCCTCTCCCTGCCCAGCTGCCTTGCGGAAGATTCATTCTCTCCATGGCTTTTTGCCTTCCAGGTAGAACCACAGGCCTGCACGTTCCCATGCCAGTGTCCCCACCAGCCTCTGCAGTGCCCTGCAGGTACCAGCCACGTGTGGGATGCTTGTGGCTGCTGCAAGGTGTGTGCCCGGCAGCTGGGTGAGCTCTGCTCCTTGCACAGGCCCTGTGACCATCACAAGGGACTCTACTGCGACTTCTCCAAAATCCACAGAGGCAGTGGGATCTGCTTAGGTGAGAGCTGCAGGTTCTGTCCTTGTGTGTTTTTTCTGTGGTGCTTCCCAGACCACCCATCAGAATTTCCTTGGAGCTTCACCCAGTGTCATGCTGGGAGATCAATGCCAGCCCTGGAAACAGCAGATCCCCTGGCACACACAAAGCTGCCTTCCCACAGCTCCAGCCAGGCATGAGTGGGGCTGTGGGACTCATCTATCCCTTTGGGTAAATATCAGCAATCTGATCTCTTGGAATATCGCACCCCAAGTCCCTCTGCCTTGTGCCAGGGATGGGTGTTCTGCACTTGGCTGCTCCCATGAAGGAGGCAAAGTGTATTTCTGACTCTAGTGTGTGGGTGGGAAGAGCTGAACAGCCATGTTCACACATTGTGTCTGTGTGGCACATGAGAATTCCTGAGCCAGGTAATGGAAATGCAGAAACTGCTTCCTCTCCTGACACCTCTTTTTAGCTAGAAAAGAAAAAAAATTTTATTTTTTTTTTTAAATTTAGTAGCTTCTTGTAAAGCAAGCAGAAATTATTTTGGTCTAGAGGAAAAGAAAGTGTTTCCTCAACCTCCTGGTCTTTGTTTAAAAACAGGACTCCTCTGCCCCATCTCTGACAGGAGCTGACCTTTTTTTCTTAAATTCAAGCTTTTCAAAATAGTCAGAAAGACCTGAGAGCTGGCAGGTTGGTGTGAGCACTTAGGGAAACGTTTGGCCACAGCACTGGCTGTGTCTGGAGATGATCCAGCACCAGCCTGAGACAGAATCAGAGTATCATGGAATGGCTTAGCTTGGAAGGGATCTTAAAGCTCTTCTTGAGCCACCTCCTGCCATGGGCAGGGACACCTCCCGCTGTCCCAGATTGCTCCAAGTCCCATCCAGCCCATCACCTGCGGGCCCTATCCACTGATAGGGTGCGCAGGGAGCTGGTAGAGCTTCATGGAGCAGCTCTTTCAGCAGTGCCATATTCCCTGAGGAAAAGGGCAAAAGTCTCCTTGGCTGGACTTGGTGTTTGGGGGGTGGGTGGTGCCAGGCAGAGACAGGGAATAAAGAGCTGGATCACTCCATGAGCACTATCATGGAGCTTTAATTGGATCAGGTCAGTGGGAAAGAGACGTTATGGAGGGTAATGAAGGGCACAACAGAGCAACTGAGTTTGGAAAACACAATCAACCCCTGGAGTGGGCCGCTATTCCTTGGGAGAGGAGGGAGGAGAGGGAACAGCATGATCCACTCAGCAGGAGGGGAGAGCGCTCAGGCTGAAAAACAGGGAGAGAGTGTTTAAAAATAAGTATGAATGGTTGTATAGAGGGAGGGTGGATGGATGGCTTCCACTTTGATGGAAAAAGTGAGGACTTTGAAATGTCCAAGTTGGAGCACAGGAGTTTTTTTATCCCAGTGACACTGAAAAGAGTTGCAAGATGAGATGCAGGTCTGGATAGGAACAGACCAGAAGGATTTGTGTCCCCTCAAGGGATGGGGGTGGGATGGGATGGGATGGGATGGAAACAGATTCTCACTCCTTGTTTGATTCAAACACTTTCTGTCTGAAACAGTGTCCCCTGGGCTAGCAGGACTAAGGGGAAAACAGATCGGGTTTCCTGGGAAGCCTCCATAAGCAGCCAAAAAATCCTTTATTTTGGTAACTTCCCCATAGAAGTTTGCATGGGGGGTTTTTTACATTGTTTTTTGTTTTGTTTTTTTTTTTTTTTTAAGATTCAGGATTGCAGAGAGCAGCAGTTGCTGAAAACTGTCCAAAATCAGGATTTCTGTCCTGTGAACAACTCTGAGATTTCAACATTTAATTTCAGGCTGAGAGAAAAAAATACATTTAAAAAAATTTTTAAAACATTATCCCAAAACTTTTCATGACTTATTTCAAATACTTTGACTGTGTCAAAACTTTCCCTTTCCATTCTATCAAAATATTTCATCTTGATCTTTATAGTACCTAAAATAATTACCAGAGCAAAAATCTTCCCTCTATGGATACTATCCCATGGTTGAGCATAAAGGAAATCTTTCATATCAAATTGAAATGGTTCAGTTGGTCCTTCTTGAAAAGTGATCTTAATTCCTGATCTTGATTAGGTAAGAGATTTCTGCTGGAAAACTTCCCCTGGGAAAGTTCCGGCTAATGCAGTCATAGGAACTACTTGGGAGATTGTCGTGCCTGCAGAGTAAAGGTTGCTGCTCTGTGTCAGATATTGTTGAGTTTCCTTTTTTTGCCCATTTAAGTTTTATTGGGAAGGAGAGACAGACTGGTAGGACGTCTGGAGATGAGAGACCCAGGGATCAGAAGGGAGAGAACTAGAAAAAATTGGGGCTGGAAGGAAGAAGAGATTTGTGCCTCACAGAGGGGCCAAAAAGGTCACCAACCCAAAGTGTTATTTTCCTTTGTAGGTACCATTTGCCATGGGGGAACCAGCCGTTCTTAGAAGAGTGTTGCCTTTTGGTAGCCCAGGAATATTGAGGAGCCAAGTCATGCTCACATGCCATGTCAGGAGTGTGTCTTGCACAGCACCACTGACGGGTAACTCTGAGCTGGCTGGGAAGAGCTCTGACAGGGAAACAGGCTCTTTACAGGCTCCAAAGACAAAATCACAGTAGCTCATCCAAGTGGAGAAGAAATTTTTCTAGAGAATTTTGGGAGGACCAGCACTTCTGAAAAATCAGTGTCAGGAACAGCCTTGGGTCCAGGGAGGCAAAAAGGCAAACATCCAGCACTGGGATGGCAGAGCATGGGAGGGTGGGCACCGTCCCTCCTCAGGAGCTCCGGATCCCCAAGGCAGGGCTTCAGCCTTCTGCTCACTCCTCCTTCTCCTCCTCTTCCTCCCCCAGCTCATGAGGGTGCAACATGTGACCTGCTGGGCAAGATCTACCTCAACGGGGAGAGCTTCCAGCCCACATGCAAGCTGCAGTGCATCTGCATGGATGGGGCCATCGGCTGCATCCCGCTCTGCTCCGACGACCTGCGCCTGCCGTCCCCAGAGTGCCCCAAGCCCCGGAGGGTGAAGTTCCACAACAAATGCTGCGAGGAGTGGGTGTGTGAGGAGGGCAGCGAGGAGAACCACTTTGGAACGGCCATGGCGGGTCAGTGGGGCATGTGGGATGGGGCCGGGAGCTGTTTGCTGGGGAAGAGAAGTGGATTGGGGCACTGACTGGTTTGGGGCTGGTGGTGGCTTTGTGCATCATCACGGTGGGGGTGGGTACCAAGTATTGGGCTCCAGAGCTGGATACCAAGTCCAGCCTACCCAGCTGCTCTATCATTCCCCTTCCCAGCTGGACAGGGGGGAGAAAATAAATGGAAAGTGATCCGTAGGTTGAGATAAGGCAGTTTAGTTACTAAAGCAAAAGTGAAAAGTTTGCATGTGCACAAGCAAAGAGAAAAAAAAGTAGGTTTATTCTTTACTCCCCATCATCAAGTGGTGTCCAGCCACTTCCTGGGAAGCAGAGCTTCAGCATAATGAGTAGTTGCACCAGAAGGCAAACACTGTAAATAGCAAATGCCCCCCCCTGCCCCCTTCCTCCTCCTTTCCTTAGCTTTTATATCTGAGCTGACATCATACGGTCTGGAATATCCCTTTGGTGAATTTGGGTCAGTTCTCTTCGCTGTGTCCACTCCCAGGATCTTGCCCACTCTCAGCCCCTTGATTGGGGGGGAAAATCGGAGAGACAGCACTGATGCTGTGCCAGCCCTGCCCAGCACTAGTGAGAAACACTAGTGTGTTATCAGCACCTTTCCAGCTCCTGCTGCAGAGCACAGCACCAGGACGGCTGCTCTGGGAATGTCAACTCCAGCTCAGCCAGACCCAACACAAGGTGAAACCTCAGTGGTGCTATGGGAAGGCTCCCGTGTCCTGAAGTGCCACAGCAGACCTGGCTGGAGCTGGGCAATGTAGGACATGGCCCCTGCTCACCTTCATCCCCTTCCTGCTGAGAGGCCAAGCATCTCATGGGATGGGCCAGGCCTTTGCTGCTGTTCCTGAAGCGTTAGACTGAGTTGGGAGCAGCCGGGGAACAAAGCTGCCACACTTTGTTCAAAGTCCTGAGCCTTGCCTTATGTCACTTCCTCATGGCTCAGTTTTCAGGGAGGATCCAGCTCACAAGCCAAAGCTGAACAACCTGCAGGAGAACTGCCTGGTGCAGACCACAGAGTGGAGCACGTGCTCCCGGAGCTGCGGAATGGGCATCTCCGCCCGTGTGACCAACAACAATCCCCAGTGCCGCCTGGAGAAGGAGACCCGGCTCTGCATGATCCGGCCCTGTGACTTTTCCATGGAGAAAACCAAGGTACAGTGCTAGGGAAGAGGGGACACAGCACCCCAAATGCCAGGGACAGCCTTGGGAATGATCCCGGCTCACAGGTTTGCTTTGTGCTTCCACTTCTTCTGTGTCCCATTGCCCAGTGATGGGGTCAGAGCACAGGCCTCAGTGCATCTTTCCTGTTGTGTCCATGTTAATCCATCTGCTCTCTCCCTAGAAGGGGAAGAAGTGTGTGCGGACCCCAAAGCAGCGCCAGAACCTCCACTTTGAGTTTTCGGGATGCACCAGCACCCGCTCCTACCGGCCCCGGTTCTGCGGCAGCTGCTCGGATGGGCGCTGCTGCACCCCGTTCCTGACCAGCACCGTGGATGTGGAGTTCCGCTGCCCTGAGGGGGACTTCTTCCAGAGGAAGATGATGTTCATCAAGATGTGCTCCTGCCACTACGACTGCCCCCGAGACAACGACATCTTCCTGGCCACGCATCACCGTCGGATGATCGGAGACCACGTCAAGACCAAACGGCAATAGCCCTGTCTTGCCAGATCTGAGGTGTCCAGGAGGGCTCTGCAGTGCTTTCATGGCTGTGTCCTGGTACAATGCAGCCTCTTCCCCCTCTGTGAGGGGCTGTGCCTTCCACAGCAGCACATTTCACACCAGTGGTCCCTGTGGTTTTCCCAACAAGCCGAGGGGGAAGAGCCCCAGCTGCCCCAGCGCCCTGACCCCCACCCACAGTGGTGCAAAGGTCAGTGAAGTCTGTCAGAAACAGGCTTGAGCTGCAAACTTGATCTGTAGTCCCCCTGGCCAGAGGGAAGAGTGGATCAAAGTCATGTGGCTCCAGCCTGTCTCCAGCCCAGAGCACAGTTCCTGATTCAGATCCCAGGAGTTCTTCCAGCATGAACTGGGGGTGGACCAGGCTGCCAGACCAAGACATGCCCCCTACAGGTGCTGCTCTGGACAGCTTTTAGTGGCTTGATGAGCATTTCATAGAACCATGGAGTGGTTTGGGTTGAAAGGCACTTTAAAGCTCATCTCATTTCAACCCCCTGCCATGGACAGGGGCACCGTCCACTATTCCATGCTGCTCCAAGCCCCGTCCAACCCGGCCTTTGACACTTCCAGGGATCCAGGGGCAGCCACAGCTTCTCTGGGCACCCTGTGCCAGGGCCTGCCCACCCTCACAAGGAGGAAATTCTTCCTAATCTTATCAGAAATGGCTCTGGGGTGGGAGAAGGACTGGACCCCACCAGCTTACACATGCACAGTGAGGCTGCAGCTGTTTCAGCTGTGGAGTCTTTGCTCTGGATGTCTGTAAGTAGGAGGAACACTGTTCAGCTCCGGTCTCCCTGAAGAGTTTAAGGCACTGGCAAGAGAAATTCTCATATTTGTAAATGGAGCAGATCCCTTCTGGAGTTACTGGGGCAGTGCCATGGAGAGCTGTTGGCACTGGCATCTCCAGCGGTGGGATTCCCTCCTGGCCACAGACCTGGCAGAGTCTCTTGGTCATTAAGGACACTCCATTGCCAGCCCATAGCTCCAGGAAAGGCCACCAGTAGCCAGTGCCAGTGGTGTGTCCAGCAGCACCTTGGCAACTCTGTGGGACTGCTAAGGTCTTGTCAGGTGTGGAAAAAATCTTCTGATTTTTAGCAGAAACATCCAGGTACAGGACCTGCTCCTGTTTCCTAAATCATCCCTGCCTGTCACCATTGGAAATCATGAAGAGTTCCTGTTCCAGCCAGGCAGGAGCAGCAGCCCCAAGGCTTCCCCTCACCATATCTTCCTCCCCCAAATCAGAGCCTGATTCCAAGGGGCAGTCCCAGCTGTCCCTAGCTGCTGCCCTGAACTTCCAGACTCTGCTGACACACTAGCTCAGGGCCCATGTCCCATCCCAGGCCCTGTTCTTTCTCTCAGCCTGTGGCAGCTCATGAGCCTTCAGTCTCCTGTAATTGATTTGAACTGTAAACAATTTTTCTGATGTTGTTTCTGTTTTTAAGGCCTTTGTACAGTCCCAGTATCCCATTGGCACAGCCCTGCTCAGGCTGTTTCCCCTCTCTGAGCTTCTCTCCTGCCGTTCATACGGCTGCTGAGCCTCAAACCATGCTGAGGTTGCACTTTACTCAACGCTAATAAATATCTCTTTTATTTTTTATACTCCTGAACTCATCCCTTTGTGAGGCTCCTGCCTGGTTTCCCCTCTGACCTTTCCCCAGTGCTACCAGCCTGCTGGGACCAGTGCTGGGACCCTCTGGAGACTTGATGGCTGGGTGCTGGAGGGGAGGGGGTTATAGGGGGTTCTTTTCCCCTTCCCAAATAGCAGTAATATTGATGTTAGTGTTTCACAGGTACCTCTGCAGCCCACACAACACAGCTTCCCCCTCCACTGCTTGGAGGGGGGACAAGCAGAGCCCCCCTTCGCCTGCTGAAGGACCCACAAGTCCTTAATACCCGATTAAAAATAACCCCAGGAGCAGATGTGAGCAGAAGTCGGTGATAACAGGGCCAGAACGCGAGGGGCTTTGCAGTGGCTTAACAGCTTATGGATTCATCCCCCTCTCATCACATTAGCCAGGGACTCCCCCCTCTCGCACCCCGGCCCCGCGGCAGGGGGGAGAGGCTCTTCCTGCCCCCAAACCTTCATCCTCTCCGGGGAAGGCTTAGGGCTTCCGGGGAGGGGCGGGTGACGGGAGAACAAACCCCTGGCACGCTTGAGCTGCGCGGTGTTGCGTTTCTGAGCGCGGGGCAGGATCCGGCCCTTGGATCTCTGGGGGCTGCAAAGGCCCCTGGGTGAGGCAGCGGGGGACAGGCAGTGACGGTCCTCGCCAGTGTCCCCAGGGCGGTGACCATTAGATGGCACCAGGCAACCCCCGTGGGGACACCCCGTCCCCAGGGCAGGGTACGGGGACGTGGGGGCCCCCTGGTGTGCTGGGGGGACTCGGCTGCTGAACGTGACGCCTGGTAGCACCCGCCTACTCCAGCCCAGTCCCAGCACCCAGTGCCACCGCAGGGCCACCACCGCCAGGACAGCGGAGAGGCCAGTGAGGCCCTTGGTGCTGGGGCCGAATTCCATCCTGCCGCCACCTCCATCCCCGTCCTCGGGGAGGCCCTGTTCCCCCTTATCTCCGCAGCAGCCGCCTGCGCGGCACCGATAACCCGGGCGTGGCCCCAGGGATGGGGTCGGGTTTGGCGGCACTTCAGTGACCCGGACGCCGTTACTGGCTCCGGCCACGCCGCAGCCTCCTGGGGTAAGCTCAGGACGGGGACATCCGCGGCTCCTCCAGCCCCCAGCAGGGACGGGGTTTTCCCTAAGAAAGCTTCGGAAAAGGGTGAAAATGAACAAAAAAATCGACAAAAGCCCTGAGTGTGGCGATTTTGGGGGGCTTTGGGGCGATTTTGGGGGGGTCTGGGGCGATTTCGAGGCGTTTTGGGGCAACTTCGAGGTGTTTTGGGGCAGTCCCGAGGAGTTCCATGATTTTGAGGCGTTTTGGGGCAATTCTGAGGAGTTTCGGGGCAATTTCGAGGCGTTTTGGGGTAGTCCCGAGGCGTTCCATGACGACTTCAAGGCATTTTGGGGCAAATCCGAGCCATTTCTGGACGATTTCGAGGTGTTTTGGGGCAATTCTGAGCCATTTCCGGACGATTTTGAGGCGTTTTGGAGCCATCTCGGGGCATTTTGGGGCGATTCCGGGGGGATTTGGGGCGATTCCGGAGAGGTTTGAGGCGATTTTGGGGCGTCTTGAGGCGATTTTGGGGCGTTTTGAGTCAATTCCAGAGAGATTTGAAACAATTTCAGGGAGTCTTGAGGCGATTCCGCGGCGTTTTGAAACGATTTTGGGACGTTTTGAAGCGATTCTGGGTTGTTTTGAAGCNACAGCGACTGAGGTGTGGAGTAGGGGGGTTATGGAGAAATGGGGCATGTTCTGGGGCTGGGGGAGACCAGGGGAGCACCTGCAGCCTTGTCAGGAAGCCTATGGGGCAGAAAAGAAATGAAGTGCTCTGGGGTGGGGGNGGGTGTGGGGTGGGAGGGCTGGGGTGCTCTGAGGGGGCCCACAGTGGACTCATGCTCAGGAAATGGATGAGGCCCTGTCTCACGGGGAGTGCCAGCCCTGGGACTCGGATGTTTCCCCCCGTACTGTTGTTTCCACTGAGGCAGTGGAGGGGAAAAGGCAGGGGCAGCCTCGGGGAGTGGGGTCCCCCCTGCACCCCACAGTCACGGCAGCAGCACTCGTGTCCCTTCCTGGGAGGTGGCAGCTTCCACTTTGGCGTTTGGGTCCAGCTCTGGTTCTTGGAGCATTCGGTGCTGCTGAGGCTGTGCCCGAGGGGCAGCAGCTCAGCCTGTGGCTTCGGGGTAGCCGCAGTCTCTCCCCTGTCCCCGAGACCCCGTCTGCGCCCGCCGGGACGGCTCCCAAAGCCGGCGGCAGTGGCCGAGCTGCGGGGCGCCGGGGGCTGCTCCTGCCGTCTATGCCTGTCCGGCGCCTGTCGGGGCCGCGCTGAAACCTCCCATCGACTTCCCCGCGCTCGCGGGGGGGTCGATGTCTTCACGTCCCCTCCTCGACGGGGACGCTTTGCGCTGATGTTGCAACCAGAGGCGTGTGTGGCGGTCCTGCAATCTCTTCCTCTCCTGAATTTCGCCCTCCTGCAGTCGTGGTGGGACGAGAGGCTGGTGAACCTGCTCGTTAGTCCGTGCCGTTGGCTGTGCCTGCGGCGTCTGCCTTCCCCGCTCCCTGGCGGGGTCCGAGCGGCTGGCGGGGTGACAGGGGACAGCGAGGGACAGTGACTATCTTTAGGGCTGTGTTGCAATGAAGGGGTGTGCCTTGGCTCGGCGCTGCCGGCAGCCGCCTCCTCGCCCGAGGATTGACTTACGCCGAGGCTCCCGCATGGGGAAAACCAACAAATGTTCTGCGGTTGGTGTGAGCAGAAGGGGCTGTGGTGGGGCTGTGAGGCTGAGCCAGGGGTCGGGCAGTATCGGGGGCTGATGTCGGTCACATGTGCCCTGCATGAGGTCAGGCTGTGTGAGTTGCGCAGGGCCGAGGTTTGGGGAGCGCCGTCGGACCCCGGCACTGTCACATGTTGCCCGGCAGCGGGAACAGCTGAGCCGGAGCGAACGGCCAGCATAGAAAAGGCTGGTGGTGCAGGGAATCTCTGCTGCCTCCAGGGAGAGAAGTCGCTCTGGGGCGCGGGAGCAAGTTGGGTTCTTGCAAGGTTCATCCCAGAACGTTCCCATCCCTGTGCTCCCTTCCTAAGGCTTAGCGAACGCACAGATGCAGCTGTAGAAGAGAGCTGGAGTCAGGTCTCTTTTGCATCCTCTTTCTGCCAGAATAACCCAGTTAGTCCGTAGGAGTAACTTGCACCGGAGTTGGGGTGACATGGGACCAAGGTTCCATGTTTGGCTTAATCCTTTCTCTGAGCCATTGCCCTGCTCATGCCCACTGTGCCCGTGGTGGTGCAGCTGCACCATGCCTGTCTCTGAGAGGAGGCAGCTGAAACTTGTGGGGCCATTTTCATCCCCCCAGGAGCACAGTTCCTCTCCCAGTTCTGGGCCCCTTGTAGATGTGGGTCTCCTCCAGCTCGTGGTGCTGGCAGCCCTTCAGTGTCTCTCACAAAGTGGGACATGTGCTGCTTCTGCCTGTGGTGATAGTAATGGCGAGTCAGCAGCAGCAAAAAGTTGATCTGTGCATCAAACTCCTTCCCATGGTGGTGCTCAACATGTTCTGTGGATGTGGGGTTCCCCTGTCCCTTCACTTTGCTTTTCCTGGTGCTTAAGAGAAACTTCAGGCCTTTCCAAGAGGGCTTGAAACCTGCTGAGGAGAGAAACTGCCTTCTCATCTGCAGCAGTGCTGCTGGGATGAGGCTCCCTCTTCCTGACGCGCAGCCTGGCAGCTGCTGGAACTGCCTGCAGCCGCATCGCTCCGCACCGCGCGTCCCCCCAGGCTGGCACGGTCCTTTCGGAGCCAATGGCGGGGAGAGGATCTCTTGGAGGGAAGGCAAAACATCAGCTGTTCTCCGAGGAGGGCACTCTGAAGTTATGTCACTGATTTAATATATAGCAAGGTTTTTCTGAGCTCCCTCCCCAGCTATTGCTCGGAGGGCAAGGCAGGCTGCAGGTGGTCCCTGTCCCGGAGAGCAGGAATTGTCCTGTCTCTGCTCAGCAGTGTTTCGCCTTTGTGTTCACAACTGCGGGAGGAGGCTCGAGGCCATGGTGGCTGGAAGTTTAGGGTCATAACTGGTTCTTGGCCACGGTGGATGCTGCAGTTGGAGGTGTGATTTGGGAAGGGGGCAGGCTTACCCACCATTAGCCCAGAGGTGAGCTGCCCAGGAAGGAGGGGGATGTCTCGGTTGTCCTTTTTATGAGTTTTGCTTCATGCAGTGATTTGTGTGAGCTCTGAGTTGGGATTCACCAGGAGGGGCTGCAGTTGGTTGTCCCTCTTTAGCCTGGGACCAGCACTCAGGAGATGAGCAGTCTCATACAGCAGTTATCCCAGTGAGGCCACGATGGTTCAGGTCCCTCGTGCCATGACATTCGGACTTTGTCATGCCATCCCCTTCTGAGCTGGTAGGGACACCCTGGGTGGGCTGGCTGGGGCTGTGGGGCCTAGCTGAAGCAGCCACCCCAGCTGCCCACCTCTCCCCGCTAGAGGCTGCTGATGACCAGAGCATTTTCCGTCCCTGCTCTGAGAAAGCAGCGGGGTCTGGAATTTGCAGGGCTGAACATCCCGGCCTGAGCTTTTCCTGCTGATTCACCCTGGAGACAGCAGTGTGCTTTCCTTGGCAGTGGCCGGGTTCAGAGGGCACATCTGCTCCCCTGCCAGGCCCACAAGAAATCTCCCCACTTCATTAAGTCTTAATTAGGTAAATGCACCGGGACCATGTGCGAGGCCATTGCCAGGGGACATGGGTCATGCGTGGAGCTGGGTACCAGGGATGCCGGCTACCATCCTGCCTGCCTAAGGGGTTTTTCCAGCTGGGTGCTAAATGTGGAAAGAGTGCAGGCTCTTCTATTGTTTTCCCAGAGGATGTGAGCACAGCGATTAGCGCTTCAGCCCTCCAGCGTGGCCCAACTGGCAGAAAAGCCAAGGATTAGTTAAGCCGTGGAAGGGATCCTACACTGCTGGGCACAGCTATGGTAAAGGGGCTGGAAAACCAGGACCTTGGGAAAATGATTAATCACATAACAGTGAGGTGTAAAATGAAAGGCAGTGGCTGCTGCAGTGGAAGTGCCTGGGAAGGAGTTTGTGGTGTTGCACAAGCCCCGCTGCCTTTGCTGGGTACAGGCAGTGCGGGGTGGGCAGTGTGATGCCAGCTGGCTCTGGCACTGGGCACGGCTTCCCCGACAGTGGCAGAGCAGCACTTTACATAATCTGGGTCTTGCCAAACAAGCATGAAGGTCTGGAAAATCCTTCTGCTATTGTTCATGCTCAAAGTTTGCTAAATTTCCTGGTTTGATCTGCGGGGCTGGATTTTGTTTGGGACCGCAGTGGGGGAAAATGTACTTTGCACAGAGGGAAGAAAAGGGTGTTTGTGGCGTTTAATCCATGCTCTGTAGATGAAACTATTTTTGTGGTTCACAAGAGGTTCTGAGCAGCTGCTTGCAGCTTTGTAGGGCTGCAGGACTCTCTGTCTATCCAATTAGTATGGTTTGTGTCTAGTCCGCTCCTGATGCCCCCTGAGAAAATCCTGGACTACCAGATGAGGATGGGGCGCCATGGGCAGGGCTCACTCAACCACCATCTGGGCTCCCAGCTCGGAGTCTGTGTTGGGACACAAATGCTGTGTCAGAACAGCTTTGTGCCGTCTGAACCCCCTCAAGTCGGACCCTGAGGCTCCGGGAAGGCTCCAAAGCTGCCACTCATTGGCAGATTTTAGAAGAAGAGGCTTGACAAGAACTTGGGGTGTCTTGTTGTGCTGTGTCTCCCAGGCTGGTGGTGACTTCCTGGTGATTTGGGGCAGCTGGGAACCCCTCTGGGAGGATGCTGAGGCTGTGGGAGCCACCCCAGGCTCATCCCGGCCTGTGTAAGGCCATGGGCTCAACCTTGACGTGTTTACTGGTCCCTGAGAAGTGTTTTGGGGCATGGGGCCTGCTCTGGCTCCTCCGTTTGCTCACCCCAAAGCCCTTTGCCAACACAAACAAAGCCCCCGTGTGCTATTCAATTAAATGAACGAATCCTGTTAAAATGTTCTCCGCTCCTGTTTGTGAGACTGAGATGACTGAGAAACCTGACTTTTCCTGCCATTCCTGGGAAAGGCAGGTTTTGTAACAAGGAATGAGGTGAAGTTCTTGCTGGTCCACTTAACGTGAGGCAAGTTTTTGAGCCCTGGAAAGCAGCAGAGGAGGAACCCCAGCCTGACGGCATGAATACATCCTCTTATTAGAAGCGGCTTCCAGCGCCTTTCGTGTAGGTAATTACATCTGGCCACAGTTGACCAGAGCTGGACTTAAGGAGGGGATGTGAGGCTTGGTGTGTGCTGGGAGCCTTCAGAGTTGACCACAGTGGCATTACAGCAATCTGGTAGATGTTGCTAATAAGGCAGCCCAGGGCAGCTATGGGGAAGCTCTGAGCTGCCTTAGGGCCTGGAGAACTTGGTGTTGGCACTGACCTCAGCTTTGTGGGGGGGAGTGGGGTGGACTGATGCCTCAAAGCATCACCAGGGTGTTAAGGCAGCTGTGTATCATGCTGTATGTGACCTCCGTGACCTGATCCCTCTGATTGCTGCGGTTTAGGTGCTCACTGGAGAGCACTAGCCATCCAAGGGCTTGTATTTCTACATCCACTCTGCAAAACCCCTTAGAGATGGGGTAAGCTGTTCGTGAGCACTTCAGAACTTGAGGGGAGTTCTTCGTCTGTGCTGAGGGTATGTATTAGACAGGACAGCATGAGTTGCCTCCCTGCCCCCGGGTGAACTCAAACGCTGAGTATGGGAGCGAGGGAGGGCAGATGTTAGCCCAGCACAGAGCCACGTTGAGCTGTAACGTGACTTTGTGCGTCTGTGTTGATGTTGTGCTGGAGGTGCTGTGTCTGACGTGGAGGTGAACCTCTCCCGTATGGCTGGGATTGTCCTCGGCCAATCCGTGGCTGCTCAGAGGCTCACAGGCTGGCAGATGGGGTCACCACTGCTTGAGGATTTCCTCGGGTGCAGAGTGGAGGCTTTTAATAGCAAATGCAGTCATCTGCATCATGGCATGGCCTGAAACTTGGCCCTAAGGATCCACTGGCAGTTGGGCACTGGCTGGACAAGATGTCCATGCCTGTTGGAATTTTTTCTGTGGTTTTGAGTAAAAGTGAAATAAGACTTAAACCTACTGCTGGTGGGTTTGAGGTGCAGCTCCTCCCTGGGAGGTAGCTGGGAGAAACCCTGCCTTTCTTGAGAAGGTTATGTGGCCCCATCCCAGTGTGCTGTGCTAACAGATCCCGTGCCTCCGCTGGGTGCCAAGACTTCAGCCTTCTAGGGAAGGCAGCAAGAGCCGGTGAGGGTTTTCTTCTGCCATCCCGTGGGCGCCTGGTGCTGTGCGAGCAGCGTCCGACAGCTCACGTGGCGGTTGCAGCTTGCTCCATCTGAGCTGCCTTTGCGTGGAAACACACAAGATATCCAAGTGCAGAATTGATCTGTGCTGCTGACCAGGCTTGTTTCTGGTGCTGCTGCTTTTTCTTCTGCTGTAGCAGGAGGTGAATGTGGTTTTGGAAGCTGCCTGGCTCCGGCAGTTTGCATCCTGCCTTCCCTACAAATTGTCTTCATCCTGCTCAGCTTCCTGGCCCCCATCCTGGTCAATACAAGGCTGTTATGGGAGCTCAGCAAGCCGTGATGATCACATCCAAGTGCTGGACCTCGAACCACCTGGCAGCGCTGGGCTGGATGAAGAAGCTCATTTGCATGGGGTAGTTAATTCTCTGTATGCTTTAATCTCCATGACCATCTGTGTTCTTTCCCAGGCTGGGGAGATGGGAGCTCTTGGTATTTTCCCAGGAGGTGAACATGGAGAGGATTGCTTATTCTGTGTATGCTGAAAACTGCCCCGGGTCAGAGCAGGACAGCGTCATTAACTCTGGGAACAGTTGTTCCTGCATCTTTGGGCAAGGAGGCATCAACGTGTCAGCTCTATATTGGAGGCACATCCAAGGAGATGCAGGGAGATGGGGGCAAAAGCTAAAAATGGAAACCTCTGCAAATGCTGTCCTAACATGGAGGGTCTGTGACCAGCTTGGCTGGCACCCTAGAGGGCTGAGGTCTCAGGGAAGGCTGTGTTGGTCTGAGGAGAGATAGCACAAGCATCTCCTGGCCATCCCAAAAACCCTGCCCAGGTTGTGGCAGCCTCTGGGGTGTGACTGCCCCACCAGCAGCCACTGCTGTCTCTGTCCTGGTGAACTGCTTGATTTGAACCTCAGAAGCTGCTTTGGAGACTGGGGTGCTCTCACACAGCACCAAACTAGGGGACCAGTGCCTATAGGTGAGCTGCACTATAATCTCCAGACCTGTGCAGGCTGCTGCTGGCAGAGAAGCTTTTTCTGCAAGCAACACCTGAATTTTTCCTCATTTTGGGTTCTCACATTTGGAGCCTGAGGCTCTGCAGACCATTCACAGCCCACCCGGGATCCCAATCACCACGGGGAGGGGTGATATTGGCTGTGGGTGCTTTTGAGGAACACCTGTCCCATGGGGCAGCACAGCCCTTGAGGCTGCTGCTGGCATCCAAACCCAGAGGGAACGATTCCTGACCTGTAATTAAGCTCTTCTGCTCCTGTTCACCACACTAATGAGCTGTCTCATAGATGTGCTCCTCACAGCTGCCCTGGATCCTCTGTGTGGCTCTGAAGCTGGAGGTGACGTTCCAAGAGAGCCACCTGCAAAGGGCAAGATCTCCATCCCTGTCGCGTTGGGGTGAGGCACGCGGGCTGGGAACCTTTGACTGTGAAGGCTTTTCCCTGACTACACCCTGCGTGCTGTGAATTTTTCTGCCAAGGTACACCCCAGCTCCTTGGTGAGGAGAGCTTTTCCTGCTGTTCATGCTGGCAGGGCTGGGCAAGATGTAGATGTTTTCCCAGCCTTAGCTTCGGGACTGAGGCTGCCTCTAGAAAGGAGAGCTGCTCTCTACCTGTATCCAGGCTGCATAATAACACTTAAAAAACAAATGGTGCTCCAGCTCCTCTCCTGGTTCAGCAGTTTGGGTTTTCAGTCTCAGTGGAGATGATGGCACCAGGACTGTTGGCATCGTGGTGCATCCCAAAGGATGGGTATGGGCTTGTGCCCATCTCTCCACCTGGTTTAGTGGAAGGTGTCCCTGCCCATGGCAGTGGGTTGGAATGAGATGAGCTTTAGGGTCCCTTCCAACATAAACCATTCCATGATGCTGTGATTCTCTGGCATGGCAGGGTGACCACTGAGTCCGGCATCACGCCATACTTGTGCCACAAGTGCTCGACTGTGTGCATGTGTGAGGCAGGTCCCTGGACCCTCAGTGGGGCTGTTGTATGGGCTGAGGATCTAGCTGAATTTTGGGCCCTGGTGTGTGCTCACCGAAGCACACAGCCAGCCTTGCTGCGGCTGGAAGCACCGTTGCTCTCTTGAATCTCTTCATTTAGTTAATGATCCCTTTTGTTGAGAGGATTAGGGTTTAGAGGCCTCTGGCAGAGTGTTAATTAAATTAAGGCTCTTGGTGTTTTGTGGAGTTTTTGAAGGCCACTAGAGGGCTCAGTTGGAGCCCTGTGGAGCCGGGACTGGCGGCGCTGGGCTGTGTCCAGGCCTCCAGAAGTTTGCATGAGAAGTTATGTAAGTCCGGAGGAGCTGGACGGGCGCAGAAGTGCAGGGGGCCAGCCCGCAGCCTCTGCGGAGCTCGCTGCTCCTGCAGCCCGGTTGTGCCCGGAGCTCGGCAGTGCCTGGCCCGTGCCCCGGGGCCGTCACCGGAGGCTGCGCTCACGGGAGGCTCTCCTCAGCGGAGGCTGGCAGGCGCGGGGTGCCTGCGTCACTGCTCGCTGTATTATCAGGGTTAGGTAATGCCGGGCTGATGTTTTTTGGTTTTTTTTACCTTCTCCACTTGGTGTTTACATTTCTGAGAAGTGGCTGACCGTGAACATCTGGTTCCACCTTCACTTCTGGGAAGAGTCAGATGCTGAAGTTTTGTCTGTTGCCTTACTCGTGTAGGTACAAGTGTGAGCACTTGGCTTTGTGGCTCGAGGGGTTTTCCTGGTGGGTGCATGGCTTTTTCGTGTTTTGCTGGAACTGCTTATTAACCAGTGTCTCTTCTCCTTTCTCTTCTATCCATTGCCCCACGACGGATTTCGGTGCCTCGCCTGCGCGGTTGGCCCGGCTGTCTCATCTCTGGGTAAGTACCTGCTTTTTTAGATCTGTGGGAGGAAATGGTTGAAACGAGTTGCTTCGACTTAATGATCTGACCTATTTAAATAATGAACTGACCTGTTCATTCTGTTCAAACTCTGAACCATTGGTTGTTGTCAAACAGCATGATTTATTGTCCGTGTGTGTGTGAAGATTTTGGGTATTGAAAAGCACTTAGCTGGCCTGGAAATTGCTGTATTTTATAATATGAGGAAGCCCCCAGCAGTAGTTCTTCTTACCAGCCTGGGCTGTGGAGCACTGACCTGGGGATAAAAACACACTAAGTGCCAGCAAGTGAGCGAATGGAAGGGAAGATGCTTTTGGGAATGGAAAGCAATGCTGTTCTTCCCAGGATGTCTCCTGACATCTGTTGGTGGCAAGTCAGAGCTGTGGCTGTGAAAGGGGCTCTCTGATGGCACTGGACCACCTTGCCCTTTGCAAGCCATGGATGTTTGGGGCTTTGCAGGGCAGGGAGAGGAGCCTGAGGCCCTTCTGGCAGGAGAGGAGGGGAAATGTGTGTCAAGCTTAGAGAAGAGCATCAGGCAGTGATGTTTTCAGTTTGTGTTCATGGAGAGCCTGCTTTGCATGGGGGAAAAATTGCCCTGCTGGGTGAATTCTGAGGGTTTCCTTGCAGACATTTGGTGCCTGCCCTGAACTTGGCTGTGAGGTGGTGTTTGTATATTAAAGCCTCTGAGGACAAGGTGTGTGTGCTCAGGGTGGAGGGAAGGAAGGGATCTGCTTGGTCCAACTGTTTCTCTGGATGCAGTGGTGCCTTTGCATCGAGGTTGTGATATCTGGAAACGTCAGTAATTTTAAATTTACTTTTTTTCTTTTTTTAAATTCAAACGATCCTCCTACTAAGCTTTCCCCTCTCCTGTCCATCACTCCTTTTCCCCAGTAACATCCACTCCTCTCCCAGTAAGGGAAAGGGCTGAGCACATTTAGAGCAGTTCTGCTCCGTGCCTGAGCGTTCCATGTGCTGTCAGTCATTGATGAAAGACTTGAAGGGAAGGGAGAGGAAGGTGCTGGGAACAGATTGCTTTATTCTTAAACTCGACATCATTATAGAATGCCTCATGGCAGGGCAGGAGAGATGAATCAAATTCAAGCATAAACCTGTTGTTCTTACTCAGAAATGAGCACTATATTTGGAAGATGAGCAGCTGCCTCCTGATCTGAATGAGTTTTGCTACCAAATCTCTACAAGCAGGGTCATTAATTAACTAGAAAGCCTGTCTTGGTCAGAGGTGCTGAGCTTCAACCCCACCAAACACTCGGCAGTCATTCGAATGCAGAATAAAACTCCTCCATGTGGAAGGTACAGCTGGAAGCTGCTGCGAGCTTGGATGTGGAACAAGATACAAGTGCTCACTTGCATGATGGTCAGAATGGGTTAGTGAGAGGCAAAGCTGTACCAGCACAGCAGCTGCAGCCATTCCAGGGTAGCCTGGAGTAGGTCTTTGGCCAGAGAGTCTTCCTGTTCAGTGCTTGAGCAGACCCTCAGGACAGTCACCCATCTGGCTATCTCTGTGTGATAAGTCTCTGAAGGGTGAATTTCTCCCGTGGGAAATGCTGATAACCCGGACAGTCCCTGGTTTGCTCTCTGCAGAGCAGTCTGCATGTTATTTTACCTGTTTTCTTGCATGTATCGCACAGAGGGGAGAGAACTGCATTTTGGTGATCCTGCTTGTTACAGACTTTGGAAGTTTTGATCCTGATGTGGTGAAATTTGCTGCTTGCTGAATAGTTGGTGTCAATATTTGTCAGCAAACAAGAAAGCCAAGTGGTACCTTGTTAGGGATGGCAAAGATAATGGGGGTATGGTACAGTTTCATTGGCTCAGGGACAGTCCTGACCCTCACCCAGCAGAGAAAACAGCAGGCTCAGATTGCCTCTCCATCTTTAAGCCTGGCTTATCTTGTAGGTAAACATAAAATGCATAGGAGTTTTAGTAAGATAATCTCCTTTTCTGACCTGGTAAGTGTTGGGCATCAGTCCTGAAAGTAACACACTAGCAGCTTCCATGGAGGGAAACCGGGAGTAGCTGCAGGGCAGAAACCATGAAGGAAAATGCTGAAAATGCAAGAGGAGCCTCTGTTGGGGATTTTGCTGTTGACCTTCAAGCTGAGATTCACATATGTTGCCATTATTTAAAGCCTGTCAAGAAATCCAAGGTGAGGTCATGGCTGAAAAATTGTTCTGAGGGCTGTGTCTGTGGTGGTAGGTGCAGGGGGTCTGTTCACGGGCTGTGTTTGGGCTCTGTCTTTCTGTACGGTGGCACTGGTGCTGCTGGAAGCCACGTGCTGTCATCTTTATCTATACATGTTGTTTCTCTCTATCCCAGATTTCATGGGTGACCTGGAGAAGGGCACTGCTTTGTGGGGCCCTTGAACAGCTTGTTGTGTTGTGAATTTGGGTCTCCCCTTAGTTTTTGTTTACATATAGCCCAAAGAGGAAGAACAAATGAGGTTTCCAGCACCTTTCAGTGAGATTTTCTTCTTCAACCTCTCCTGTTGGTTGACAGTGGCTGAACGTGAGCCCAGGTGGGCTGGAAGGCAAATGACACATGGCCTGTACCAGCACTAGTGTGGCCAGGTACCAGGTACCTGCCAGGACCAGGGCAGTCCCCCTGTACTGGGCACTGGTGAGGCCAAACTTTAAATCCTGGGGTCAGTTTTGGGCCCCTCACAACAAGAAGGACGCTGAGGGGCTGGAGGGTATCCAGGGAAGGGAACAGAGCTGGGGAAGGGTCTGGAGCACCAGGAATGGCTGGGGGAGCTGGGGTGGCTCAGCCTGGAGAAAAGGAGGCTTGGGGGGGACCTTCTGTCTCTCCACAACTCCCTGACAAGAGAGGGCAGCCAGGGGAGGATCGGTCAGGGAACAAGGGACGGGAGGAGAGGAAATGGCCTCAAGCTGTGCCAGGGGAGGTTTAAGTTGGATATTAGGGAAAAACTTCTGCATGGAAAGGGTCATCAAGCACTGGCACAGGCTGCCCGGGGCAAAGATGGAGTCTCCCTCCCTGGAGGGGTTTAAAATCCTTGTAGATGTGGCACTTAGGGGCATGGGTTAGTGGTGAGCTTGGCATTGTTGAGTTAATGGTTGGACTCTTTTGATCTTGGAGGGCTTCTCTGATCTAAATGACTCCATGATTCTATGGAAATGTGGCAGCAGGGTATCTCTTTCACTTGTCCCACTCCCTCAGAGGAGACCATCAGACTCCAATGTGGTGTCAAGTTCTAGGGCTGGCTAAGCTCAGTGCTTTCACTTCTTTGCTTAGTAAAGTAGTGAAATAGTTCTCATTGTGGCTTTCAGAATAGCAGTGCTGCCCTCTGAATTACCATCTAATTAAATGAAAGCAAAAACTCCAAAGCAAGTGAGCTTTCTGTTGCATAAGAAAAGCTGTTTTAGTTGACCTAAAAACCGACATTGAAAACCAGCCTAAACAGGGATGCTTTCCCTCCCAGCTCCATGGGCTGTGCAGAGCAGTTGCTACTGTTCTTGGAGAGCCATTCATGCCGTGGCAGCTGTGAGCCCACTTCAAAACAGTTACTCCTTTGAGACTTGCTTCCCTTTTGCTTGATGGTTGGAGAAACCCTGCTGTGGAGACAAATAATTAGAAATAAAAGATGGCAGCTTAATGATTATTAGCTTTTCTGACGCAGCCCGAAGTGAGTGCAGGGTGAGATTGGCGTCTCCAAGCTGCTGCTGCATCTCCTGCTCCAAAGATTTACTGTGTGCACTGTTACTGTGCAGCCTCAGTGGACCTGCAGAATGCCCTGAACTAACAGAGTTGTTATTTATTTTAGTTACAAACCTTTTCAGACTCTTGGCAATTAACTGTGACGATGGCAGTATGCTTCCTGCCCTCGCCTCCCTGTCTCCCCATCCATATCCACAGCTTTCCTTGGCAGCTTCGTATCCCCCTCTCCCTCCTCCATTACTTGGATTCTGTCTATAAGCATGAACCACTTTGGGTTTTCTTAAAAAAATAAGCATGGAAAGTTACTACCTTAAAAAAGCCACAAAATGCCTTATTTTGAGCACCAGAAAAACTGGCAACAGTGGGATACTATCCTCTGGGATTCTGTCTTATTGATATTAATCTTTTTGAAGCTGGTATCCGTGACTGCCAGTTTCAGAGGTTAATATACTGCATTTCAAGCAAGCTGAGATCTTTTTAATTTGTGATATGGAAATGTGCACCAATTAATCATTGTGCACCTGCAGAAATGCCTCTGGGCAGACTTCAGCTGTGCTCTGTTAGGTTCTGGGAACATCCATAGGCAGGACTCAGAGTGACAAGTCTGATCCAGTTTAGTCGCTCCAGACAAACCCTGCGAGGTCCAAGGACATGTCAGGCAGGGGAGGCAGCGCTGAGCAAGGTGGTGCAGAGCTTCGGCTCTTATTTGTGGAAAAAATAATGCTTAGAAGTTTTATTTGTTCTCCATAGATAAAGTTTTAATTAAATAAATGTTAGGTTTTGCCAGGTGTCCCTCACTGATGCATAGGTCTAGCCCTCGATCACCAGTTGGGGTCTGTTGACTGGTGCTGGGTTCATGGTTTGTGTGAATTTGCTGCCTGGCTTTTGGATTACACGGGGTGTGTTACTGCAGACCCGAACGCTCTCTACCAAATATCTGCCTCAAACTTACTACTAGGTACACACTAGTCCTAAATAAATCCTGATCTTGAAACTATCCTTCCCCAAACCAAAGAGCTCTGAGCATTTTGAAGCCAAGGGATGCTCTTTGCCCAACAAGAATACAACAGTATGGAGTCAAATCTCCTTCACTGAATTGGTGCCTTTCTGGGGAGAAGCTGCAGTTCAAAACACATCTACCTGGTGTTATTTAAAGAAGCCAGAGCCTCTCTTGGCTGCAGTTTGACTCCTCATCCATGCAAGGAGTAAATCAGCCCCTGACATCTTTTGTTTGTAGTGCGGCTTGGCTGCCTCCCTGCCGGAGCTCTGGTCTCTAGGTGGCACTCACTGTTATTCTTGGGTGCATTTCAAGAAAGGCTGCATATCTGAGCTTGTCCCCCGCTGAAGGGACAGCTGCCTCCCTGGCCAGGCTGGCTGGTCCTGCTTGGTTTAGGAGGCTGAGGCAAGGGCATGAACTTCTTCCTGCTGCCCAAACATAGCAGCATTCCTTAAAGATGAGTAGGGAGCCAAGTGCTGTCTGTGAGCAGACTCCTCTGGTTTTAGTCATGTCATCTTTTACTGAGACTGACAGGGAATGAAGTCCCGGTAAATGCTTGGAAGGAAGGTGAGCTCTCGAGGTGATGGAGATGAGTGTGCTGTGGGACAGTCTGAGGCTCCTGTGATGGTTCTTTCCATGGTTCAGTCAGTTTCTTGGGTTGTTTCTGGAGCTCAGGCTCATGCCACACTGACTCTGCTTTTTCCTGAGCCTGCACTACCTGTATTCACAGCATCACCTGTAATCTATTCTCCAGGATTTGTTAAGCTCTTTCTAGATCCTTTCAGTGCAGCCACTTGTGTGTTCAATACTTCCTACTCATACTTGAGAGGAAAAGTATTTCTCTGTCAGTGTAGAAACATTCACTGTACGAACACTTGATCCTGCAGACTGCAGCTGACTTCCTCTAATCTTTAATGGTGCATCTTGGAAGAAATGTGCTTTACACGCTGACTCTAAGCCCTAAGTCTAAACAAAGCTGACTCCCCAGGAGCTGTTCTTCCCTGCACTGGCACACAGCCTGGGGAGAACTGAAGCTCCTCTTCTGTTTTATTCCTGTTTCTTCGTGGAGCTTGTCTGCTGTGCTGCAAGACACTGACTCAAATGAACATCAGTTTCATACAAATCAATGAAACCCATGACAGGAGCTTTTTGTATCAATTAACCAGATTGCAGGTGGGATGGGAATTCCCGGGTGTACAGACGTAGTTCCCAGCCGCCCCCTCTGCTTTCCCCATCTGCCCAAAAGGGATCCATATGAGCCAGCCTGGTACCAAAAAGATCTACTGGCTCAAAACTTGGATTCTTCTGCCCACAGGAAAGAACACACGGTTTTAGTTTAGCAACAGCAGCCTTTAAAGGCTACAAATTACACCCAACAAAAGAAAACTCTCCAGAACAAAACCACACAGAAAAGGATGGGAGAAGCAGTTTGGATTTAGCAAAATTGGAGGTGAACTGCCCTGATGCCAAGTGTGATTCCAATACCTAAATCACTCAGTCTCTTTAGCTATGGAGGATGCTCCTTGGCCCTTTAATAACTATCTCAGCAGTGAATGTTGATTTTGGAGAGTGTTATGATGGACTGGACTAGATTTAATCTTTGGTTAAATACTTGATACAGAGCCAGGTGAATGTAGAGATTCCAGGTTGCCTTCACTGTGCACACACGAGTTGTAGCAAAGCAGTGCAGTGTTCTAGACCTTAGTGAAAATTCCTTGAGTTTGCAGTTCAGCCTGTCAGAGGTTTTTTCAGCAATGAATTCTGTGCTGGAGAGAGGGGTGGGCAGGGAAGAAATGCGGCATTAGTTGAAGGATCCTTTCCTTCCAGGTGAATTGTTTACCTGCAATATCTTAATTCTAGATGACCATTTTACAGGGACACAAAGCTTGAGAAGTCGAACGGAGGTTTCCTTTCCTCCTCATTCTTGTCTTCTGCTCATGGCCAAATCAGCACTGCTGCTGGTGACAGCAAAGCTGGAAAAGGAGCCAAAGGCAGAGGGCCAGGAGCTGGCAAAACGGAGCCACCTGCTCTCCTCCCACCTTGTTTGCTCTTGTGAAATGGCTGCTGCTGCAATGGAGACTGTCACTTGTTTGCAAAGTGTGTGAGCACAGAAATGGAGCGTGCTTGCTGTGTGTTCACGTACGTGTGCGTAATACAGCTCATTTGGAGCAGGATGGATAAAGGATTCATCTGACCAGCTTAATTTCTTTGTTTTCCTAGAACTTGCTGTAATCCTGAGTATTTCTCTTCACCTTAAATCCCGCTCGCTTTGGGGGAGGGAGCACAGCACCAGTGTGATGCACAATTGCTTTGTTTAGATTGGGAATTCCTCACTGGAGAAGCTCCTCAGGGCAAAGAGGAGAGCTCTGTGCCTTTTATTGTTGTGCCAGTAATGCTCTGGGCAGTGTTCCCCGGCACTGGTGTAAACTGGGAGCCCTGTTTTACAACAGCTCTTACCAGGAGTGTATCCTGTGGGGCCTATGGAGTGCTGGATCACCTTAGAAAGATCTGTTCTATGAAGAACTTACTTGAGCTGGATTTAACCTGCTGTCTGGATGCTCCTAGGATGCTGCAGCGTGTCCCGCTGAGCTGCTTGCAAGTGCCTGCACATTACCCAGGCAGAGGGCAGGGTTTGGCATAGTTCTCCATGACCCAGTTGGTTTGCACTGACCAAATCCATCAGGATCTGAGTGCTTCCAGTGGCCTTTCACCTTGCGAGGAACAACCTCTGCCTTAGCGACCCCAAATGCATGCCTACAATGAATATAATTCCTGTCCTTATTCCTATATCCAGCAGGCAAATACCAAGAAATCCTGACTTATTAAAATAATTCTAAGTCTCTAAGTGACTCCCATAAAGTGACTTAAACCAGCTGTAACTGGGAGAGTTCTTTAAATAGTTGCAATCTGGGCTTGGCACAGGGCAAACTGTTCTTACAGTGAAGAATTTAAGAAATTTCCATTACTTCCCATGGGATTTCAGAGGTCAGTTTGGGGCTATATAGGAAGGAAAAAGAAGCTAAGCCAGTGACTTCCAGCAGAAGCGTGGTGGTGATGGGTGTATTTCCATGGGCACAAGAGTGGTGGTTTTGGGTTTCCTTTTTCCCCCATCTTTTCTGCTCCCTATAAAAAACTGCTTTGGTGTAGGCTGAGATCCCCTTGCCCCAGAAGAACATTTTTCAGGCTCTCATGGCATAGACCAAATCCCTCTTTTCGTATCTGATAACTCAATTTTTTAGTGTCTCTTCCTTTAGCTTTGGAGCCAACCAAGCTCTCAGCCATTTGTTTGGGGTCTGAAGAGATGACAGCATCCTTTGCCCTTGCGCACAGCGTGTCAGCAGCTTGCACTAGTGCTCCCTGTGGATAAATGCTTCACCTGGGAATACAAAATGCAGGAGCTGCTGCTCTCTGTTCTCAGCTGCTGGCAGATGGAGTTGGGGATCATCTGGTGATCTGAGTGCAGTGGATGATGTGCTGTGTGGTGTTAAATCACCACTTTGATGCTAAGTTTTTGTTGCCCTGGTCTCTCCTCCACATAATCTGCTGTGTGAGGTGTACGATGAAGCGGTGTGGGTTTGTTTGCTTGTTTTTCTTAGTTGCAAGAAGCTGTTGCAAATCAAAAATTGTGGTTTCTTTGCTCCATGGTTTTCTCCTCAAAGCCCTTTGGACTCGTTATTTCTCTTCTAGCAGTGTTGTAAGCGCACCTGTGGATGAGCAGTAGCAAAGGCAGCAGTTGTGGTGGGTCAGCACTGAGCATCTGACGCTCCTCCATGCACTGCCTGGGCTATTAAAATGTGTTAATTTATTGCACCGGGGCCTGAAATCAGAGCTTCAGGGCATGTTTCAGGGGAACTACCTGTCCCTAATGTAGGAGCAGCAACTTAGGGCCGCCAGACCTTTCCCAGCCTGTGTTTTTTTAATCAAATGTGCTCATCTGAGTCCAAGGAAACCACCAAGTAGTCCAGATTTAAGGCAAAAATATGTCTTCCCTCTCATTAAGAAGCTTTTTGCAAGTGGTCTCAACACTGAGACAAAGGGGAGCTGCCCCGTTCTTCTTGGCAAAGCTGAGTGTCATGGACGCATAAAGGAAAAGAGGTAAATAGCTGTGAGGAGCATGTTAATTTTTCTAAAAATCTGTGTATTTTTAGCTCCCATATAGCACAAATCCCCTCAGTGCATGAGTGACTCTTGCTAGGGCAGTACCAGTGAGGGCTCAGCATGGTGGTGGAGCCGTCCCAGCCAGGGTGTGCATCCGCCTCGGGTATTATCTGCTGGTGAAGAGGCAGGGCGGTTGCTCTTAATCCAAGCAGAATAATGTGCCTGAGACCTTAATTCTCTTTGGGAGACAAACGGAGATGCCTTGGTGCCAGGCGTGTTTTGGGATTGTGCAAATATTTGAGGGGGATTTGGTTCCTGAGCTGGGCAGGCTGGCAGCAGCCTTGCTGGAGCCTTTGGAAGTGCTCAAGAGGCACTGGGCAGCGTGTTTTGCTCTGATATACGTAGCAGGGAGAGCTGGACAGCTCTGCTTGACAAAAGTAACTGATTCTGATTTGGCTGTAAGCGAGGAAAACCCAGTCCATGCTGTAGGTGAGGGATTCCAGAGCAGGGGCAGGGCGAGCTCCTCGTGGGGGGGTTTCTTATTGACCCAGCAGTCGCCATCTCAATTGTCGCTTTTTTGGCTTGCCACAGATTGAGGCAGTACCTTGTCCGATTACGAATAGCCTTATGCTTAAAAAAATGAAGAATATAATAACACATAACAGCATAAAGAAAACCTCAAGGTCCCCCCCGCCCCCCTTTTTTCATACACTCCTCCTTACTTCTTCACCCCGGGTCTCCCTTCAGAGCTGGGCCACGACTTTCTCTGGGCGGCAGCGAACGGTATTTAAAATCTAGGTCACGGAGGGAGGGGGAGCGGCGCTGCCGCCCGCGGTACCGGCAGGCAGGACCCCTCTGCCCCGTTCCTACCGGGGCCGTGCGGCACCAAATTATCGCCCCTCCGCCACCATCACCTTAGCGAGGGGGGTGTGGTGATGGCAGGAACAGCCGGTAACCGCGTTATTTCAGCCTCTCCTTGCCAGGGTGTTTTTGTGGCGGGCTCAGGGAGGCCGCTCCGGGCGCTCCCTCCGGGCCGCCCGCGGGAGGGAAACGTGAGAGAGCGCGCTGGGGGAGCCAGCAGGGGGCGCGCGCTCCCCCG
>WEIT01001488.1:44619-134065 GCA_013389985.1 Dryoscopus gambensis
TCCCTGTCCGCAAACGGCGGGTCGCTGCGTCCCCGCGGTCTCTGTGCCGGTGGGCACGTGTATGTGCGCGTGTGTGGTTGTGCACCGTGTGTGAGTGCCTGTGCTTGTGTGCGTAAGGTGCATCTGCACAGCGAGTGTGTGCGGTCAGTGTGCGTGGGGGGGTTGGAGTGTGCACGCGTGGTCTGCACAAGCACCCTGCGTGTGTGGTTTGTATCGGGGTTGTGTGGTGTGACTGCTGTGAGCTCTGCGCGTGTGAGCGCTGCATGTATACGCAGTGCGTGTGCGGTCGGTGCGTGTGCGCGCACCATGTCTGTGCACACCAGGTGAGTGTGCGTGGTGTTTCAGTGTGCACCATGTATATGTGTGTGCACACTCTGTGTGTGCTGCGTGTCTGTGTTTGCACTGTGTGCACAGTGTATCTGTGTGTGCACAGCGTGTGTTTGTGTGACCGAATCCAGTGTATGTGTGTGCACAGCGTGTGTGCGCGGCTCATGTGCGAGCGCTCCGTGGGGCTGTGTGTGACATGGAGTACTGAAAGTCAGAAGGCTGAGGCTCTGCCCGAGACGGATTCTGCAGGAGGCATGAAATGGGGATAGCAGGATAGGGACACACAGCTCGAGGGAGCTGGCACCCAGTGTCCCCCTTCACTGGGGCAGGGTTGCCCGGGCTGCCATGGCCGCCCTGGGATCCCCAGCTCTGCCCGGAGTCCATTGTGCAGGAGGAGGAGGAAGGAGATATGGCGGGGAAGGGCTGTCGGGGAAGTGCTTTGGGCTCTGCAGACCAATGCCTGCTCACCCACCCATGGGACAAATGTGGGTGCTGTGGTCTGGCATCAGTCAGGCAAGGGATCTTTCCTGTCTGTGCATCCTGCTTTCCTCTGAATTCTAGCTCAAGAAAACACCTTAGCCCACTGGGAAGTGATGCTCTTCAGCTAACTGGATTTTCCACAAAGGCGTATTTTTATTTCCTCTCTCCAGCGAGGTACCGTTTGTAAAGAAAATGACTCCAGAGGGGCTGGTGAGTTAAAATCCACCTTGACCACCTCTGAGTGCTGCAGCTGCAAGTGTCCCAAGTCCTCGCTTCCGTGTTTTTTTGGGGAAAAGGAACTTGTTCCCCCTGTGTGCACTGGTTTGGGGAAGCTGATTTTGGGCAGGGTTTGGCAGCTCTCCCCTCTGTGGCTGTGTAAATGGTTATTCAAGAATTGTGTGTCTGGTGGTGAAGAGAAAATGTCTTAGAGGTTGTCCAAATTCTGAGGTAGGTACTATGCTGGTTCAGTTATAATTCTGTGTGTTAATTTAATTAAGATACTGGGGAAGCAAAGCAAAATAGGTCCCTTCCAACTCAAACTATTCCAGAAAAGTCTTATTTCTGAACAGTACCACAAACCCCATTTTTGCCTTACCTTGCTCTTTCCATTTAGGATTTGAAGGCTTTTGAAACACGCTGGATTTTGCTTGCCTTAGTTTGCTAGATCTGGAGGGATGGTCTTTGAATTAGTGATTCTTATTCACAGTTGAGAAATGTAAAAGTAACCCCTGTAAGGTCTTGTGGGGCAGAGAATATGCTGGGGCTGTATGAGGGATGTGGAGGGGCTCTGCTGCGGCTGCTGCTACTCCTGTGGAGTGCAACTCCTTTCACAGTTAGCTCACTCGTGTGTCGCTGCCCCAGGAGCTGCTTCCTTCGCTTCAAAGGTTGCTTTGTGGAGATCCAAAGTAGGTTGTTTTTCTATTTTAATGGCTGGTCAAGCCATATTTTTAATGAATTGAAGGTTTTCCTGCAGCATTGTGGTGGTTCTTAAAGGTTGTATGTTGCGTGTCAGTGGTGCTGATGTTTGTATTTTACATCATCTTGTGCCTGCAGTTGTACTTCTGGGGCAATTTTGAGCATTGGGTGTGATTTAAAAGGCAGTGGGGTCCTTTGCATATCTCTGCTGTCATGGCCTTAATAAAGAAGGTGAGGATTTTCTAGGATTCCCATGGACAAACCTAATCTGCTGCAGAAGGTAAATATCAGGATAAACATAGTGTTCCTTACCCCGAAAACTCAATTAGAGCCTTATGAAACAGAGAGAGGGATGATTTTTTTCCTAATATAAACACATTCGTTATTTCCTGTATCAATTTAGATGACGAGAACAGGAATTACCTGTGTTTTCATCTGATCTCACAATTGCAAGTTAAAACAAATAATCTTATCAGAAGCAAAGCATTTCATGGGAAAGCAGCAATCATGAGGAGTAAGGGCTCCTCTTGGCCTGTTTCCAAACACTGTATGCTCCTAAAGCCCAGAAATGCTTTGGGCAATAATACTCCAAACCTACAGCTCCTGGCTTCAGTGTCTCCCTGCCAAGTGCCTGTGTGCTCTGCATGAGCATCCACGGTGTTTTTCACTTGACAGCATTTGATTTTTGGAAAGTGGTAAAACACATCTCTCCTACCGCCCGGTTTACTGCTTGTTGAGCAGATATTTGAATGGATGGGACATGGCTCATCTAGTGAGCAGCCACCTCTACAAATTCATGCATTAGAGATCAAAGTGTTGCTGTGCTGGGGTAGCTTCCAGGCATGTTGGGATGCTCCCTGTGCTTTGATACATTGATAGGTGGATGATGATGTTGATGATGATGTTGTGAGTGTGGCATATAACATGCTGGAATAAAGTTGTGTGTACAGAAGGGTTACTGATGGAAGGCAGTGGCTCTGTACTAGGTTTTCATGGCAGTTATTTGGCATCTCAAAGGAATCTTGGATTTTTGGGGTCAGCAGGTGAACCTCTGGCTCTTCATCCTTGGGGCAGTTTTGTGGAAGTGTTGGCTGAGTGTCCACAGCATCTGACTAGGAGTTTGAGGAGAAGCACCTTTCCTTGTGTTCCCAAATGAGGGGTATGTGCTGCGAGTCTCTTCATTTGAGAGAACTGTGACAGTACCTGTGTCACTGCAGGGTGGGTTTTTCTTCAGTCCCTTACTGCCGTATTTCCCCTATTTATTGGAAAAAGCCCTAGAAATTGGCGATGCTCAGAGATCTTGTGTCCATGATGGGTGGGAGAGCTCTGGACTCTCTCCAGGTATCCAGGCCAGGGATCCCTGCTCCTAGTGGGAGCTTCCCACCCTGCTGTGGGTGGAGGTGTGCGTGGGACTGCAGTGGGGAGCTAGAGCTGGGCTGTACTGGTGTGCCACACTGGGTCAGTGTCTGGACTTGCTGGAGCTGCTTTTACATTCCCAGGAATAAGATGTGATGGATCTAAGGGCTTTAATAGGAGAGTGTGAGGGTCCCTGCAGAAGCCCTATGGATGCAAATAATTTCCTATCATAAACCTTATTTTGTACTTTTAAAGTCCACTGCAGATCTATTGGCTTCCCTCTAATTTCTGTGCAACTTTCCTAGAGCATTAAGGAATAGCAGATACTCAGGTTGTTCAGCCTTGGAGCTGTGTTTGTTGCTGGTGTATGTTTCTCCGGGGAAGTTGAATATAAAGCTTTGCATCAGAAGAATAAATTGCAGTCCAGGCCTGGGGATCTTTTGCAATGATTATTCTGCTTTCTTGGTGCTTGACTTTTGCTGTAATCTTGTGTAGATTAAGCAGGCAGGGATACGTAAAGATTTCCCTTTATGTGTCTTATCTACTACTGTTTTGATCAGTATTGTGGTTTCTTAAGTTGCAGAGAACTGTAGGATGTGGCATAGCAGGGATTTATCTTTGTCCATCGGATGGATTAGGTAGGAATGTTCATGGCTTGTACTTAATCCAGATTAATATTATTAGTTTCTTTACGTTCGGTTGGTTGTTTACGCTTGTTTTCTGTTTATGTGAGTTTTTGCTTGTGTAACGCCACTCACATTGTGTATTAAAAGCCAGTGCTTTTAATTTGTCCGTGGTCCGTGTAGACGGATTAATTATTTCTCTCTCTCTCTTTTTTCTTTTTTTTCTCTTTTTTAAAATGAAGTAGTTCCACAGAGAGGGAAATTGTATGGGCTTGGAGGGTGTGTTCAAGCAATCGTACTCTTCCAGGGCATGCTCCTCTGGACCCTGCTGCAGTTCTGATCCGGGATTTTTAAACAAATTCCCATGCCAGCTTGCTTTAGCTGCTGTGCTCAGAGCAAACGTCAACAGCAGTGGTTTGTAATTTATAATTTATAAAGTCTCACAGCACTTGAACTCTGGTGCTTTTGGAGGGGACTGAGAATTTTGTATCTCCCTGATCTCAATGCAGAGCTTAAAAGATGTAGGAAGATGAGCAGCTCAGCTCAGGGAGTGTTTCTCCTTGCAGGCGGTGGGAGAGCTCCATGGCCCCTGGTTGCATGGCTGCGGCATTGGGTGCTTCCCTCCCACACCTGTATTTTTGAGGAGCAGCCCAGTCCATCTGCTGGTGAGAGTGAGTGCCATGGGATGTCAGCCTGGCTTTCAGACAGGGTCACACCGTGGAATAACCCTCCATGGCTGCCTTAGGAAACCTGGAGCCCAGGCCTGTGGAGGATCCTTTGCTCTGTCAAAATCGAGTCCTTCTTACAAGGATCAGCTCAGCCTGAGATGTAACCCCAGCAAAACACACCATGGCTGGAGCCTGGGGGTGGGAGTACACTTTGAAAGCAGTGGAAGAAGAATTGGGCTAGTTAGCTATTTCTATGAAAACCACAATTCCTTTGAACCCGCCGGTCACTGGTTGTAGGCTGATTATTCTGCTCCTTCCCCACCCCATGGAATGTGTGTGTGTGAGAGAGATAATTAAAAGCTTTTAGTTAAATAAATAACTAAGCTGCTCACGTGGCTTTATAGTAGAATTGCAGAGCCAAACCCTTGGAGGTGGAAGATGGCGTGTGCTGCTGCTGGTCCCACAGCATCTCCTTGCCTTCCCGTGCTGGCATGGCCTTGGAGCATGATTCCATATGGACTTTTCACCCCTGGGGCCTGTGTATCACTGAATATGAGAGCGAGCAGGGTGTAAGTGGGGACAGTCCCATCCCATTGTGTCCAGGGCTCCAGGCTCTATTTATTCCCTGCTATTCAAACTCTGCTCCAAAGGCAGGATTAATCCCCACTTGGATTCATCTGCAATGCCTGTGTGCAAATGAATCAAAAGCATGAGCTGGTCTTAGCAATTCACTCATGAGATGGTCTGGATGCTCCAAGACGGCTTGAAGGGTGGTTTGGTTTTATCCCTTTGACACGGAGCACGATGGAACATTTTATGATCCAGCCCTGGTTTCTGCCTCCGTGAGCTGCCTGCAGTGCCTCGAGCCAGGCACTTGGAAAATGAGAAACATGCAGCTGGTAACCATTCCTGGGGAGTTTTAGGAGTCATTTGTCATTGGGCAGGGGCTGGTTCATGGAAGGATAAAAATCTTTCAGGTCCAGCTTGAGCTGCCCTAGCCAGTAAATATTTTTCCTCCTGCAGCCCTGCCTTGCATGCTGCCCTATAACCAGTGTCACAGAATCTCCTGAGTTGGAAGTGACCCACAAGGATCATCAAGTCCAACTCCTGGCCCTGCACAGACACCCCAGCAGTCCCACCCTGTGCATCCTTGAGAGCATTGTCCAAATGCTCCTGGAGCTCTGGCAGCCTTGGGGCTCTGACCATACCCTGGGGAGCCTGGGAGAGCCTGACCACCCTCTGGGGGAAGAAACTTTTCCTGGTATCTCACTTAAATGTATATCCCTGATTTCCCCTCTGAACAGGAGGGCCAGAGGGGAGAGCAGGATGCCCTGGGGCTTTATGGGAAAATGCAAATTTTAGTAGGTGCAGAGGCAGCTCAGGGTGACATTTTTCAGACTGACAAAAAACTCTCTTAAATCCTCAAACAAAACCTGCTGGTCTGTCCTATAAATACTGGATTACGTGTGCATGTAGTGTTTTAGTCCTGTTTGCAAAGACACACATCCTGGCTGTGTCACCTTGACATGCACATCACACACAAGCCAATGGGACCCTCCACGGATGCAGCCCCTTTGGGAAGAGCAGTGGTGAGCTGTCGTGCTCCTGGGACAAGGGAGCCTTCCTGTCCTCCATGTACGTGAAAACCCAGCTGCTCATTTGGTCTGAAAAGTCTTGAAACCTAGCATTAGGCCAAAGTTTTCTGGCCTAAATACCTGTTTTACAACTGTTGGTTGGCAGTGATTGACAGGCAAGATGAAAATTGTGTGTTTAAATTGTGGGGGTGGTTGTTGGTGTGAAGTCAAAAAAAGTCACCTAACCAGCATCCCTCTTTCTCCTCCGTGAGTGTGTAGAGGCAATAAAAAGGCCATTTATCATGTAAACATAGCCTGACACAGGCAGAAGACTGAGGATGAGTTCCTACAGCTTGTAGGAGGAAGAGGTCACATTCCATGCAAGAGAAGAGCATTTTTAGGACCCTTAGTAGCATGTATTACAATTTGAGCAGGGAGAAACCAGGTGGGATGAGTACCAGGCACTTCCCTGGTGCCCCTCCATCACTCCTCCTGGGAAGTACTAGCACTGCTCCCGTGTCCCTCCGTTCCTCCTGGGATTGGTGCTGGTGGCCGATGCTGATATCGCTGCTTTTTTATCTCCAACTGCCAACTTGAGAGTGTGTGGTGAGAAGCTCGTGAGAGTCTTGGTGAATAAGCACATGAAGTAGCAACATGATAAACTCAGTGTAGGCTGCCTGCTCCAGCTGCAGGAATAACTTTCATCTAGGAAAAGTTGGAAGCTTTTGGGGCCTGGGGAAGAGCTCGGGTGCAGAGAAAATGTGAGTTTTCAGCTGTATATATGTATCTCTAGTCAAAAGAGTTTAAGGACCCCCACACTTTCTTGAAAATGGGGAATAACTGGAAAGAGAACCTGTTTTGGGAGGGGAAGAATGTAGGGTACATATATATTGCTTTTCTGTGGATTTTCATGTGCAGCCAGGTCCCCCTGGGTGTTTAAACATGATGGAAAAGGAGTCTTGCAGACACATGGGTTTGCTGACTTACACAGATGAGCTGGCTTCATTCTTCAGGGCTTTCTGAAAAATTTAATATTGTTGGAATGGCCCTGGAGAAGGGGCTTTATCTGCAGTGGGAGCAACTGCATCAGCTTGGGAAGGGTGTGCTGGCAATAGTGGGGGAAAATGGCCTCGTGCTGAATTCCTCCAATACTGCTTCCAGCGAGTGCCATAGTTTCTTCGGACTTCTGAAGGGGTTTGTTGTTGTTGTTATTCTAACTGCTGCTTCTGTTATTTCCATCAGGTCTACCTAGATGCTGCCTTCAAAAAACACTTCCGTTTTTTATGGGTGGCAGTATCGGTTTGTTTGCTCCCACCCATCCCTGCTCCTTCCTTCGCTCCTCCAGGAAATAGCAGAATAAACCTGGGGTTGGTTGATGAGGTCAGAGCAGCTGTTGTGCCCATCCCGGTGCAGGACTCCATCCCTGCCCCCCTCTTCAGTGAGGTTTGGGGTGCTTCATCCCCTTGATAATGAGAACCCAAAGGACTCGTGGTGTCCAAGCACGTTTGTCTCAAAAAATGACCTTTTTTCCTCTGCTTACACACTAGAGCAAGATTTTTTAATTTTATTTTGTTCTGAAGCGAGATGCTTTGAGTAGCTGGTGTCTCCCATCCCCTCAGTTTTGGGGCACCAATGCAGAAAACATTCCTCTTCTTGGTTCAGGTGCTGTTGCTCCCACCTGCAAACACCCACTGGATGCTGCTGGGGACACCAGCAGTTGCGGGGACACTGTTAGTGGCTTCACGTTTTGCAGCTGCTGCTCTTGGCTTGTTTGAAAATTATGATTGACTCTCTTCATTTACCCTGATGATGACAAATGGCGTTATTCCTTTTGCAAAGATGTGGTTTATTAAAAAAAGAATCCCTGTTGCATGATGAATCGAGAGGGAGAGCTCAGGGAAACTGAATCTATTAGTGTTACTTGCCTGCGTGCCTCCGGAGGCAGGAATGGGAGTAGATAATGGACATGAGGGATGAATTCACAAAGCAAGGAGGCTTGCAATTATAGAGAAATTTGGTATTTCACTGTGATGCTTTTCTTTCAGGTTTACTTTTTTTTATAATTGAGCTGGACTCTCCAGCATGAGCACCGCTTGATTATTGCACTGGTGGGTTTGATCTGCACAGTGCTAATCACAGCAAAGGCTGGCAATCTGGGAAAGCAGGTAAATTATATTATATACAGCATATGCAAGTACAGTGGAATTAGACTTTTTTCTCCTTTTTTTGAGGTAGATGCACAGCTGCATCTGTGCCAGTGATAGAGTTCCCTGCAGACACAGGTGAAGGAGGGGTGCCAGCACCCTGTGCCGGCAGCTCCATCACACGCAGGTTCAGGAGGTCGCAATGTATGCATGGAGCTCACTGGTGTCTCGGTGAGGTGCTGACCTGGTTACAGCTCTGTTTGCTGGGCTGATGCTGCTGGGGGAAGTGGTTGTACATTAACCATTTCTCATGATTTCTGAGCACAAACAGTTGTAAATTACTCCTGTGGTAGGAGCAGATGCAAAAAGTGCTTAGCCCTGGTTTTGCTGTGCAGCGGTACCACTGCCTGCCTGGCCTTTGAAAACACAAATGTAAGGAAACAAAGAACACTGTCCTTTTGATGTATTAACTACAAAATCAGCTGAAAAATTGTTGATAGATAGTGCTTGTTTTGGAAACAGTTTAACCTTCTGAAACTTCTGGCTGTGGCAGAAAACCAAGGCGTGATGAGACTTGATTAATTGTAACTTTCATAGCACTTCAGCTTTACCACTAGAAAAACACTACAGGATTGGTGGAAAACATTTGTTTTTTTACTAAAAACGCTTGTTCTAGTAAATTTTCTAGACTGGGATGGGGAGAACATAACTGGAGCTGCAACTGTGCACCTCTGAAGCAGAAGGTTTGTGAGTGGGTGGTTCCTGTCTACCTCAAGTGTCTGCTTGTGTTTTTCCCCAGTTCCCTTCAGCAGAAACACTCTCTGAGAAAATATTTTGAGACGTTTCTTTAAAACAAAAAACAAGTGGAGAGAAAAACACAAACCTCTCTGTTGTAAAGCATTGTCAGAGCTCTGCTATTGGAGCCAAGAGCATTTGGGATTTAGCAAAACAGGGCAGACACGCAGCCGGCTGCAGCCCACGACACTGAGCATCGCCTCAACATCCCCGTGTCAGCCAAGCCTGGCAGTTGCTCGGTTCCACATCTCCAGAAGAAACAGTGACTGGGGAACGTGCAGTTTTTGTCTGTTTTTCCAAGTTAATCTCCTTGCCTTGCTTTCCCACCCATGGACTGTGGTTTTGCCTAGTCACAGGGTGTTTCATGGGTGCAGTCAGTTCAGGTGCTGCAAGTCAGAGACGTCTGGGGATGAGTCACTAGAGCTCAGGATGGGGCAAGTTTCTTGAAAACAAGAGAACAGGCTTTGTGAAAACTTAAAATTAAGGGTTGATTCCCAGACACAAAAAGATCCGGACCTCTTGGTATTGGCAATGATAAGCTCTTTGATGGTGCTTTGGTAAATAGGCTTGAAATTTGTTGCTGTGTTTAAAAAAAGGGTGTCTTTGCTCCTCCAAGCAGTGAATTATATTTTTTTTTTAAATGCAAACTGGAAAAAAATGCAAATTGGGAAAAAAATTTAGCTTGGAGCAGTGCAGATATTTGATTTTTAAGTTGATAATTTTTCACACAAGTAATTAGCCAGTGTGGTACCCAGCACAGTCCCTTCTGGCTTTTGCAGTGATCATATATGTGATCTGCACTTACTGCAGAAAAAAATGGATGTGGCACTTGTATTTTAGTTGGAGGACTGGCTTTTTTGAGTTGAATCACTGTAAGTGGGGATGTGTGTGTTTCATTTAGAATCTGAGATCCACCCATCTGGTACTAATGAAGCGTTTGTTATAAGCCACCTGCAGCAGAAGCCTATGCAGCCATTCCCGATTTCCCAATGGCATGAGCATGTGTGTGCTTGTGTAGCACCTTCTTATTTTAAACCATGCTGGAAGTTGGTTTTGCTGCTTAAAATGAACTTCTGTAAAGTAGCAGCTTGCTGGGTGACCACTAATTAATTTAATTGCTACTCTTAATATGAACTATATTGTGGGTTATAGAAGCATGTTCTCCTGCTCCACAGTACTCGACCGACGCTGTCCCAGATGTGAGACGTGTTCCCTGTGTCCCCAGGCAGGCATGCCCTTGGTGTGAGCAGTTCAAGCCACCATGGTGTTCCCTGCTCTAGTGCCGCAAGATGGATTTTTCTCAAAGCCTTGTGTTTGGCAAGGTCTGGGAGCAGAAGTGAAGCACAGAGAAGAGTTACCTTTTTATTTTTCCTCTTGTATTTAAAAGTCTAGCACTGATCTTCCCTGCTGTTGTCAAGACTGAGTTCTGCAGTGCTGTTGGTGAAACACTTTGAAAGTGCACTGCACCATGCAAGGAGAAACAAATTTTGAGAAAAAGAATCTAATATTCAATTAAAAAATGATTAGATAATCATGGTGAAGTGCTATTTCCTTCTGGCATGTTGCTGTTTCATGCAAGTGGCACTGCATCAGTGTGTTGTGCAATAGAGGTCTATTTGTGGAAAGGAAAAAAAGAGGCCGAAGTTTACAGGATCTTTCTCCAAATCCACCAGAAGGATGTCTTGCACTAGGGGGATTATTAAATCTGAACAATGTGAGTTGCAAAATAAGTTGTTATGCTGCTGTCTGCAGAGGCCACTGTGTGAGGGCAGACAGGTGTCCCATGCCCTTCCCGAAGGCGCATGCTGTACTCCCTGTCCCTGGGCTCTGCACAGGGAGTCATTTTGGGTCTTACTCTCACAGGTCTGTTGGTAATTCCTGAATAGCTCAATTCTTGCTATGAACTGACCTGTGCTTGAAGGGCCACGGTATTCAAGCATTTCTCCCATAGAGTTTGGGGAGTTTGGAGTCTTCATCCTCCTGGTTTTGAGTGCGTCACCAGAAGCACTTAAAGCTCACGGGCTTTCATACAGCACTGGCTGCTGTTGCTGGAGTGTGCCCTTAATCCTGGAGATTTCTGGGTTAACATCCCCTGGCTTGAGCTGGTGCTGTGTTTTGTTGAATGTCATAGGGAAAACCAGGTATTTATTGCTGTGGATACATGGGAAATCCAAAGGGCTGCTGAGATCTGGGCATTGAGGCTATGATGCTCATCCACTGTTTCACCAAACCTGCCCTTCATGCCCAGGGCTGTTAATCCACCACTGAGACAGGAATCTCTGTTTCTTTTCCCAGGAGAGAGACTGGTCCTGGATGCTCCAGCTCCATGCAGTTCAGCTGGCAGCAGCCTTGTATGCCAGGGTACTCTGTAATTAATGTCGGCTCTTGAGCGCCGAGTAATTGGAAGCAGTAATTGGATGGTAGCTTAAGAGTAGGAGCACAGTTAAATAAAACAAACAGGCTTGCAGTCAATGTCAGCAGGTAAAACGCCTGGGAAACGGCAAATCCACATGGCAGTGACGCCAGTGAGGTCCGTGCTCAACGCAGGCGCTTCCAAGCCAAGGCAGCGAACCGAAGCCTGCGGAGCAGGGCGGGGCAGGTCCTCCTCTCCTTCCCTGAGTTCTGAACAGGGGACACAACCTGGTAAGGCAGATATTTTTTAAACATCTCCCATGCTTAGGAATAAGACAATGAAATGTTCTTGTTGTGGAGTTGTAGTTCACTTCTGAAGAGTTTTTGCAGCTTGTTTAGCTGGGGAGCTGGAGTGAGCTCAGGCCAGGCACTGATGTCCTAATCAGAGACCAGCTCATTGCATTTGTTTCTGTCTTGTTTTTGCCTTTTACTGTTGAACCACACTTCTTGCCACTGTGAGGGCTCCTGCTTCCTGCAGCTGATTTCAGCTCTACTTTCATTTTCCGTATTGTGCTGCTCACAGCTTACACCGGCGAGGAGGTGCCTCGGAGCTAGCTCAAACCGCTCAGACCTCGTTTGTATGTTCATTATTTTCATCTTAGAGAGGAACAGGTGACTATTACCTTCAGACTGTGCGTATAGAAAGAGAACCTGAAGGAAGTGCATAGGAGGTGGCTTAAGAATATATTTATTGGAGGAACAAAGAGCAAAGGGTTTGGCAGGAGCTGCCTGGCTGGGGTGCCTGGGTGAGCTCACCGATGCTTTTTGCTCTCTCCACTCTTTCACCCTGGCCTTGTTTGAAGGGTCTTCTCATGGCAGTTTTAACCCTAACAATGATATCACCAGAGCCTGCAGAAAAGAGGATTTGTGTGGCATTTTATTCCCTTATGCTGCATGAATGTGGATTTCAGCAATATTGTTATGTGGCTCCTGCTGTCAGCAGCACGGTGAAAAGAGTGGCTCACTTGTCTGGAATTGCGACTGTGGGACTCACAGCCCTTTAGCAGCATAATTTTAGCTGGGACTTTCCATTTAGTCCTCAGTACTGGGCAAGACCAGTTGATTCTGGGTCAAAAATACTGAGAATAATACAGTTTATTCTTAATTTGCTGTTGCTTTTGGTACTTGATGAATACCTGAGCCATGCTGGGTCCCTGTGAGTCTGTGGAGCTTTCAGCTGCACAAAGCACTCTTGGGCTCAGTGAGTGCATGAAGCAATTGCACGATTGGGATTTAAATATAAAAAAGGGAAAAATAAGCAAAGCTTCTGAAAAAAAACATGTGGTTGTTCCTATCACTGTTATATTGTTGGGGGTTTATGTGTATACACACAAGCACACACTTTGAATAGAATAAGGATTATTTTGAGACCTAACTCATAAATAAGTATCAGTGGGATGCTAAATTGTGTACATAAGGCCAGTAGCTTATCCAGAAAGCACCACTAGCTCCAGGTACAATTTATTTTAATAGGGAGATATTTAAACCAGCTGCTTTTTTCTGCATATGCTTTATCCTTGCTAAAGGAAACACTTTGTCTCTATTGGTTCTTCATTTGTTTTCAAATATTGCAATGTTAAAACAGTTGGAAGCTGTTTACTGTTGTCTTCTCAGCTGGTCGGTGGCCAGCAGTGTCCTGGCTGTGCCACGGCAGGTTGCACTGCCACTGGTGGGAGTGGAGAAAGCTGGTTTACAACTTCCAGGTCCTGCCCCAGTTTCCCTAGTGCACATGCCCACCTGACTTCATGCCTAAGCTCCCTTTAATACCCTCAGGGACGCTAAACTTCTCCCAGTGTGGTGTGTAATGCAGGGCAAAAGGGAGACGACTGGGGAGAAAGGTGTGAGTGGGTGGGAAGGGGGTCCTGGGCAGCTCCTGGAAGTGGGAAGAAGGTTGGAGGGAATCAGGGTGTGGTGGAAGAAAGAATAGGTCTGCTAATAGGTCTGCTGCAGCCAGACAGGAGGGTAGGAGCGATCCTTTTAGTGCATGTCGTCCATGGAGCTCCTAGGTGGAGCAGTGTTTGGGTCAGTAGGATTAGGTGTGGCTGGAGGGGAAGGTGCTGTGGTGTTTTGTTCAGAAACACAAGGGCTGTCCAGGAGCACCAGTGTGATACTCAGCACGAACCCTGCTGTAGTGTGCTGGGTGGCAAAGGTGGGTGTTGAAGAGGTAGAAAACACCTCTTGAAAGCCGGTGGAACGTGGCCGTGCTGGTGTTTGTTCAGTGAAATCACAACCCACAACGGCCTCCCACACCAACCCATCCAGTGCAGGAAGGAGGGCGGCAACCGAAAATATGAGCAAACAGCCCCTGAATATGGGTGCAAAGTGTATTTCTGACCCCTCCCTGCAGTACTGAGGGTGAACACAACTTCCTTTTCCTTTCTGTAGTCTGAAGAAAGCAATGTTTGTGTGCATTTCCTCCATGCAAATAATTGCAGCGACCCTGGGCTGATGGCGGAGCTGAGCAGAGGAAAGCAGCGGGATCCTTACTTGGGTCTCCAGTGGTGAAAAAAACCTCACAATACCATCTTATCTTCCATCCCCTTCTTTAAATCAATGCTCTCCCTTCCCCCGAGTTGGTGTTTAATATCCTGTTCACTATTTCCTACTGCTTATAGGCCAGGCTGCAGGCTGGAGCTCAGCTGCTGCATCCTGGTGAGCCATTAGTGCATCAGGATGGGATCTGGGGCAGTAATTCAAAGCAGGATTGAGCACAGGCTCCCTGTGGGATGACACTGCCGTGGCTCCGTGGGCAGGCAGAAGGTGTCGGCGTCATTATTTTGGTTCTGCAGCAGAAGTGGGGGTGATAAAGTGCTCCCTGGGTGTTTGGTCTCCCAGAGGATCAAAGGGATTCCTGGCAACTGAGCAGCTGAAATGGAGCATCCTGGTGTCTGCCTTTAACTGAGCTACTGAATGGTCATGGACCAAAATCATCGGGATAGGCACTGAAATGCTGTCCCTCCATCCTTCAGATTGCCTGAAATGGTCACTTTTATGCTATAAACTTCTGAGAGCTGCGCACCCACTCCGCTGTCTCAGACTGCTGGTGGTTGCTCTGGAGTCACCTGAATCATGCCAAAGAAACAGGTGATTATTTATTGAAAATAGCATTTCCAAGCTGTGTGTCTCATTAAAGCATCCAGAATGCCACATTGTGGCTTCTCCCTGTTGGTGACACAGCACAGCCAGTGTGGGAATTCGACAGCAATTTTGATTCAAAGCCATCTCCAGTGAAAATGGTTGTTTGTAAATGTGTTGCATCAGATGTGTCAATGGATGTAATTAAGGAATGAAGACTGCTGCACACCCCTAATTAAGGGGATTAAAAACTAAAGCTGCCTGATTTCACTGCTGGATGGAAAAAACAGACTGGTGAAGATNGTTGGCTCACGAAAGGAGCAGTTCTGGGAGGTGACACGACTGAGCTGCTCTGCTATGTGCCTGTAACTGACTGCTGACTGCACGTGATGATATTTCATTGCTGCTTCGCAGTCCCCTTCTGTTTAGTTCCTGTTCCTGGTGGGGATGGGAGGATTTTCGTCCCTGCCAGCCGTTCTGGGGTGCAGCCTCGGAAGGGTGACAGTTGTGTTACCCCATATTAGTTTGGTGTCCTGGTGTCTCCCTCCATTTCTGTGTACCTATCCCCAGCTCTTTGGCTGTTCAGAATCGTGCTGTGGGATCTTGTTGTGTAGAAGCAGAAGTGAGATGTGTGTGAGGACACAGGGCAGAACCTCCAGGCATCCCCGAGGTGCATTTTGCATGCACGACACAGGCCAAATTGTGCCGAACAGGGGACAAAGAATATTGTGCAATGGAAATACTAGGAAGCTGTGCTCACCAACGGCTTCTCCCTAGCCTTGCTAAGAGGAGAATGACTTTGTTATGGGATGGGGACTGCCAGCGAGGATGTCTCACTAATCCAAGCACTCATATCCCATTGCTTTTTTTACTGTGAGCGGGTGTCAACCGCACTGTGGTGCAAGATCCCTGGAGGGATTCTGGAGAACACCGTCTGCATGGGAGGCATTGCAAAACCTGCCTTGATTTTCCAGGAACCATCTTCTGCTTTGCTACCCAGCTTGTGGAGCCACCCCAGGGTCAAGAGTGGTCAAGGTCAAGGCTTTGAACATCACGAGCAGGGAAGATGGGAAGAAAACCATCCCTATGGAGGGGTGTGAAGTGTCTGAGTCATGTCCTGAGACATGCAGTGTTCTTCTGGTGCTACATTCACTGGGCCAGCGTCCTTCTGGGGCCCTGGTGGCACTGGAGTTTGTCCTAATCAAACTGAGTCAGTACTTTGAGGCTTTACAAACAGCTTCTGACTCCTGGCTCCGAGTGTTTGGGAGCACAGCTGAATGACTGGTTTTCTGTCTGTTGCCTGTGAACCAGGTCTGTCGGAAGTGTAGTTACACCCAGGTTTTGGATGTTTGCCTTCTCTCCTTGGGCATAGACAGGAGCCTGCGGATGTACAGTACTATTGTCCCCTGGGGTTTTTTTCTGGGAGTAGTGTGGAGTTCAGAATTAATCATCACCTGCAATATTTGAAAAAAAAAAGGAGAAAAAAAGAAGAGAGGAGGTTTCCAGAGGAGGTGTCTCCCCATCTCCCTCCTGTGCACAGTGCCCACAGAAGATGCTTTGCTGTTCCCAGTCTTGAGGCAAGGTCAGCAGCATCCCAGTTTGCATTCCCCATTGCTATGTGCCTTGGGGAGCTGCAGCCAGCTTGGAGTGTGCTCTGCTGCTTTTGTTGGGGGACCTCAATTAGCTCTTAGTGGGCCCTAAAACCAAGCTGCCTGGTCTTGTGAGTTTTCAAATCATTGAAGGTTGGGTTCTTTCTGCGATACTGGGAGTTTACAGCTCAAGGTTTGTGGTGGGAATGGATTTCTTCTCCTTCTCTGTGCTGTTGTGTGGGATGCTGAGCCCTGAAAGAAGAGGAGACTTCAGAAAAGGGTGGCCCTTGCTGAAAGAAGGCCTTCCCCCAGCTCAGGAGCAGCACGGGCTGCTCTGCACCAATACCTGCGGTGTTTGTACGCACCCAGCAAAACTCAGCTTCACAACCCCCCTGCTCACTGGCTCATTCCCCTGGGCTCCTCGGAGCTGTTGCTGTCCCAGTTGTGTCTCCAGAGCTGGCAGCCGTGGCTGTGCTGGATCTGGCTTGTTCATGCTGGTGGATGCTGAGGAGATCTCCAGGTTCTCCATCCCCTGCGTTGCTCTGCAGGTGTAAATGGCTGGGGCTTGGCCAGAAAACCAAGAACTGAGGAATTTGGTAGATAATCAGCAGCTGGCCAGTGCTTTCCTGTACTCCTAGGTAAGGGTCATTAATCTTTAAAAGTTCAATGTTCAGGCTGATAATGACTGTAAAGGTAATTTTAGTTACCTTGCAGCCCTTGTTTCACTGCTTGATGGTGGAAGTGAGCATGTGAGAGCAAACCGGATAAATCAACTCAGCCTGGCAGCTGGTGCAACTTCTTAAAACTCATTAAAACAGCCCAAAACCACATTGCTGCGCCCCTGGGCACACCCTGCCATCACTGGGTTAGGCACCATGTCCTGGGGGTTTCCCTCACTGCAGGTTCTTGTGGAGGAGAGTGATGTTTCCTCTGCATTAAATATGTTTGGAGTGTTGCTGTCAGGAGAAAAGGTCTTGGAATCATCTTAGGGTAGTGTAGCGCTAACTTAACTGTCCTTGACAAGCTGAGGGAGTTGAGCATGTTGAGCCTTGAGAAGACAAGACTCCAGGGAGACCTTAGAGCCCATTCCAGTGCCTAAAGGGGCTTATAAAACGGAGGGAGAGTGACTTTTTCACACAGGCAGTTAGCGAGAGAACAAAGAGGAATGACCTCAAACCAACAGAGGGCAGGATTAGGTGGGATATTAGGGAGAAATTCTTCCCCCTGAGGGTGGGGAGGCCCTGGCACAGGGTGCCCAGGGAAGCTGTGGCTGCCCCATCCCTGGCAGTGTCCAAGGCCAGGATGGACGGGGCTTGGAGCAGCCTGGGATAGTGGAAGGTGTCCCTGTCCATGGCAGGGGGTGTAACGAGATGAGTTTTCAGATCCCTTCCCACCCAAACCATGCTAGGATTCTGTGATATTTGATGGCAGTTTTAAGCAGTAAGCCCAGCTTAAAGCCAGGGTTGAGGACGTTTTCATCCAGCTTTTTCAGCCAGCTTTCATCACGGCTCAGCGGAGAACAAGCCTAGCGCTTGTTCTCCCAGCCCTTCCTGTAAGTGGTTCCCTCAGATAGTTGAAATATCGTGCATTTCTTGTGCACTAATAAGATCAGAATAACTGTGCAATTATGGTTATTTTTAATTAATTTGGGGCGTTGTACCAGGGTGCGGCAGATGTATGTGAGGCACTTGGGTGAATGCAAATTGCATTACAGCCATGCAGTAACAAACGAGGCACTGAAGTGCGATGTCCCTGGCACGCAGGGGAGGAACAGCCCATGTGTGTGAGCTGGGGCAGTCGGTGATGGAGCCTCTTTGGAGGTTTTAGCATCAAACATCGTTCTAGCTCTTGGTGCAGTGGGGGTTCATCCTGGCAGGTGCCTCTGTGCCTGTGTATGTGTGTGCAGGGGTGGTATTTATCTAGCAGGCAGCTCTTTATCAAAGGAGCGTGCAGGGCCCTCTGGGCTTCTAATTATAGCTTTGGTTTGGAAGCAACCAAAGGGAGAACAACAAAAGCAAGAAGTGCTTTACCCCCATTCTTGGGAAACTGTAAGGAAAGAATATGAGCCCTGTTATGTTAAACCTTGAGTGTAAATAAGGCACAGTGTAAGTAAACACATCTGTGTTCAGGCAGGAAAAAAACCCTTATGAATAATTCATGGCAAAAATCCTCCTGTTCAGCTGATGGAGATGTATTGCGTATTTCTGTTGAACTGTTGCTTTAGTGAGTGGAGCGCTGCTGCAGGGAGAGCCATCGTCATACGCAGCGGTGGCATTGTCTGCTCTGCTGTGCTGTCGTCGCCACCCCGGGTATTCCTTCGGTGCGGAATCAGGAGTGGCTGTGATGGAGTGACCTGCTGGGACGGAGCCTGTCCTTGCCATTGCCTCCTGTGATGGAACGGCTCGCTCATGGTGCTTTTGTAAGCACCGTTCCTGCTGCTTTTCTTTGCACAGATTTCTGGTGGCTGCCAGGTGCCCGCGCTCCCCATTTCCAGGGAGGCTGGTGGAGGCAGTAGCCCCAGGATGTTATCTGCACCACGCAGAGGCTGAGCTGCTCGTAGGGTGGGGATGGGCTTGGATGGATCCCTCCCTGCCTCCGCCGGGTCAGGCAGATACTGGCTCCTTCAGCGAAGGAGAGTTTTGGAGTGACTGCTGCCTGCCAGGCTGAGCCCCTGTGTCCTCCGGGCAGATTTGGAGACTTGTCTCTGCAGAAGAAGCCCTGTCAGGCACTGTGTTTGAGACCAAACCATGTTGTTTCTGCTCTGGCCTCTGCTGCAGAGGGGAAGGGAGCCCCAAGAGTTACTGCTCACTACTGAATAGGAAACAACACTTGTATTAAACTGCTTTTCTTAGTCCTTTTAGCCAGCTACTGCGTTGCAGTGTGAGGAGGGACAGTCTATGAGCAGCTTGATTTTGCTGGCAGCCTGGTGCACGTGCCTTCTCCGTGTCTGTTTTGGGTCCAACTGCTCCAGGTTCAAGCAGTTTTCCAAACAGGTCCCACACGGGCAGCCTTTCCAAACCCATCACTTAGACAAGGCCCCAGTGACAAGTACATGTTTTCATTTAGATTTCAGCACTTCACCAATGAGCAAAGCCCATGAATTTCCATGTAAGGAATTCTGTAGCATCCAGGAGGATTTTTGAGGATACGGAGGAGGAGCTCTCAGCTCCCTTCAGTTGTAATGCACTTACTGCTCCATTTAGTCAGGTCATTCTATAAGCCCAGTCTTCAATTTGACATAAATGATTTGCTTTCAGCAGATGGTGAGCTACTATTTTTGCCCTTATTTAAATAGAAACGCTGTATGATAGCAGGAGATGGGAGAGGGGCACGGTGCTGCCGACATGCAGTAGATTATCAGGGCTCGTCTGGTGAGGATTAAATCCAGGCAGTTGTAATGTGCCATCTGTGTTGTGTTGGGTGGTTTATTTTTCCCCTGTTCAATGAGGCTCCTGAAGTCTCCTGTTACTCTCCGGATCAAGCTGAGTGGCAGCATCCTTTTTTGTTCAGGATCCAAAGTACCAGCACAGAAAGATGAGGCGCGTTAATTCTAAGAGGGGTTATAAAACGTCAGCACTAATTATTCCTCTAATAAAGTGTATTAAATAAATTCTGGAAGGTTCTGAGTCTTTATATTTTAAAGTTGTTTGAATTTCTGTTGAGAGGCTTATTTTACTGCATTTGAATATCTTACTTTGAAACCCCCAAGCAAGCAGCTCTCTGCTATGGTCATAGAATCCCAGACTGGTTTGGGTTGGCAGAGGCCTTAAAGTCCATCACATTCCACCCCCCTGCTGTGGCCAGGGACACCTCCACTAGATAAGGTTCCTCCAAGCTCTGTCCAATGTTTTCTTTACTGTAGTAAAAATCACATGTAGGACACATAGCACACACGGGGAGCGAGTTGTGCTGGTGGCAGCTGCAGTTCCTCCTCTCCCACCCACAGGTTTATTGCACGTGCACCAGGTCTTGACAAAACTGAATTTTCAGGCTGTGCTCTTTATTTTGAGCAGCGTTCTGTGTGCTTTTCACGCACATTATGAAATGGGAAGGAACGCATTTAAAAAAAACCACCATGCTGTTGCTGAAACTATTTTATTTTTGCCTATTTTTAGCAGAAATTTCTGTCTTATCATTGTCTCCAGCTCTTGCTGGAGCTGCAGCGTTCAGTAAAGCCATACATTTTTGCGTAGGAAGGTCAAGACAGTTTGTCCCACCCGTTATCTGGTGCTGGGCATCTCTGCGAGACAGTTTGTGTTTCCAAGAACTGAACCTTCCCCATGGACAGTCCTTTTTCTTCTCTCTCTCTGAAAGACTAAACCACTGGGAATTAAATAAGTTATGACATGAGCCATAAATAAATTTTCCAGGCTTGAAAACAAGGATAAGTTAGATTTTTTACAAAATCACAGGCTAGTTTGAGTTGGAAGGAACCTTAAAACCTGTGTCATCCCACTCCCTGCTGTGGGCAGGGACACCTTCCACTGGACCAGGTTGCTACAAGCCCTGTCCAGCCTGGCCTCGGGCACTTCCAGGAATCCAGGAGCAGCCACAGCTTCTCTGGGCACTCTGTGCTAGGGCCTCATCATCCACACAGGCAGGAATTTTTTCCTGATTTCTAATTAATCCCTCCTTTCCTCAGCATAGGTTCAATTTATTATCACTAAACTTACTATGTGCCTAAATAAGAGAGACTGAAGTAGGCTGACAGGTAGGAGAGGGTGACCGACACGTATCTAAACATTCCTGTTTCTTTGAGCCTCTGGAACAGCCCAAATGAGCAGCACTGTCCTTTCCAGGGAGCTCAGCTGCCATCACTTAATGAGAGCCTTCCAGAGCACAGGCACCATAAGGAAGAGATTTGGCTTTCTCTTGAGGATTGAAGGCTTTCTCCACAGGGAGCTGTTGCGGTGTGTTGAGCTACTCTAAAATCTTTTAGATCAATCTCTGTGCTTCTGTGCAGGCTGGAAAATGGGGATGATTTGGCTTGGATTGGGGTTGTCTTTCGATGTCTGCAAGAGCAGAACCCATGGAGCCGTGTGGGGGTGAAACTGAGTTAAGCCATCATCTGCTAAGCAGATAATTAGTGCAGGGTGGATGGGGCTTAGAGCAACCTGGTCTCGTGAAAGGTGTCCCTGCCAGTGCTGACGGGCTGGAATGAGATGAGTTTAAGGTCCCTTCAACCCAAAGCATTCCATGATTTGATGATTGAACTGTATACGTTGGGAGCAGAGTGAGCTACAAACACTTGTGCTCCTTTTAAGTCTGTTTTGTTCCAAAGATTTTGATGCAGGAAAGAGGGATGAGTATGTATGAATTACACCAAGCCCACAGAGATGTTGAGTGTTCCCTACAGCTGTGCCTGGCCAGAAAGAAGGATAAGCATTGAGGTTGGAGGGCTTGGATACTGGGAGGCTGGAGGGTCTTCGCAGGTACAGCAGCTTCAGGAGGTGCCCCTGCACTGGTTTGTTTTGGCATTTGGTGTTCAGAGTTGCTGATGCCTTTTGAGAGAAGATCTGTGGAGCTCCGTCTTCATCACCAAAGCACTGACATTCCTGAGGAGGTCCAGGTCCTTCCCCAGGTTCAGATGAAGGGGGATGTTGCCGGTGGGAGGTCAGCCCAGGGTGCAGGTGTCCTCAGCAGGGCAAAGCCTGCTTTCTGCTCTGGAAATGTTTAACTCTCTTCTCTTCAGGTTGCTTCCTGTTGCCAAAGCCTTCGTAGCTTGAGGATGTTCTTCAGCTTAAAAGTGCTTAGATATAAATACATATTTGTACTCTTTTGTGATGAGATTGTTACTCCAAAATCTCTCTCGGGGATCATTTCTGAGTTTTTTGTAGCTTGCTTATTTCCATAGTGTTTAACACCTTCTCCACTCAGAGTTGTGAAGAGCCTGCGTCTTACAGGCTATCTGACATCAAACCCTCAACCTTTACCAAAGAAAGCCCCCCCGCAAATGAAGTATTTACAGTCTGGCAGGTCAGAGCAGGAGGTGAGCAGCACTGCTTGAGTGCTCCTACAATAGCACAGCATCCTCCTCCAGCATCCAGGGAGCTCCCGAGGCACCTGCAGGCTCAGCAGAATTGCCTTGTGGAATAGCAAGGGAAGAAAAATTTAATTTAAATAAAAACCTGCTTGTGATTTGGCTGTGGGCAGTGCTTTCTCCAAGGGATGGGTTGAAGAGCAGTGAAGCGGGAACCTCTCTCTTTTGTGTCTACTCTGCTGTGGGCTGGGTTGGAAACAAAACACCACTTGGCACCCATCTCCTTGCAGGAAAGTCCTTTTCTTCCTTGTATAATCACAGAATCACAGACTGGCTTGGGTTGGAAGGTTTAAAGACCATCTTGTTCCACCCCCTTTCCGTGGGCAATCTCTCAGCTATGTTGCTTACTTACAAATCTCTTTGCTTTTGATGACGAATGTAGGGGAAACCATTTCTGAGCATAAAACTTCCAAGGGAGGGAGCAGGCTGGGAGCCCACGCATTGGAGCAGTGCACTCGGGTCTCGCAACAAGATGTTTGCTGTACCCGGTGAGTTATTGGTGCTGGCAGCTATGAAATGTTTATTGGGAAAGGAAGAGCTCCTACGTGCCCATCTCCACATCCCCAGCGGTGCCGAGGGGATCTGGCTGAGCTGCAGCCTGGTTCTTGGGGAATGGAGGGAAGGCAAGGAGATGTTTGCTCATCGCCAGCCAGACCCGCCTTCCTGCGCTGGGAAAGGTCCCTGACTGCGGCTTTGAAATGTAAACAAGTCAACAAATCTTGTTCCAAATTGTTGGTGTTTAAAGAGAGAAAAGTACATCGAGAGGAAACGTTCCTTTGTGGACTGTCCCTGGGGCTTCCTGCGGCTGATAAGAGCTGCTCCTCAGCTGTGCCCTCCCCACCGACGTCGTCTCCAAAGCCTTGGTTCTGCCTTTTTGGTTTGAAGAGCAACGCATCCAACATTGTGTGTTTTGATAACGATTCCTACAAATGTATTTATTCAAAACAAACGCAGTGGGAAGCAACTACAAAGCAGGCTGCTCCAACAGCTGGTGCCAGAGGGAACTGGCTGTCGGTGTGTCATTGTGGTGGGACAGGTTTGCAGAGCATCCCTTCCATTCCGTGCGTGCTGCGGCATTGGGAGCATTGCCCTGGGCACTGGCATAGTGGGTTTGGGGTGATGAGTGTTTGGCTGAACAGTGTCCTTGCCCTCTCCACTGCCTTGTGGCATCTCCAGGAGTTCTTGGAGAGCTGATGAGAGCAGAAGTTGGCTGTGTGGTGGCTGGGGTTCTCTGCAGTAGGAGCCATGGGTTGCTAATGGGGCCAGCAGCATCTGTGGCATGGGATAGCAGGAGGAAGGGGAGCAGAAGTAAGAGCTGCAAGGACAAGTCACACATATGCTGCCATCTGCAAACTGATCGCAGACACATCTGGGTTTGGGTACCCTCTCTGCCTTGTAGCATCCCTGGTCCATCGGGTGCCCATGATGCAGGTTCTCTGCTTGGGTGCCTGTTTCCTCAGTGCAGGTTGGAAGCTGCTGTTTCGGTGGCCTCTGCCCCTCCACTGGGTTTGGAAATACCCAGAGCAGCTGACTGAGGGGAGATGGTAATTACACTACACAAGTGGAGTATAATTCTGTCTTCTGTTTCTGCAGGAGACCATGCTAAAATGAACCCAGCAGCTCGTCCCCAAGGCTGGCTGGTGTGGCTGAGTCCAAGTGAAAAAACCCAACCAAAACCCCTAACCAAACCTTGTAACCTCAGGAAGTTTGTGTTGCTGTGGAAACAAGTTCAGGGAAGGTCTGTGATGCTGTGCTGGTTTAACCACAGCATTAGAAATAATATGAAATGTTTGCATTAAACACAAGGAGAAAGTCCTCTGGAGAGCTGGGAGGGCTTTTCTCCTTCGAGCAGTCTGGTTCTTTTATCAGATGAGTTGTTCAATCTTCTGGTTCTTCAGTCAGGATGAGTTAAATTAAAGTTGATGAATGCAATAATACGTAGGAGGATGACATCTTGGAATGTTTCTTAATTTTAAGTGTGTATTTTGAGCAAATGTTTATACACTGAGGCTCGGGCTGGGGGATTGAGGCATATTGGATTATATGCTATGTGCTCAGTGTAAGCAGCGGCAATTTATTGCTGCAGATGCATGTGATGCGGTGTGCAAAGATTAGTTCTATCCCCTCTAAAGCATGATTATTTTTGGGTCCTCTTTATACCTTAAATAGATATTCTTCTCATGTGATTTCCATCTTTTTGTGTCAACAGCCCAGGCTAAAGTTGAAATAAACATTGCATCAGCTTAATAGCACAAGCTCTGAGGAAATCTGCTCTCCATTATGGATGTTGTTTGGAAACCTTTTCATTTGACATTTTTCCAGTGTGCGGTGCAAATATCCCATGAATCCCAAAGCCTGCTTGCCTCCACTGGATTAGTCTTGTGTGGAACGATGTAGTTGCTCAACACTGATGGTCCTGTCCCCAGCAGTGTGGTTTGGTGTGTTTAGATCATAGAATCCCAGAATGGTTTAGGTTGGACAGGACCTTAAAAACTATCTTCAAAGCAAACTGTAGCAAAAGGAATAACTTTGCTCTTGCTGACTCTGTAGGCTGGAGTCAGCCAGCGTTTCATCCCCATATAGGCCATTCACTTCGGAGCTGGACTGGATGGTCCCTGTGGGGCCCTTCCACTATGGGTCTGTGACAGGGTGGTGTGACTGGTGAACGTGGCGTGTCTGTGCTTGTGGGTGGTTCGAATAGCTCAGTCAGACACGGGTGCTGGTAACCTCTTGATTGAGCCCTTCTGCTCCTCTCCTACAGCATCATCATGACAACAGAAAAGAGCCCAGCAGTCGACGCTGACAACTCCGAGCAGCAGCAGGCCAAGGAGGAGGAAGGAGCTGCTGAAACACAGAAGCAAGAGGCTTCCCTGGAGGAAGGGGCTCAGCCAACGCCAGAGAGGCAGCCCCAGAGGCAGAAGGCCTCCAACGGGGACACCCCCACGCACGAGGAGCAGAACAAGAAAGAACGTCGCACCTCCGAGGGCAGGGGTCTCTCCCGCCTCTTCTCCTCCTTCCTCAGGAGGCCCAAGTCTCAGGTGTCCGAAGAGGACAAAGACACTGATGCTTCTAAAGAGGCAGGAGGTGACCAGAAAGATGTGGGATTAGGAGCCACCCCTAATGAAGACATCCTGGTGAAAGCCCCAATTGCAGCTCCTGAGCCCGAGCTCAAAACCGACCCATCGCTGGATCTCCATTCCTTAAGCAGTGCGGAAACACAGGTAAAACACACAGTAGGGGGTGGGATGTGCTCCCTGCTGCTTTAAAATGTGTCTTTGTAGCCAAAACTATAAAAACTTCATATCCCAGGCTGGTGAGCTTGAGCAGAAAAGGTCATGAGATGCCAAAAGGTTCCTGTTAGCTCCCTGTGTTTCACTGTGTACTTCCCACTGCTGCATCCCTGCAAAGTACCTGTTCCGGGAATTGGGCTCACACTCCACAGCGTAATTTAAAATGCCCCGTGCTGAATCGTTGCTCTGCTGAGGCTTGGGATGTCACTTCAGAACACCAAGGGTTCGCATCCCTTGGGTTCAAAACCAGGGTTGATCGTCAGGATGTGAGCAGGATCAAGGCAGGCCGGGGCCCAAGGTGGAGATTGCAAGAGTACATGGATTTGGGAAAGGGTTTCTTCAACTTCAAGGAGCGCAAGCACAGCATTTTAGGACTTGGTCATCTGCTTGGTCCGGGCTAGTGCTGAGCCTGCCAAATATAAATATTTTCTGCTTATGCATCATGTAGACAGGGATTTCTGCATGGCACATGGGCTGAGCCCAGCTCCTGGGACCTGTCTGGTGTCTGCTCTTTCCAGTTAGGGTCATTTTTCATGCAAAATTTAAAGTTCAAAAAATTTAAAGTAGAAATAGAGGCAGAGACACCCCCAGGGAACATTCACTGAGCTGTGGCTGGTTATTGATTTGGAGGTGCTGGGTGCCCTCTCTTCCTCCTTGGGTAGTTTCAGCTCTGCTCTTACTTGAGCCTGGAGTGGAAAAAGGTGGGTATTCCTTCTCCTAAGCTGGGAATTTCTTACAACCCAACCAACCTGTGTGTATTGCTGGAGCCAGACAGGGTGAAATCTGGATTTCTTAACCACTGCCTGAAGATCAGAGTGGCTCCAGATACCCACAAATGCTCAATTTTGGAGCAATGCTTTACAAATTCAAGCATTGCTAGTAGCCAATAATTGTAAATCCACCTCCTTAAAATTACAAAGCTGTAGAGATGGTAGTAGGTAACAGTTTTTCCTTTCTATTCCTAAATTTCTGAGCCTGTGAAGACCATGGGATGATCTCTGCCCATGTTTTGTACCTCTGACTGAGGGTTGGGATTAGCAGCATGGGGAAGAGGTGGAGATTTTTGTGCAATTTCAGCCCAGAAATTGTATTTTCAAGAGGAACTCATTCTTGGAAGTGTTTAAGACCGGGTTGGACCAACATGGTCCAGTGGAAGGTGAGATGGGCTTTAAGGTCCCTTCCAACCCAAGCCATTCTGGGTTTTTTAATGCACGATTTCTTTCTCTATTTATCTCTGATTTGCTGCTCCTGAGCCCATGTGAATTTGCACCCCAGCCTTCCTTCATGGGCCGTTCATTTCAGATGAAGCATTTGTGCCTTTTTTTTTTTCAGTTCTTATTTTAGATCACTGTCAGTGGCTTTCTGAACTGTGACACTCGGCAGATATTTCTGCTGTAAAAGCATTTGCGAGGTGCTGCAGTTTGATAAATGCTGACCGACGGGCATTAGGAGCTTTGACTGATTCCCTGCTCCCGATTGTCCCAGTTCTGCTGGAACAGAAGTCAGCAGCTTGTGGACATTATTTAGTTTTTAAATACCTCTGTGCACTTGTGCCTGGGTGTGATTTCATGAGATGTTATGGGCTGAACAGACAAGGTTTTGCTCTTCCTCTGCTGCAGCTCTGTGCTCCTGCAGCCCCTTCCAGCGTTATCAGAGCGTGCCGTGAACTCGTTTAACCTGCTGAAGTGGCAGAGGAAAAAAAATCCAAGCTTCCTTCCTCATCCTGTCCCCAAACTGCATCTCTTTCTGCTATTTGAGTGGATTGAACTTCCTCTCAAAGTGCTTCCGTAGGCAAAGGGATGGTGATGTGGAGGCTGCCTTCCCTTTTTGGTGGCAGAGGGCTGCTTGGTCAGCTCCGATGGCCACGAAACCTCAGCCCTGACTCTCCTTTTAGTGCCGCTGCTGCCATAAAATCCCACAATGGTTTGGTTGGAAGGGACCTTAAAGCCCATTTCATCCCACTCCCTGCCATGGGCAGGGACATCTTCCACTGTCCCAGGGTGCTCCAAGCCCCCTCCAGCCTGGCCTTGGACACTGCCGGGGATCCAGGGGCAGCCACAGCTGCTCTGGGCACCCTGTGCCAGGGCCTCCCCACCCTCACAGGGAAGGATTTCTTCCCGGTATCCCATCTAGCCTCTGTCAGTTTAAAACAATTCCCCCTTGCCATGCCAAGGGCCAGTGCTCTGGAACAACAGCTATGCCAGAGTGGCGGTGGGAGCACTGGGCATCCTGCCTGGGAGGGAAAAACCTTCCCAATCCAGAAGGTGCTGTCATTAACACCATGAGTGCATGATGTAATCTGCCCTGATTAATCAACCCTTCCTTCTTTTTTATTACATCCTTTATTAAATGAAAACTTGAAAATTACTTGGAAGAGCTTTAAAAATGAATGCCATTCTCTTGGTCACCCCAGCTGCTGCTTGAGGTCATGGGTTACACGTTAAAGTGGGATAATGAATTCTGGGTGAGATCCCAGCCCTGCAGTGCTTGTTCCATGTGATGCTTTGATGTTTGTGCGTTTGTTTGACACCTCTAAATCGGGGTTTTCAGCCTGCTCAGGAGGAGAGGAGGGACGACCAGGAGCCAGGGGGAAGAGACCTCGAGGACAGGGAAGAAGGGGAAGCAAAGGAAGAGGGTGCCAATCCAGAACCGAAGCCAGAGTCTCTGGAGACCAAAGCAGACAAGGATTTGAAAGCTGCCCAAAAAGCAGTGAAAAGACACAGAAGCATGTACTGCAAAGTCGTTTTGCTGGATGACACCATTTTTGAGTGTTCTGTGGATGTAAGTACTTTGAGGGTTTGGTTCTACTTCCCTCTCCCTTCTGCTTCTCTTGAAAAATCACCACAAACACGATTTAATAGGGGCCTAATGTGCTTCCAGGGAATTACGTGACAGGTTTTACTGCAGAACAAGCCTGCTGTAAGCTATAACAGCTTATTTAGTGTGTTGTAAAAATCTCTGGGTACTAGGAATCTTTATTTTTATTGTTCTACAATTCCAGGGTGCCTTGCTTTGTAGAGGTGGGGGGAAGTTTAAAAAAAAAAAAAACCCAAACTTTATATTATTAGCTGTTCACCATCTCTCTCGTTTGTACCCCAGGCTAGAGTTTAGGTTTTTGGGATAGGTTGCAACTGTCTAAATAACTTTTGCCTCCTTGGCTTTGAATAAAATGGGCTGAATGAAATTGATTTGTGCTTTTCTAGTCCCCTAAGATACCTTCACCTCCCAGGCTGCTGGTTAACTTAGCTCCTGGTGCTTGGATGTAAAGAAAAACACACTGTGTTTAGCCTGCAGTTGAATATATTTCCAGTAAACAATTTAAAATTATTATTTATTATTGACTTAGAGCATTGCAACCCCCTTCATCTGAGAGCTTTTTTTCTCCTTTATTTTGTGCATTCTCTCACAGGGCTGTGGTGCTGTCAGAGCAATAAAAAGCGAGCAGAAATCCCTATTTTAGTATCGAAGTACTTGTCTGGAATATTAATAATCTGGTACTTACCACTGGAGCATACTTCCATCAGCTTCTTTTCCCTCTGTCCTGCTGGTAAATGGGCCAGGAGAGGGTATCTGGGCTCAGGGCTCCTTGTGGGAGCAATCACCTCGGGTGATCCTGGGCAAGTAGGTCAGTGCTGAGTGTTTGTGTAACAATGCCGCTGCTGGTCCTGCCTGGGATCAGCTCGGAGCATCGCTGCCCCCATCACCTTCCCCTTGGCCAGGGATACTGTGTGCAGCCCCAGGGACTCTCTTCCCCCGGTCCCGGTGACAGCTTGCCATGGCTTTGTGCCCGAGTTTGCTGCAGCGATGCCTTTGGATGCCGTCATAGACACTGTTGGAGGGAGAGCGGTGGGGGGATGGGGGTTCCTGACTTGAGCAGGACATGAGAAATGTCTCTCTATAAGTCCAGAGGGTCGTGGTGGGCACTGCAGAGGATTAGGGGGGCCACGGTGTCAGTGAAATCCTCTTAGCTTGAGAAACACCCTTGGCTTTAGTGCCAGTATAATTCTGCTCTGGTGTTTGGAGAGTTTATTAAGATTTAATTGGGAAGGAATTGCAAAGGTGTAGGCAAAGAGCAGCACAAATGCCTTTATCCAAGGAGAATTAGTGCTTTCAGGCATCCTTTCCGACTGACAGCCTTGGAAGCTTTTCCATTCCTGTATCAGTGCCAATTCATTGAGGAATACCCTGGCTAACACATACATTATGTTACCTATAGAGTCACAATGTGTGCACAAAGGACCTGACAGCTGAAAGGCTGGAATGAAGCCAAGGAGTAAAACAAGGCAGGGGTCTTGGAGCAGTTGCCATGCAGAGATGACTGACAGGAGAGCTGCGGGCATTAGTGAAGCTGATTTTGCGTCATTGGAACAGCACTTTCTTCTAGCAAAGCCTCCAATGGAATGAGCTGCTTCTGGTTGCCATAGTTTTATGCCTCAGGGATGTTTTCCTTCATGCTTTTTGACTAAAAGGGTATCTGTTCCTTGGGCCAGTTCAATTCTGCAGGATTTGGGGGAAAGAAAAAGAGGAAATAGGAATGCTCAAAGTGTATTTCTGGAGGCAGGAAGCTGTGTGCTGAGCAGCTTTGGACACATGAGGCAGATGGGAGAAGCTAGTTTTCATCAGCAGATCGGGGTGATGGAAGGGCCACAGAAATCATGGGCTTTGGTTATGTGCTGCTGTCTTTTTTCTGAACCTCAGAAAAGTCAGGTTGTCCCTGAAATGAATAGGTTGTAGCAGCAATTTCATCTCTTGATCCACACCTGGTTGTCTGGCAGCCTGGACCTGGGAGATACCAGTGCTGCAGTGCTGCAGATGTTCCTTGGGAGGGAAAACCTGTACAGATCCTTGGTGTTTGCTGAGCTGTGTTGAGAAGTCCAGCTTTGGGGGATTTTCAGACATGGAGCTGGTGGGAAGAGAGAGACCCACTGTGGTTCCTGTTGCCTCTCTGTGGAATTTTTATGTCTGGTGCTCTTTCCTGTAAGGAGTCCTTGCTCTGAAACAGCCAGGAGATATGATTTGCAGCTACTCAGGACCTTTCTTCCCCTTACTTACAGTGCACAGTGTGGTTTGATTCTATTCCCTTCCTCCCCTCTCCTGTGAACAAAGACTGGCAAAACCCAACCCTCTCCTTCAGGATTTCTCTGTCTATTTGCAGAAACATGCCAAGGGACAGGATCTCCTTAAAAAAGTCTGTGACCACCTCAATCTACTAGAAGAAGACTACTTTGGTTTGGCCATATGGGACACACCAACCTCCAGGGTAAGCAGCTGCTGGCCCTAAGGGGATTCAGCTCTTCCTGCATCATCTCCCCAGGGCAGGAACTGGGGTGTAAGCTCCTCTTCAAACTCGTTGTGGTGTCCTCTAAATACGGATTGTGGGTCATCACACAGGAATAAATGGTGAATAAATGACTACAGGAGTGTGGATTTTAGTCAAAAAGCTACATGAATCATAGAATGTATCCTAGTGAACTTGGGTCTTCACCTGGAGAAGTCATGATATTAGTTTACTGCAAAATGATGTCATTAGGTTACAAAGCTGCAGCTGAAGGAGTCAGGCTGCCCTGGCACTGGTGTCAGCGTTGGGAAGGTTTGGTTGGAACCATCCAGAGCATTTGGAATTGAGCCTTTGCCCTGCAGAAGAACAGATGTGACTCTATACCAAAACTCCTACTCACGGTTTCAATTTAAGGTCTTTGTTTGGTTTGACTCAAGCAGTGTCTTATCTTTTTAAAACCTTGCTTACCCTTTAACTCAACAGTTACTCAAGGTCTATTTCATAAAGGCAAAAGTGAGATAATTGAAATGAAGGGCCCAATTCTATGTCCTTTAGACCAGTTATTTTGGTCCATATTCTGACTCTTCCTCTGCTTCACCTGCAGCAATCCTCTGTGGCCAGGTTACTGACTGACAGATGTTTGTCATTAAATACTTTATAGTGTTTTATACACAGGCAAAATAACAACCAAAATTAACACTATTTGAGGCAGGCAGAACTCCCACTTGGGTTTGTTTTAGAGTCTCTGGTGTCTTCCAATTTTCTTGGATGTGAAATGTGTTTCCATGTATATAACGTGGATATTTTTTACCCTCAGAGTTTGTTCTTGCAGAGGGAGAGGTAGGTGTACTTTTAGATCCAGTTAAGAGCAAAAAGAGTTTAGCTGGAGCTCAGCTTCTTCTGTGTGTGCCGTGGGTAGCTCACTGCTGCATTTGGATTTAGGAAAAATTCCTTCCTGGAAAGGGTTGTCAGGCCCTTGGCACAGGCTGCCCAAGGAAGTGGTGGAATCACTGTCCCTGAAGTGATCAAAGGCATATAGATGTGGCACTTGCAGACACAGCTTAGTGGTAGCCTTGGCAGTGCTAGAGTAATGATTGGACTTGATGATCTTAGAGGGCTTTTCCTGAATGATTCTGTGGTCTCCCAGACCCTTGGACTTGCTCTTCTCATGTCCAGGCTTTTGGCATTGATTCTTGTGCAAGCAGAAGCATGTACCTCCTTCCCCCAAGCCAACCAGAGCTGAGAGGTTGTGCAGCTTTTTAACTGTAGGGACTGAAAACAGATTGTTTTGTCAGATCTGTGTCCCAGAGCTGGAAGCTGGGGAAGATGATGTTGCTGTCCATGGGTTGTTCAGCTCCAGTGTGGAGCAAGCTTGTTTGATTTGCTCTGATCGGTAAAAACACAATTTTTTTTTAAAATCTATCTGGTTATGTTTCATTGAACTTTGAAATCTGAAGCTCCATCTTTCTCCTGCTTTAACCTCGAACAAGACCTCACCAGAGTTACTGATCACAGGTAAAGTGGTGTTAATAGGATCCAAGGATGAGCTCTGGCACCTCATCTAAGCTGTGTGGAGCAGGTGGAGATATACGTGTGTATTCCTGGAGAAGGAAGGGTTGTATGTGTTGTTTTCCACCTTGATATTTAGGGAGTAAACCTTCCTAGGACCAGTAATTACCCACATGGACACAGCAGAGGGTGACAGGGAGCTTAGCAAGTTGTGACAGTGGCTGGAGCAGCTGGTCACCATGGAGCAGCAAAGGAGCTCATTGCCCTGAAAGGGAGGATTGTTCCCCACTGATTCGTGACCCACTGGGATAAAAGTGCTGTTAATTGCTGTTCCCATTATTGTCTGCTGGATTAGGCGGGGTGGGATGCATGACTGCACCCTGGGCTCACCCCAGTAAAGAGCAGTTGTGGCACCAGCCTGGCCATGGAGATGCTCTGCTCCAAGCTGTGGCCCTCAAAAGGCAGCAAGTCTTCCTTTCAAATGGATTTTGTATCCCCACTTTTGTGTGTTAGAGGAGCAGGCATATAAAAAGAGGAGATTAAATGTAAGTATTGCTGTCTCCCTGCCATGAAGTTACGTGTCCTTCTGGTCAGGAGAGATTAGCTTGGGGGATTCAATGAGTTAATTCCTTCACCTCGGGAGACCTGGATGTCCAAATCCTGCTCAGAGCTGGTGAAAATGAAGAGGTGGTTAAATGTAGCCTCTCCAGGAGGGTTGTTAGCCCAGCGCCTGCAGCAGGACAGGCCCTGAGCCCTGCAAAGGGGAAAGGCTCAGACCATGGAAAAAGCAGGAGTTGTGTTTTGAGGCTTATATTGCACCACCATCCCACAAAACCCCAAATTACAGAGGAGGGGGAGAAAGATACATTTCTAAATTTGTAGCAGAGATAATTACTAGAAACTTGAGTCATAGTTGAAAGAAATGAAGTTTATGTCACACACCTGTAAAAAATTCCAGCCTTACTCAGGAATTGGGTGTTTTCACTCGTATTTCAGCAATTCGGTCATTGAAAACTATAGCTAATAATAGAAAGTCTTCGTGATCTTTGATCTGAATAGGGTAAGTAAGGAGACAGGGTACTTAAAATGAATGTATCCGTCCTATTTATGTATTTTTATGTAGGTTCTGGAGGTAAAAAAAGTGTTGTACAAGTGCCCCTGGTAGCTGGATGTGGCTGTGGCCATACCTGCTGCTCTGTTCTTGCAGCCCTACTGTTCTGCTTTTTTTTTTTCCCTCTGGTTCCTCCTGCTTCCTTATGAGTCCCTGGTAGGTGAATGGTTGGAAATACACCCACCAAGACCACAGCCTGGAGTAAAAGTAGTGGAAAATGTACCATCTCTCCAGTTTCCATGGCTGCCTTTGTGTCAAATATTGTCTTTTTTTTCTTTTTGCTGTATTTTTAGCAATTTGCAGCTTTCCGTGCTGTTTCTGGAATCTCTGGTAAACTGTGAATGTTTTTATCCTTTTACAGACATGGCTGGATCCTGCCAAAGAAATAAAAAAGCAGGTTCATGGTAAGTAGATTGAATTCATCGTGTGTGGGGAGGTGTGGTTTTGCCCAGTGCGGCTTTGGTGAGCCATCCAGGGGGCCCAGCGATGGGGAGAGATCAAGTGAGGGTGGCTGGCAGGGATCAGCACAAGTTCAAGCAGTCTGTGCGTCCTTTCTCTCCTTCTTAAGGACTTAGGCATGCTCTAGATTTAGGAAAAAATGTCATTTCCTTGGTAAAACAGCTTGGCGTGTGTTTGCCTGAAGCGAAGCCCCACTGTCCGTGTGGTGCTGAAATGGGGATCTGCTCCTTGTTGTAGGGTGGGAAAATGGGTTTCAGTGGGAACCGTGGAAATCTCAAAGGAGATTGGGAGACCCTGAGCAGAATTTTATGGTGGAACAAGGTTTTATGGACTCTGAGGCTGTTTTGGGGTCCAAATAGGGACACTGGAATGATAAATGTCTTGAGAAATATCAGCTCAAATACCAGATGCTCTCCCAAGTTGTATTTTAAGGTCTGCTAGCACTGAATTAGTTCAAGATGAGTGCAGTGTCAAAATTAAATATGTTTTAGAGGCTTTTGTTTTCTCTTGGGAGCAAGTCTGACTGCTTTGGAAGTAAAATACTGGTTTTGGGAAGGAAAATACTGTTTTACAGATAGTTTTGGTAGGAGGCCAGGACAAAGTATGTCGTTTAGTCCAGATTAGGTGGGAAACGCAGGGCTGTGGAGTAGGGAAAGCTCCTGGTCTTACCAGCTTCTCCTGCAGTCGGTAGCAGGGTGCACGTGAAGGGCAGGAGCTGCTCCATCCATAAAATTCATCTGTGAGTGTAATGACCAGCAGCCTGCTGTGGAATCTGGCCCCCTGAGATGGGTTAAATGGAAATAACTTGATTTTACTCGAAGTGAAGGTATTTTGCATGTACATATGAACGTGTGGACGCCAGTGTGTGGTGGTTTAGGCAGCCTCTGCTCCCTTCAATGTCATCTTGGAATCACTTGTTTTGAACTGTGTGTGATGAAAACAGCATGCCTTGTGTTTAATCCCAGTTGTGGCGTTGCGTAAGAAGTAAATCCAGGAATGCTCCATTCCCCCTCTTCCCTGTGTGAGATTGGGATAAACCTCTGAGCGAGTTAAGTGCAGGGGTAGAGCTTCTCTTTCTGAAAGAAATCTTACTTTGAACTAGTGTTAAAGGGCACAGCAGGGGGAGAGGAACTATGAAAATCGCTCAGTCAGGGCTGTTTTCTACTGGGAAATGGGATTATTTTCAAGGAGAAGAGAGAGTTACCTCTTCAGCTGTGTCATCTGGGCTGTCCATACCACATATAATGCCAATTCTATGTGTGATTATGTGGATTCTTGCTCAGTTAATATCTGCAATGGTGCTATACAAGGTTTGCAACAGGCTGTATTGAAGCAATTAGGTCTGGACTTGAAAAGCTCTTCCTATCCTGGTGCTTTCTGGCTTCATCCAGAGGCTGATGCTTGTGTTGGGCTGAGTTTAACCTGCGTCTGACCACTTGATCCCAGTGCATTAGGCTGAGTGACTTAGCACAGCCCTCCTTGAAATTTGAAAATTGGGTTGAGCAGTAAACCAATCCTATTTCATTAATTTACAGCCTGTGCCTGACCTCTCTCCATGAATCCCTTTTCAATCAATGAAAAAAACATGTCAGTCATTGAGCTTCTTAGCAATGAATTTAATTTTTGCCACAAGTTGTGGTTAATCCAGGTGAATTTCCCTGCCTTGCTTTTTTTTTCTCCTGCTTTTCTTACCTCCTGTAAATGAAGTCACTTCGTACACTTACACAGATGTTATGCTGCAGCCAGCTGTGAGAGTGAGCAGTATCAAATCAATGTTGCATCTGCTGAATTATGAAGATCAGATTGGATATTCACAGCTTTTTTTATATCAGCTGACCATCACAAAGCTGTCCTGGTGTGTTTATTTTTCTCAAGCTCTCCCTTGTCATTGCAGGAGGCCCCTGGGATTTTACCTTCAATGTCAAGTTTTATCCACCAGATCCTGCCCAGCTGACAGAGGACATCACCAGGTGAGTTACCTGGGAATCCTACTGCCGTATTCTCCTGAATATGGAATAGAAGTGTTTCATATTTGGGTGTTTTTCCCTCCTTCGGCAAGGAGATAAGATGCCTTCACCGTTTGGAGGGGGTTTGGTTTGTGTGGATGTGAGGATGCTCCTGCTCTCCACTGGAGTCCGTGTGTGTAAAGCAGTGTCATTTATAGCCCTGCCATGTGCATGTTTGTGTAGAAAAGAAAATTCTTGCCTAAACCCAAGATTTTCTGGTCATAATGTCCTTTACTGCCTTTGCAGAGTGGAGGTGACCTTGAATCCCCCAGTCCTCCATGCATTTACCTTGGGAATAAGTAAAAATTGGAAACGAGCATTGTCATGTGTTCATCAGTGGCATAAAAAAAGAGACTCTGATCCTCAAGTTAAGAAATTTCTCCCCGTTCTCTGTGAATAGTATTTTCCTTTCTGCCCCCAGGTACTACCTGTGTCTGCAGCTTAGACAGGACATCCTTACAGGGCGGCTGCCCTGCTCCTTTGCCACCTTGGCTCTGCTGGGTTCCTACACGGTCCAGTCAGAGCTGGGAGACTATGATCCTGATCTCCATGGTCCGGATTACATCAGTGAGTTCAAACTGGCCCCAAACCAGACAAAAGAGCTCGAAGAAAAGGTTGTGGAGCTTCATAAAACGTACAGGTAAGGTGTGGCGGCTGGAGGGTTTGTTTGTGCACAGCAACAGGAAATAAGGGAAATAATGGGATTTTCTGGTGTTTTCCCCATCTCTGTGAGATACAGAATATCTGTGGATGTCCCATCCCTGGAAGCATCCAAGGCCAGATTGGACAGAGCAATCTGGGATAGTGGAAGGTGTCCCTGCCCATTGCAGGGGTGGAAGCAGATGATCTTTGAGGTCTCTTCCAATCCAGACCATTCTGTGATTCTATGATGATTCTGTGAACATCAACTTTTAACGAAAGATCTAATGCTTAGGACAAAACATTTCTAGAAGCTGGAATTCTTTCTTCCTGCATGAAGAAGAAACTAAGTTTTTAGAAAGCACGTGCGAAATCTTGCAATTATTTATTAACAAGTGTGTTTTTCCCACAGAATAGCTGTGAAAGTGGGGGTCAGTTCATGTGCAAATGCAAAATTTACTTGTTTTAACCTTGCCCTCTGTCTTTTTTAAATATATTTCTTGGGATCTATGTAATTTTGGATTGTAGTTTGATCTAGTTTCTCTAGAGGCTACAGTTTCTCTCTGGGCTACAGTGTACACACTGTAGCCTACAGCTTGTTTGGGGCATTCTTCCACCACTCGTAATCAGTAACATTGATTTCCTAATGCGGAAGGATTCCAGGTGATCCAGGAATTACAAACCTGCAGTTAAGTGTTTCCTAGTGCAGCCATGACCTGAGCAGGGGTGTCTGGGTCAGGTAGGGTTGAACAACTCCTGGGAGTCCCCCTGGTAACAGATTCAAGAATGACAGTAACTAAACCTCTTCCTCATCTTATTTGGGGCATATCTTCCTAGAAAGGAAAAGATGGAGCAAAGACAAGACTTTCTCACAGGCGGATGGGAACAAAAAACTGGAGTGTAGTGGGAAAGGTGGATGTGGGCCCTGGCTGTGATCAGAGGTACAATTAACACCTCGCTCAACCCTGCAAATCAATATTTTAAATTTATTCCCCTCCATTTACCCTAAGAGGAGAGGAAATGAGGGAAAATAAGTACTGGGCCTCTGACAAGCTTCATGACTTGGAGTCAAAGGCCATTTGCTGTGCTAGAAGTGGTGGATCACAGTGCTGAATTATTCATGGCTTCATTAGAAGGAGACTTCAAGGTATAAGATGTAGTTATATTTCATCTGTCTGCATGTGCAGGAGGAAGCAACATGTCCCCATTTAATTTCTGGTCCATATTCTGTGAACATTACACTTCAGAGGATTTTTAGTGGGAATTATAGAGTCATGGAATTGTTAAGGTTGTAAAAGACCTCGAAGACCATTGAGTCCCGCTATTAACCCAGCACTGCCAAGCCCATCACTAAACTATGTCCCCAAGTGTATCATCCATGTGGTTTTTGGACATTTCCAGGGAAATCTCTGCTAAACCATGCCCCAGCTCTTGCTACAGTATTTGCAAAGCACAAGGCACATGTCAAGATGGTGGCTGCTCCTGGGGCCTTCCTACATTGTCCTTACAGTGGACTTTGCCCCATCTCCCACCACTCAAACCTCTGTTTACATCACGCACAAGATGTGTGTGAGCGCTCAGTAAGGAAGACATCAAAGGAGGGCAGAAAATGAAATGTATGCAGCTGAATCCTCTCCCAGCAGAGCTGTTAATGTACCTCATACACCAGGAACTTATTAACAGGGACACTTCAATAACGTTGATAATGGCCTCCATTATCAGGATGTCTTTGTTAAATTGTGCCCCTCCTGCAGACAGGGCACCATCTGTTCCCAGAAAACCCCTCATTCATCTGGTCCCCCGGTTGGAATCTGTGCTGAGTGGTTTCAGCTGTCCGTGTGTTTGGTTTGGAGAACAATAGCTGAGTTTGGGGAGGTCTGGAGGCAGCAGGTCTGGGGGGACAGGACCTGTCACCTTCTGCTCAGCTGGGTTTCTTGTGCTGAATCAAGTTTTGTTCCCTCACTGCTCTTCCTCACTTGCTTCTCTAGTGCCTGTACAGCTTCAGAGGAATAAAATGCAGCCGCATTACTGTGGGATGTCTCAAAGCACAAATTTGGACAGTCACAGTGATTTAATAATTCATCATCTGGGTGCAAATTTGTTTGTGTTGAAAGCAAAAGAAAGTCTAATGAATTTCATGAAGTCTTATCTGCTTCCTCTTAAAAGCAGCAGTTTCGAGAAAACCAAGCCCTTTCTTTTTCTGCAGATCCATGACTCCAGCCCAAGCAGACCTGGAATTTCTTGAGAATGCAAAAAAGCTGTCTATGTATGGAGTCGACCTTCACCAAGCCAAGGTGAGAGCCAGTGTGTGTGCACCTGCCTGTGGATTTTGTAATTTGATTATCCTTCCCTTGCAGGAACAAGTTTACCTGTTTCAGGAAACTGCTTTGGAAAGAGAGGAAGTATGGAAATACAGACATACAACGAGAATGCCTCAAGCATTCCTGCAAGAGAAGTGATTTTTCCTGGTTTCTTATTATTTATATGTCACAGGAAACTTTCTAAAGCTCCTTGTATAGACAGGTCCTTGCTCTGAGCAAGGTAGACTACAATATATATTCCCTGCCACGTGAGCCTCTGTGCTCCAGGAAATGCAGGATGGGCTCTAGATGAGCTCTTTGGGCAACCAGTAGAACAGGAGAGATCAACAGGAGGGAGGAGATTGTCAGGAAAAGTGTGAAAGAAAAGGAAGGCTGGCTGCGGGGCTGGGAGCTGGAGTCTGGGTGGTGGGGAGGTGAATTTATGGGAAGAGCAGAGGGATAATTTGGAAGGCTGTTGTTGACATGAAACTCATAACCCTGACACTGCTTAAATCCTCATCTGCATTCCCAGGACTTGGAAGGAGTGGATATCACTCTGGGAGTCTGTTCCAGTGGCCTTCTTGTTTACAAAGATAAACTGAGAATCAACCGCTTCCCGTGGCCCAAAGTCCTGAAGATTTCCTACAAACGCAGCAGCTTCTTCATAAAGATTCGGCCAGGGGAGGTACAACTGGCTGCTGTGGGCTCCTGCCATCCTCTGTTTCCTTGTGTGTGTCACTGGAGCGGAGTGGGGAGGGGTCAGGCTCTTCCCCCGTGTGACACCAGGGTGTCTGACCCCGGCTGGCGCCGAGCCCGGGCAGAGCTGGGGCTCCAGCCCCGCTGGTGACGGTGCAACAGCGTCATCCAGCACCACCTCCTGGCATCCCCGGGTATTCCCGGCATCCAGGGAAACGAGTGGGAGGTTGACAGCTGAAATTGGGGCAGCACTAACTAATTTTTTTGGAAATGGGGCAAGACAATGGCTCTTTGTCTTGCTTTCATTCAAAGAAAATAATTAAAAATTAGAATTAGCTTTCCACCTAAGTGCAGGAGGCAGGGAATGGATGCATTGGTGCTGCCTCTTGTGAATGGGGAAATCCCTGGAGCAGCCTGGCTACATCAGGAAGAGAGGCTACAATGGGGATCCACATCCTTCCTCTTCTTCCTGCTTCTCCTGCTTTCACTGCCATGGTCCAGCCTCGCAGGGAGGTCAGCGTTTGACCCCAGCCCCCAGCTGGGCAGGATGACAGGGAGGGATAAATGATCTGAATGGTGGCAAAACCCACGGCATGTTCCTCTGCAAATCCCAGTGCATCCTGAGGGATGCCCAGGCTAGTGCCCAAGCTCTCTCTTTCCTCTGACCTGAGGTCCTGCTGCACATTGTGGGGCAGATTCAGCCATTTGTGCCACAGCAGAACAGGGTGGTGGGCTGGGGACTGGGCTCCTGCCGCATTTATTTCCTGCTATACCTAAAGAACTTATATTTTCCACAGCAAGAACAGTATGAAAGTACAATTGGGTTCAAGCTACCAAGTTACCGGGCAGCAAAGAAGCTGTGGAAAGTATGTGTTGAACATCACACCTTCTTCAGGTGGGTTTCCTGAACAGTAGCGTCACCTTGAGTAACTCAGTGCTTGAATTTAACTGTTGAAAATGCGCGTTGTTCCTTAGGGGTTTGGAAAAATCGGAGTGAAATGGTTGCAGGGACAGTAGGTGTTTATTTTGCGGCAAATTTTTAAGCAAGTTCTGCTTTTTAAGACCTATAAGACAGAGATCTTTGGGTCATGTAGATGTGAGACATTATTAGTATGTGCATTTCCTTGGCCAAGTGGATGCAAGGGACTCCTTTAATTTCTATTGTAATTCCTCCTCACATGCCCCTTCCTCGCTCTGAAGGTGTGATTTCTAAATGGCGTGTGTGTCTTTCAGGCTTACTTCCACCGAGGCCATCCCCAAGAGCAGGTTCCTGGCACTGGGCTCCAAGTTCCGCTACAGCGGCCGGACGCAGGCGCAGACGCGGCAGGCGAGTGCCCTGATCGACCGGCCCGCGCCCCAGTTCGAGCGCACGGCCAGCAAGAGAGCGTCCAGAAGCCTCGATGGAGGTGAGTGAGTCCCTGCTGTGTCTTCCCTTTCCCTTCTGGAATCACCAGGGTGCTGAAATGCTCCTTAAGGAACACCTGCGTTCCCTGCTGTACAAAAACGCAGAGTAACTTGTCACTATAGTACAAGACCTTGTTCCACCCCTTACATATTTAGCAATTTTGTGCCTATAGTGAGACTGAATTGGTGCTCAGTCGGTTAGAGCAGGGTGCTGATAACACCAAAGGGATGGATTTGCTCCCCATATAGGCCCTTCACTTAAGAGTTGGACTCTATGATCCTTGTGGCTCCCTTCCAACTCAGAAGATTGTGTGATTCATCACACGACATTCATTCACATCAACAAAACGAACCAGCCAAAAGAAAAATTCCCCCTACAAAAATCAAAACAGCATCATCACAACACAGAACAAAAGTGGATGGTTTACACCAAATCCACCCCTTGTCCCTTCACCACAATTACGTCAAGAATTCCCCATGATCATTCTGCTCTCTAACATTGTTCAGTACTTTTGCCCATTACCTCTCCCAGTTTTTGTCCTTATCTCAATATCACAGCACTGTGAGGGCTGTTACAGGTAAATGAACTCCATCTCAGCCAGACCCAATACAAAAAGCAAACCAAGGGTGGTCTCAGCAGAACTGACTGATGAAGAGAATGTAGGTGGGTGCTGAAGGCTTATGGCAAAGTTCTGCCTTTAAAGATATTTCTTCATTCAGTCTCAAAGCATTTTCCTTTAGAAAATCAGGAATTAAGCCATTCTGTTTGTTTTATTTAATATAACTTCTTAAATTCCATAGTTTAACATGAGGGGGAGATTTTTGCCATGATGGAAACTTTCTCAGTGTCTCTTAAAGCAATGCTCAGGTTGGAGTTGAGGTGTGTCAGTCAGATGGGCTCATCCCTGAGATTCTTAAAAGAGATGGATAGCAGCAGAGGAGGTGAGGCATGGAAAAGGGAGTGCCTGAGATTCGTCCACGTGATCTGTATCACAGGGTATTAAGATCCAGGAAAAGAGGATCATCTCTGTGCACTATGAGGATCCAGGGAAACAGGAACATTGCTGTGCACCACAGACACCTGATGGAGCAGGGACCATGTTGCTTTGAGCCCTGAGTTTGTGCTGCAGCCTGGGGGGAGCAGGGCTGCCCAGCACCCCGTGGCCAGCAGCAGCCAGGCTGCCCCTGCTCCTGGGCTCAATGACATCCTGAGCCTGGGCTTTGTGCCTCGGAACTGGAGGGAAGGGATGGTTCAAGCTCCATAAGGCAGCAAAGCCAAATTCCAGCTTCCCTGCGGTCTGGGCATGTGAGGTTCCTCAGGCACGGTGCACAGCAGCAAGGGGACCAGTGCTGCCGGTTGCCCCTTGGCCGTGCCATTATGACCCCAGATGAGCAGAGAAATCACAGCTGCAGTGCTACACCTGGATGTCAGAGCTTGGAAAAGAGCTGCCTGGGAATGTGACACTCCTGCCCCCACTGACGTCTGCGCCTTTGCCGTGCGGGCGGTCGTTAACGTGTGCCCCATTTCTTCAGCTAAACGTGCGACTCAAAAGGTTGAGTTCAGAACCGTAGCGGAAGAGAAGCAGAAGGAGGTGGTGGTGGTTGAGGTTCCTGAACCAAAACCTGTGGATCATATCCGAGAGAAGCCAGGTATAGCTGTGGTGGTGGCTAAAACTCTCTGCAGTGCCTTTCCTATCCTCTACATGCTTGTTCCTGACAATTCCAAATTTCACCAAATCTGGTGGTTTTCTCTTTTCATTTCTTTGCAAGAAGAGTTTTGCAGTGAGAGGAGATACAGCCCAGCTCTGGGAGACTCCTTAAATTTCCACCTTGCACCTCATTAGACTGTAATTCTTGTGGGGAGCTGGGGAAAAGATTAGGATGTGCTTGCACTTGAGAACTCTTGTTAAATTTTGGTAGTTTTGGATATATGGATTTGAAAACTTTAAAGTTTGATCTTGAAAATTCTTGTGAAGCTTCTGAAATTCTTCATCCCAGGACTTCCTTGTCATTTTGGTTTTTTTGGGGTTTGATAAATGCTACCCATTTTACTCTGTGGAGCTTATGTTTCTCTTAGGTACTATTAACAAATATGAATGTCCTGAAGAGGTGTGTAGGTGCAACAGCACATTTGAATATTTGTAAACGCATCACAGCAGCAGTGTTGCAAATATTTGCAGTCTTCATCACTTGGACAGTGACCGCCTGTGGTGTGTTAGGGCTGCAGATAATTCGCATGCAAATGCTTTGGGTACCTTCCTCCCACCTAGAATTTTTTACAGTGTACTTTTGACTGCATTACTGCTTTTCTAGAGTCTAGATGAAGTTTTCATGAAGTGTGGCAAACTTCTGCGTGATGGGCATTCCTTGAATCCTCACTAATCAGCATCTCCTGATGCTGTAAAAGCAGAAGATGGGGAATTTCAGACACCAGGGTAGATTTGAAGTTCATCACTGAAATATGTTCAATTAAAGCTTCTAGGTTTTTATCTGGATGTGTTTTTCCTGGATTTTGCCAGCCAGCACCTGCCTCCCTCCAGACTTTGCAGGCAGAGCCCTTCCTAGTTCCACGCTTGAGAGCTGTGTTCCATGTCTCCCTTCCTGGGCAAGGAGCCCATAAAGCTTATTTTTGTGTTCTTTTCTCCTCTCATCCAATACACTGTTGGGTCTGACAGCACTAGAAATACTGACACCCAGTTCCATGGTGGGAAATGACTATTGAGCTGCCTGCAAACCTCCATGCTGTTCCCAGCTACTGAGAAGGATCTCCTCACTCCTTGCTGTGGTGACCATCGTGTGTCCATGCAGGTCCCCAACCCCCATTAACACCTGCAAACCTCTTTCTAGCCAAACACAGTCTTGAAACTTTTGAAATGAAACCCATTGCAGAGGAGGAAGAGGAGGAGGAGAAGGTAGAGGTGGTTAAGGTTCCTGTTGTCAAGCCAAAGTCAGCGGAGCTGGTGCAGCCGCGGTCAGGTACAGCCGCAGCGATGTTCGGCGGCGGTGGCTCCTGTGCTGTTGCTGCTGGGGTGCAGTGATGCAGTGCTGTAGGATAGAGGTTACACTGATTGTGGTGGTGTTTCTTGGCACTAAAATCACTGCTGGCTTTGCTGTGTGCTGCTTTTCAGGTGCTCTGGGTGCAGTGAGGGGGTGCCATTGCCCTGGCTGCATGTAGAGATAAGCGTGCAGTGGCCTCTTAACGCTCCTCCCCTTCTGTCCCTTCTTGTGAGGTTTGTTCCCTGAGCTGTAGGAACGTGCAGTGCCTGGAAATCAGGTTACAGGATCTGGGACTGCTGGAGGTCACCTATATTCCACTTAATTTCTTCACTAGGGAGCTGCTACTTCCCTAGCTGGGGAATGATGTCAGAGCAACATCGCTGCTGCAGACAGATTCATATTAATCAGAATTAAGAGTAGAGTTGATTATTTGTTGCAGGAAGAGGAGATTGAAGCCATAGAGGGAGGTAACTGGGAGCATCACATGTTTCCTTGGTTAGTATGAAAACCACTGGAGGATGGTCATGGCCCCAAGGCTGCCAGAGCTTCAGGAGCATTTGGACAGTGCTTTCAGGCACCGGGTGGGATTGTTGGGATGTCCTGTACAGGACCAGGAATTGGACTCTGATCCCGGTGGGTCTCTTCCAGCTCAGCAGATTCTGTGATTCTGTATTCCATGGGATGTGTGGAAGCAGATGGAACATCAGCCGGTGTCAGACCTGAGCGCACCCAGGGCTCTCCTGCTGGAGCTGCCCCTTCTCATCCATCTCCTGCACTTTTCCTCATCCTGGCTTTTCTGCTCCCAGTAGGGACTGTTGGTGAGGTGATGGCCTTGGTGATGGTGATCAGTCACAGAATTCTGGAGTGGTTTGGGTTGGAAGGGACCTTAAAGATCATCCAGTTCCAGCCTATGTTTTATATCTCATATTTCGGGGCAGTGCTTTTTACTGTGTTTGAATCATGTGTCAAAATATCAAAGGTGGTTAATCAGGAGAACATACCTAAAATACAGTTCTGGCAGCCCAGAACTCATTGTTGGATGGCACAGGAAAAGTTTGGTGTCTGTTACCATTTTTCCTGCATGTCTTGATGGTCTGGGAGAGCAGCAAGAGAGGTGGCCCTGTGGATTTACTGGTGGCAATATTTCCTTTGCTGCTTCCTCTTTAAGGTGGCATTTTAACACATCCATAACTTTTTTAGCCAAACGTGATCTTGGCAGTATTGAGATAAGCCCAATTGAAGAGGAGGAGGAGGAGGAGGAGGAAGAGAAAATGATGGTGGTGAGAGAACTAGAGGCGTTCCCGAAGGAGTCAGGTACCACTGCAATGACAGCTTTGCTCTCCCAGCATCCTCCTCATCCCGGCCGTCCCTGCCATCTCACCTCTGTACAACCTTCCCAGTGGCTGTCACTGCTTCCGTGACATAAACACACCGGGACACGGCACCGACTGTCCTTCGAAGAGGATAACATAGTGTCTGGGTCACAGAAATGAACTGCTATGCTGAGAAGCAGGGAGAGAGTGGAGCTGGCACTGGTGGGGTGGGGTTTAAGGTTGTTTGCAACAGGATGTGGTGTCCAGGAGTTTGTCTTGAAAGTGTAATTCCAGTCTCTGGAAACTCAAGGGTTTTTTTCACCTCCACCTTGTACAGTTTTGGCCACATAGATATTTTAATTCTCTCTATGTTTTATTAAGACACAGATGAGATGTTACCTTTTCAGTACAACAGGAATTCTTACTAAGGAGTTGCTTGAAATTACAATTTTTATTTTAACACCAAATTTTCTAGTGTCTTTGACTGACTGGCTGGACATGAGTGACCTCCTGTTGGCTGGGATAGGATACACAGTATGATCCTGCTGCAGACTGTGACTTTGGGAATGTGAGAACACGTGAAAGATACTATTTTATGTGACAGGGTATCTTTTTAGTGAAACATCCCTAAAAACCAACATCAGGAGAGCCAAATAGCTTATTGCATCCGTAGGTACACACAGAAAATGAATTTGGGCTTGCTTTGTCACACAGCTTTGGCTTGAATATTTCCTTGGGGTCAGGCAACTGCCTGGCAAATAAGGAATTGAAGGAAAGGAGTAGGCAGTTGATTTTGTGTGGACCTAGTGCTTGTATTTATGACTGTCATCCTCTGAAAAGACGATTTTTGGCAGCATGCTGTTCATTTCTGCACTGTCACTGGCCTGGAGGTATGCTGGGTATCTTCCTACCCCGCTGCCTTGAAGATACCCAGCTTGGACACACAGCCCTAGCCTGCCTTGAAACCCACCGGGAAGTTGCTGAGAAGTTTTCTAGAGCAATGCTTGTTGATTATTTTTTGGGGAGGGGAGGGAAAGCCTGTGTTTCGCTTCCAGAAGCCATCTGTTTCTAGTTGAGGAGATGCCCATGAGTACAGAACTCCTCACACTGTGTCTTTTCTAGCTGCATTGGAGTGGAGTCCGTGTCAGTTGTGTGTGAAGGACCCAGAAATCCATGGCACAATGTCAAAAATAGATTTGCCTTTCTGGTGTGGCTTCTCTGCAGAGTGCAAGCTTGCTTTTTGTAAACCATCTGGTGTGGGGTTTTATTTGATTTTATTTTAAACCGTAAGGAAAATAATCTCAACTCTCCCATACTAAATGCACAAGCTGCTTCGCTCAACATCTTTATTTCTTTTCCCTTTTCTTTCGTCCTCCTCCTTCTCCCTTTCTTTTTAAATGACAGCACTGTAATTTGGAAAGACTTTGCCTAGTGCTTTGAAAAATTACCTGCTCTGAACCTTGTCCCCATCTGTCCCCCATCCTCAGCAGTGGCCGTGATAACCCCAGAGAGGAGTCCCCGGCCCACCTCAGCCCCGGCCATCGCCCAGAGCCACCCTGCAGAGCCAGCCCCAGCTAAGCCCGACGTGAAGGATGTGGCCACATCTAAAGTAGGGAAGGAAACAGCAAAATCTGATGTGAGACGTGAAGAATTTCCACTGGAGAAAGCCAAGGAGCCAGTCGATGCCTCAAGGGTAGGTCAGAGCGGAGTCTCTTGGGAAGAGCCGGGCTGGAGCATCGCTCAAGAAGTCACCCCAAAGCAGCAGCTCTGTCCTGGGAGATGAGGGGTGCGTCCCTCTCCCAGGTGTCAGAGGAGAGCAGGCACAGGGGTCTGGGTGCCAGGGAAATCCCAGCCCTGACACTCGAGGTGGAAGAAGGAGCTCCAGGGCAGCCGGGTTTTGGTGATTGTAGTCAAAGCAAGTGCAGCCTGCTGATAGATGGTTAAAAACACTGGCAAGAGCTGCCACAGTTCCATGTGGTCATGGAACTGGAGTTCAGGGCTCACCTGTGGCCAGGCTGTGTCCCCTGATTACTGGTATGACAGCAGGAGGGAATTCCAGTGAAATCAGTGATAATGGATCTGGTCTGCAGCCCAGCACCAGAATGTTTTTCATGTTGATAGGCTTGCTGGGAGAGCTGCTAATACAGTGCTGCAAATTGGACTAAAACTTAAGTTGAAAAGGGCACTGGTGAGACCTTGGGGAGTTTATTGTTTAAATTCAGTACTTTTAACCATTATTTGATCTTTCTACAAATGTCTGAGGTCTTTGCTGGGGTTGATACGTGTGTGCTGTTCTAATAAGTTGAAGTAATGTGCAAAATTATTGTTGATATTGCAGTGCCCTTAATATTCTGCAGATCTTAGTGACTTATTGAAACCTTGCAGTGGTGCAGCAGAAGTGTTTGCCTTGAGACCCAGTTTTCACATTACTCCAAAATTTAGCTGTTCTCAGCATTGCTGGAGCCACATATTCTATAACATATCATGCAGTGGGTCTTGTGTGAACATCTCCAGGGATGATTTCTATTAATTAAGGTTGGGAGCAGGAGGTGAAGAAAAGGCAGTTGCTTCAAAAAATTCCATAGCCTGTGTGAACAGTAATTTTTAAATGAAAATGCTGAAGGGCACTTCAGGCTGGCACTGTGGGGTGGGAATCAGCACAGAGTTCCTGCCCTGCTGTTCCTGCCCAGCTGCTTCCCCTCCCTCCTGTTACACTGAGAACAAGGAAATTTTACTTATCCCATCTCACTTATTACAGGTTTTTTCCTAAATGCTTAAACATTGGATTTTTTCCCCTTTAAATATTGATGTGGGAGGAAATTGTGGATTTGAACATGCCAAATTTACTGTTTCTCCAATGGAGCTGCATCACTTCTTTTAACACCCACTGATGCTTTAGCCTTCAGAGTACTTGGCAATCCAGTTCCCTAAAATAACTTCCCTTAGAGTGTTAAGACAATCTTGGCTCTCTACTTATGGACAGGAAAGAACCTAATTTGTGATGTTAGGCTTAGTTTTGTAGCTATGCCTCTTCTTGTTGCCTCTGCCAACATAATACCTGTGGTATAACCAATAATTTCTGGTTTTGGGAAGGTCTGTGTTAATTTGATGTTGCTTTGTTTGGATTTTTACTGGGAGATCCAGCTGCAAATGCCATTTGAAAACATTGCCTGGCCAAGCTAATGCAAGTGGGAAGCCCTTCTTCAGAAGCTCTGGAGAGCACTGGTTTCAGATATAAATAATTCTCAACCTGGAGAAATTATTTAAGATGCTGCTGACTAACAGAGTGCTGGGGAGCTGCCGTGTCATTAACCCCTGCCCAGGGCTGCATGTTGGTTTTTGCATGTTCCCCCAGCACTTCAAAACCAACTTTATGCAGCTGTGTTTGGAAACTAAATGGTTTCTTGAAACAAATCTACTAACAAGAAATGTTTTTACCAATTTATTTCTTAAATGTAGGTGAGGAAAACACACATTGAGGTCACAGTCCCCACCACGAATGGTGCCCAGTCCCAGGTTTGTGCTAATAATTCAGTTTAGGTTGCTCGCACTTTTTTTTTCCAAGGTTCAACATAATTAAATGAACCAACAACTCTTTTTTTTTTTATCACTGCCCAACAGCAGCAGCCTGCAGAAAAAGAGGAAGAGCTGATAAGAATGAGGAAGGTTAGCCATTTTACCCTTTCACCGGCCAAGTTTGCCACATCATTCATGCATCTGTAACCTGTTTAAAAAGACAGTGCTCCAGTTTCTTCATGGGCTTTGGGTTGGGGTGTTGGTTTTCTTTAAACTATCAAATACTGGATTTGGAAACAAGTACATTTTTGTCCCATAGACAACCTGATTGCTAAAATTATGGATGTTGAATGTTCAAAAGAAACACACGTGGTTTGATTTATGAAATTTCTTCTCTGTAACAAACTTAGTTAGAAACTAAATGTAGCCTGCATTGCAGGAGATGCAAAAAAAAAAATTCAGGAGAAAGCTTTTTTGGTATTGATTAAGTAATAGGGAAACATCCAAGATGGGAAGGTGGTTAAGGTGCAGTTGCTGTGCACGTTGGGGCCTTGTGAAAGTGCCCCCAGGCAGTGCAGCCTCGCACCCAAGGGTGGGCCTGCGTCTCTCAGGAATGTGGTGTGGTGGCTGTGCGAGGCTTCCGCAGAAAACCAGGAATTGTCTCTTTGTGGGAGAGCCAAGGCCCCTGGGAGCTGTCTCTTTAAAGTACTCATTGCATCTCCCATTCTCCATGAGCCAGACCCCCATTCCCAGTGGGAATTCCCACTCCATGCTGCCACAGCACTGCACTCCCAACCTTGATTTAACTTTTTAATTTGCCGACTTATCGATCCCGCAAGACCAACATTTTAATTTTTTGTGCTTTTTTTTGTTTTGTTTTGTTTCCCCCTTTTCTTTCATTTTCACAGAAGAGATCAAAGAGGCTAGATGGTGAAAACATTTATATCAGGCATAGCAATTTAATGTTGGAGGTTTGTATGAACTTGAAGCTTTTTTTGAGTTGCATTTGCTAAACCTTCTGCATCTGCGCTGAACTTCTTCCTCTTCTGCTGCTGCCTTTGTTTTTGCATGCTCTTGCATGAAAGACCTTTTGATTTGATTTGATTTTTTAATTACGCTTCTGCATGGTGACAGTAAACATGGTGATGTGCAGGGCTTCTTCCTTCTTCCTCTTCTGACTTTCATTCTCTCATACCTAGCCAAAATACATGATTGGCAGTGCTCAGATCTGCTCTGGGACCCACTGGCTGCTCAGGGGGTCATGGATTTTAGTGGGGGCCTCACGGACCGGTTTTTCACTATTGAAACAAATTATTTTCCTGGGGGAAAAGCCAGTCTGTGAAAATACAAAATTCAGGATAAGCTGCAGGCAAAATTGGAGCAGATTGCCCAGAGCAGCTGTGGCTGCTCCATCCCTGAAGGTGTCCAAGGCCAGGCTGGAGGGGGCTTGGAGCACCTGGGATAGTGGAAGGTGTCCCTGCCCATGGCAGGGGGAGAATGGGATGGGCTTTAAGTTCCCTTCCAACCCAAACCATTCCAGGATTCTGTGAAATTGTCACCTCTGCGGTGTCCAGGCCACCACAATGTCCATGTTGCTTCAGGCAGGAGGGATCCTTTTGGATGCTGCAGTGGTGTTTGCAGCTTTTCCATCCTCCTCCCATGCCTTCACCTTCACCAGCACATCACCACCCCTGGGCCCTGTCCCGCCTCAGTGCAGGGTGCCTGTGGATCTGACAGAGAGGCTCAGTGGTCACGGGTGGCTCATCCTTCCACATTACAGCTCCTCCCTTTGGATTTGGGAGCCCTTTGCACTTGGTTTCACCCAATCTCGGTCTCAGAACAGACTATGCCAATCATATATTTTATTTTTTTTAATACACTCTGTTACGGGAGATGTTTTGTGGCTTCTGATACTCTGGTCCTGTGTTACGTGTTTCTACTCAAACTTGCAGCACCAGCAGCTCATAGGGTTTCCCCGGTGGTATCTCTTGGAAGTGGAGTGTACTAACTGCCTTCTCCCCATCAGAATGTTCAAAGTTTTGCAGCTTCTGTCTGGGTTTCTTCAGGGTTTTTTTTTGTTTTTTGACTGCTACGACGTAAAGCTTTGAGTCACAAGTGAAGGGTCTGCATGTGACAGGTGGAGTTCGGCCGCTGCTGGAGCGCTCTGAAGACCGTGCCTGTCACTTTTCCACCCAACTCAAACAGCTCCAGTTCCCCAGCCCCAAACAGAGCTTTGTCATTGCTTCTAACCCCCTTTCTCCTGTCAGTGCAATACTTGCCTCTGAGCACTTCCCCTCCCCACTCCCCTTCCCACAGTTCTGTTGCAGGTGCTCCAGCCCTCCCCTACAACTGGGCTGACCCAGAAGCTCACCCCTCTACTATCTTTATTTTTTTAATCCATGCCCTTGGCAGATCAGATCTTTTCCTGGCAGACCTCACTCTCCTGAAGCTGCCTGTTGATTTTGCTGAAAGCCTTTTAACGCTCCCTGTGCGCCGGGTTCCTGCAGAGAGGGCAAAACAGGAGGAAAAGGGTGATGCTGAGCAAGCTGGTTCCTCAAGGTGCTTCCCAGACCCAGCTCCACTTAGCTCCTCGTGGCTTTGGCTCCTCTGCCAGCCCTCCCAGGCCCTGCTCCTGCACAGAGCTGGAAAGCCAAGGTGGTCCTTCTCTCTTCTCTGAGCCAGGAGCAGCTGTGGGGTTCTTGGATCAGGAAGGGATTTACCCCAGGGTCCACAGCAGACTCATTTCTGCTTTCTTTTCCTACCTAACAGGCACTTGCTGTATACTTTCATCTAGGATAGAATCCAGAATTTGTTATTTTCCCCCCAGAACTGTGCCAAAAAGAGTAAATATTGTTATAGAAGCATTTGGGGTTTAGCCCTTTGGAGGGAGGGTGGTGTGTCCTGGGTGAGCAGCAGGCATGAAGATTTTTGTGAGGGCCCCTCCTTTAGGGATGCATTTGCTGTCCCATCTTCTAAAATCGATGGGCTGAGTAATACCTAAAAGCACAAAAATAGTGACATTTCCTGATGATGCTTTAACTGACCTTGATTTCCCCCTTTCTTGCTGCTTTTTGGCCCTGTCCAGAAAAGTTGTTGTTTGGCTTACGCAAAAGCTTTATTTCCTACAACCTCTGGTTTGCTTGCAAGGAAGAACTGTTTTTAACAAGTTAACTTGCCTTGAAGTCTGTGTGTTTATGCTGTAAACTGGCATCACAGAATAAAAACCTGACTTTTTCCAGATGAAAAATTTTGGCAGGAGTTTCTTGATTGATCCAGCATAAAATAAATTTTCAGTTTGATTATTTTTCAAAAAAAAATCATCTCATCTTCATTTCTGAAGTCTAAAACCCTCTATGGTAGCTCCTGGGGGAATGAAATCAGAGGGAGAGGGAAAAATGGTAATGGGGATATTCTGGAAGCAGAGATAATTCCTGCTAGGATAAAAGAGAAACAGGTATGAAGAGAGTAAATAAAATTGGGAAAACATTTTCTTGATCATTAATTTTATTGATACCTCAAAATATTCAGGCTAGCAGAGGGAAAAGAAAGCAAACCCACACAGTTTAAAGACGTTAAATTAAATAACCCAAACAAACCTGGTCTGGCAACTTTAAAGAATCCTGTTTGGGGAAAATCCGTGAGATTCCAGCTCAGCTGTCATCTGGTTTGGCGTAGCTTGAGATGAACCAATGGCATGTCCTGCTCCTGGAGGAGACCCCATTCTGTGGCTGCAGTTTATCCCAGTTAATCCAAGAGGAGGAGAGAGGACACTCCTTTTGTGTGTTTGCAGTGCGAGCACAGTTTGGGAAGTCGGCAGCAGCTCTGCTGAGTGCAGCTTTGCTAAGCACAGCTTAGGCAGTCCCAGGCCTCTCCATGTCCCCTCACTTATTCTGTCCTTTTGCTGATAGGATCTAGATAAGACCCAGGAAGAAATAAAGAAGCACCATGCCAACATCAGTGAGTTGAAGAAGAACTTCATGGAGTCCGTCCCGGAGCCTCGGCCGAGTGAGTGGGACAAACGTTTGTCCACTCACTCCCCTTTCCGAAGCCTCAACGTCAACGGGCAGATTCCCATGGGAGCGGATGGAGTGAGTACCTCGGCATGGGGTGTCCAGGGCTGGCTTTGCAGTGGGGGATTCAGCCTCAGCTCCGTTTAGCTTCTGCTTGTTTTGAATTGGAACAGTTAGTATTGACTTGTAACACATAGACTATTCTCTGAGAGAATCGAAGCTTTAGTCATAGTATCATAAAAATGTGATTTTTTGGTAGAGAAGGATATAAGAATTCCTTAACTCATATTGAGGTGTTTCTGTCAGTGTGATGCTAGAGAGCACTTCCCATGGCTGATTCAGGGACTGGCTCATTCCTGGATCTCCCCAAAATGTGGAAAAACCCTGGCAGGCCAAAAATGCAGAGACCTAAATTATTATTTCAGTGGTAATATTGCAGATAACCCAGTGGAGAAGCACTGGAATGGGATGATTTTTCCAAAATCACTTTATTCTCCAGTTAATCTGGTTTGTCACTCGGTTTAGAGTTCCATTAGGAACTCCAGGTGCTGATCTGCTGTGGAGGCTTTGAGAAGACTCCTCGAGTGGCAACAGCAGGGCTGTTCAAACATGGGAATCTCCCTCCTTCCAAGAACTGTGTGTTAGTAACCACATACACTCACAGTTTCTCGGCTAATTTCCTCAAAAAGGTAATCTTTCCAGGAAAAGCCAGTCACCAGCTGTGACCACCACAGACACCTCTGTGTCATATTGGTGGCAACTGGCTCAGATTTGGAGCTTGTGAGTAAAACTGTAGTTAGTGCCTGTGGTAATCAGTCTTATAAGAAGTAAGTGCAATTTTTTATTGCAACAGAAAAATTGCATCCTGACTACAAGTAGTGGCAATTGAAGACTCTCCTGGTTGAAAGCCCAGTTTTCCTCTTTCTTTCCCACAGCCCTGCAGTTGAACTAGTATTTAATCTTCAAACAAGGCAGATACTTATTAATCAGGAAATAATCCTGCAGTGGATGGAGAGTTATTGTAACGCATACAAGGGCTTTAACACGAAGTTTACTACCGGATCCTCAAAGCTTGGAGTAAAGCCAGGACAGCTAAAGGGCGTTTTTTGCCTGCTAGAAAAATGAGATCCCCAAAATGAACTTAATCAGGGTTGGTTGTTAGAGAATCTCAGAATGGTTTGGGTTGGAAGGGAACTTAAAGCCCACCCAGTGCCACCCCTGCCATGGGCAGAGACACCTTCCACTGTCCCAGGCTGCTCCAAGCCCGGTCCAACCTGGCCTTGGACACTTCCGGGGATCCAGGGGCAGCCACAGCTGCTCTGGGCAACCTATCATTGGGATTACCCTGTTTAACACATGGATGGACTCTGCCCTCTGTTGCTGAGCCTCAGCGTAGATTCCCCAGGAATGTGGGTGGCAGAGCTCTGCTCACAGTGCCGCATGGGTTTTGGGGTGTGGGTGGGACAGAGCAGAGGCTCTCAAGCTCCACAAATACAGTTCAAGAATGTTATTCTTGTTTTTTGTGAAGAACTTCTTGTAAGGTGACCACACTGAGATCCTGGAGGGCTGCTGGTCACCATAACTGGGTGGTGTGGGCTTGTCCCACCCAAGGCTGCAGTGGGTCTGCAGCACTGCAGGAATTGGTGTCAGCCCTGGATTTGCATTTCTGGAAATTCCTTCTTAATCCGGTCCTCTTTGAAGTGGTCTCACTTGGAGGTGGCCATGTCCTGCTGCGAACTTCCAGAAATGCATCTTCCCCAGGCCCTGACTGGGAAGGAAGTTCTCCCTCACCTGCATGTGTTGAAGGATCATAAATCAGACGGTAATTTAAGGATGGTAAATCATGGTGCAAAGACATTGTTTCTGTTCATGGTGGTACCTTCACCCTGCCTTAGCGGCCAAAGGGTTTTTTGCCAGGGGCCACTTTTCTGCTATTCCTGTATGTTTTATTACGAGACAACTGAACCTTAACACGCTTTGTGTGTCCAGGTCAAGAAAGTCACTGTCCCATCTTCTGAGAGACAGGTTGGTGGGCTTGAGGTAAAGCTGCTGCTCTGATCTGTGCTTCTGAACCAGACTTGCTATGGCAATGGCACCGAGCAAAAACTCAACAGCAGCTGCTGGATAACATTTTTCTTTTGGCTACATGAAGTAGTTTCTCACACCCAGAGGACTTTGGCACTGCTGCAGCTTTTGCAGCTTTCAATTTTTGCTTATTTCGGTGCATGGCTAGTTCAAAAAAGCTGCATGACCGGTGTAACCGTGTACTTGGAGACAAAAGCAATTCTGAAAATTTAACTGTTCCCTGTTCTTTTTATGTTGTCTTTCTTTCCGTTTTTTTGTTGTTTTAACAATCATGTTACTCTTGCATTTTATATTTTCTTTTGCTGCCCAGTCTCCCAGCTACTTTTTCCCGAATTCTCACCACTTAGGGGTGTGCAAAGAACCAGTCCCAAAATACCACACTGACCAGCGGAGGTTGGCTCAGCTGAGGGAGCTTAGAGCCAAGTTTTTCCTCTCCTAAGTACACTTGGGTTTGACCAGGGCTGGCAAACTAAAGGGATGCAGAGTTACTGAACAGCAACATTCCCACATCTTTCCGTTCTTCAGCAGAGGTGCTGAAGCCCTTGCATGGTCCTGTGTGCTGATTTACTCATTCCGGGTTTTTATCATTCTTTAGACTCCAGAAACAAAAATGTTAAACACGGAGCAAAATTCCAGGGGTTTGCACTGCTCCTACTGCCATCCTGCCCCTTCCATGTGTGGCATTTCTAAGATTTACAGTTTTTCACTTGTTCCAGTAGAATTTTCAAACCAATCGAAATTTTGATACTTTGGTCAGAACTTTGGAAAAGCATTTTGTATCTGCTCTGCAGTCTGGCTGTTCCATGGGATTTTCCAAACGCTGGGTTTTAAGGGCACTGTAGATTAGGAAGCCGTCAGAGACCACATTTTGTACTGCACCATTCCTGTTTCAAATGCCTTGAACTTTTTCCTCATGCATTCCAATTCCAAAACACTCTGGAAGGTTTTGAGAATCCACTTTTCTGGGAGGACAGGCACCAAACACCCATGATCCTGATGCAGGTGTGGATGAGCTCTGCAGAGAGGACATGGTTCTGTAGCTCCAGTGCTGGTGCGACCCAGGCCACCAGCGACTCTGCTCCCCAGAGTAGTTTATTTTATGTTGGGAAGAGCTGCCCTAACGCTTTGCACATCTCCAAGTGTCATTTTGGGCACTTTCCATCTGTCATTTTTGTTCATCTCTCTCTGTCTTTCTTGATCTTCTACCACGAAAGCAGACACGGGAACGGCCTCTGTTAGTACAGGATGAAGACAAACTAAAAAAGCAGGAGATACCTACTGAGACAGCCTTTCCCCGGCCAGCAAGTGAAGCAACTCTTCCAAAGGTTTCTATTGCAATCCCTGAAGAGCAGAAATCACTCAAAAAGTGTCAGCTGTACTCTAGCATTTTTCCTTCTCCACGTATTCCCTTTATGATGTCCTTTCTCCTGGTCATAGCACTGACTGTTTGGTGGCTGCTCTTTCTCTGAGTGGCAACAGGGTCATGTTGAAACCTCAAGACCAAAGCTCCTGAATTTCTTGGCTGTAGTCTCTGCTGCACCTTCCTTGTCCTGGTCTTTGATCTCTGTAGTTCGCTGTCCCAGGGAGGGACACCCCGTGACTGTCGCGTTAATCCCGCTGTATGTCCTTGCGTGGCTGTGATGGGACCTGGCAGGAGTGGTCATGGATTGCCAGGTCCATTCTGAAGTTTCCTATGGTGCAAAAGCAAGTTGTTTGAACTGTGTTCCCAATTGCTGTGGGAGGGCAGATGGGGGGCGGAAATCATGGGAGGAGAGTTTGGTTTCCTGAGCCTCTGTAGACTTCTCATAGGAATTGCTGGAGAATTGCTTTAAGCTTGTTGTTTTAAATGTAAGATGTTCGCACCCCTGAAGAATATTTGACCCTGACCTGAACTGGGTTTTCCAGGAATCTGCTGAATCACAGAATCCTGGAATGGTTTGGGGTTGGAAGGGACCTTAAAGATCATCTTGTTCCACTCTCTGCTATGGGCAGGGAACCTTCCACTCGACCAGCTTGCTCCAAGCCCCGTCCAATCTGGCCCTGGACGATTCCAGGCATGGGGAATCCACAGCCTCAGTGGGCAACAAGAGGTTGAATCTCTAGGAAGAGCATTGGAATCTAATCCATAACTACTCCATTTCTAGGAAACTCAGATTGGCATTTAAATAGAAAGTGCTAGTTCTCACTGCTGCTCTTGGTGATAACTTAGGGACAGGGTCAGCTTTTCGTGTCCTAATGGGGGAAACCTTTGACAAAGTATCCCAGCTTCCCTCTCCACCGCTATTCTCACATCCAAGAAAATAGTGTTAAAGCAGAAAACCCATTGCAAGGAGGTATTTATTGTAAGCATAGATTAATAATTTTTTGGGAATCTGATGGTCTTGGTGCACTTGGGATGTATTTTATTTGATTTGTGTGGAACTAACTGACGCAGGTCACAGGGATGGAGTTACCTGCTGTTTGAGCATTCCCTCTGTTGGCACGTTGGCCACATCAGGACACACTTCTAATGTTAAAGCCCTCAATTGTTTTTGACTTCTTTAACCAAACCGTTGCATGCCGGTCGTTGTTTATTGCCTACAGTGTAAATGTCTGGACGATGCTCCAATTTATCCGAGTTATCCTGGCTGAGCTGTGCAGGCTCCAGCCCAGCTGGACTGAGCAGAGCTGGTTTGTGAGCTGGAGGGAAGGTGGGACTTTGTGTCTAAGGGGTCTCTTTACTGTAAATAGTAATGACGAGGCTGAGCTGAGCCCCCCATTTCTCCTTTCAGCACTAATCCGTCTTCTGTGTCCACTGGAGGATTGGGCCGGACACAATCACTCTGAGAACACGCCCCGTGCCACCAGTGGTGGCAGCTGCTCCAGCAGCATGGAAGAGAAAGGAGCAGGCCTTTATTACATGGACTAAAATATGTGAATATATATATAAATACCTGTACTTATAACCCTTTCTAGATCTGTATCTGTGTGAACAGCGTTATTTAGGAAGCTAGCAGATAAGCTTGAAAGAATAAGGCAAACATGGCATGTGTTGTCTGGTCTGAGGGTCCGTGGGCTATCATGGACCACTCGAGCCACCTCTTGCTCTCAATGTACAGGTTGAGGCTCTGAATGCTGTGTCAGAAATTTAGGTTGCTAGTGAAACCCTTTGTTTTAATCCCACAGGAAATCTTTCCAATTCCTCTTGTAACCTGCTCCGATTAGTTCACCAGTTTGTGCCTTTAGGACTTTGTTTTGTGCGGATGCTGATTTTTCATTGGAAAATATTCTTCCCTTTTTAATACACTGCCTTTAATACACAGTCTTCCTCCTTTGGCACTAGGAAGTGTAGAAGCCAGAGGGTTGTTGTCCAGGCGTAGTTTGCTGTGAAGGAGAGTGTCGGCATCCCTTAGAGCATCCCTTGGAATGCGCTTGGACTCCAGCGGACTTGGTGTGGAGTTTAGGAAGACGAAGGTGGGCCCTGGAGAGGAGAGGTGGAGGAAGGATGCTGGGGTGCCATGTGCTGTGCAGAAAATGAAGGATGGAAGAAGTCAGAGGATGCTTCTGGCTGGCATTCCCTGCCTGCATCTCCTTCCCAAAATGGTAACAGTTGTGATGAAGAACAGGGATTGTTTGTTCTCCCCAGCCTGGTGTGGAGAGGGAAGACACAGGAGTTGTTTGGATCTCTCCCTGTCTGTTTTCGGTCCATATTTCCAGGAGAAAAGCAGGTTGAAAACACAGGTGCTTCCTTCCCGAAGCCATTGCTCGGGAGTGCTGCTTGGGGTGCTGCGTTGAGCACTGCTGAGTTGACTGCATTTCTGATCCAGTGACAAGAACTTGGAAGCCACACTGGTGGCTTTGGCAAAGCCATGATTTCTGTAGCTCTGTCACCGATTTCCAAGCACCTGATGTCTAAAACTCTTTGCGCAGAGCAACCTTAGACCAGAGTGCTCAGGGTGTCTCATCCCAGCAGGGTAAGAGACGGGCTCTGTCACCTCAACTCCATTCTGTAACTCTTTAATTCAAATGGTCTCTTTCTCTCTTTTTTAATCTTGAGATAAGGCTGGTTGTCATCAGCAAAAAACCTTGGAAACTTTACACTCTGAGAACGCTCAGGAACATTTTTGGGATTTATGTACCAGTTGTCACTGCAGAGTATAAAGAAATTGAACAAATGCTTTCTATTTCTCTGGCAGTTTAGAGGCCTGTTATCCATGTTCATCCAGGTAGATCCGATCCCTCCTGACAGTGGAAACCTGTAACTTACCAGGAACAGAAACGTCATCTGTCGAACGCCCCAGGGATGTGCCCTCTGGGCTACAGCCCCTTTCCCAGTCACTCGTCTGCTTTTTTTCCTGTTTGCTTGTAATGCAAAGGGAGTGACAGCCCATGGCAATCCACGTAAGGTCTCATTCTTGCGCGTTCTGTATCCCGTTTGTGCACATTCCATCTCTCTTACACCTTGGTGCTGTGGTTTCCCCCTTTTCCCGCAATGTCAGCACAGGATGCAGCACTGAGAGCAGGATTTTGCGAGTCCTGCTGTCATCCCTGTGCACAGGGAGAGCTGACTGGCTCTAGTGCTGTTTAAGGGCTGAGATCTCAGGGGATCTATAAAGGAACAATACATGTTCTTCGCTCCTATTTTTCTCAGGAACAAACTTGCTGGGAACACCAGCAGCTCCTGGCCACCTGCCCCAACGCTGGCGCCCATTAACACACGGATTCACACACCCTGTTCGGCTTGGCTGGTGCAGTGCCAGGCTGCGAGTGATGGAGAGCTGAGTTACTCCCCTGCAGGGAAGCTGGAAATGTCTGCAGCATGTAACCTCATCCAGGCTGGCATGAGAAACCCTGGTTTTCAATGTGACCTGCTGCAGAAAATGGCATTCTGGTGACTGGCACACTGGTGACACAGGTAGGCTCAGTCTGCCAGCAGTTTTGCCCAGTGTTTTGTGGTGTGGTCACTCAGTTTTGATGCTCGTGTGTAGGATCCCACTGGGAGCTGTTGAGGGTTCAGTGCTTCCCACCGCGATATCGACGGTTGGCTCCACACTCTCTTCCTGAATCTCCTTACCTGGATTCCAGCTCTTCTGAACACCACCTAAAACACACAGGAGTTTCCTGTGCTTTCTTGCTCTAGGAAAAGGTGGACACCAGTCTTTTGAAGCAGCAGATGTGCCAGGGCCGATAGCTTGGAACTCGGATTCAGCTATGAGGCTGCACTGGTTGTGTAATGATACTCAAGGTATTCATTGCTGTAAAACAACATCCCTTTTTCTTTTTCGACTGCTAAAAGGGATCAGATAAATGAGGGTGTGTTGGCTGCATCTCCTCCCACGTCCTGCCTCACTCAGGGAGTGATAGAAGGTGAGCTGAGGACTCTTCATGGGCAGCTCAGTCAGGGCACGGTGTTCAGCCAAGACCAGCTCCCCTCCCTTGTGGTTTGTCCAGTAACTAGTGACGACCCTGAAGAGTAGGCATTCCATATCTCCCTCCTATCCTGAAATAATCAGGAGTGGTGGATTTCCTCAGCACCAAGGGAAGTAGTTTGTGTTTGGAGGAATGAGGCTTGGCTGTACCACGGGCTCCTGGGGAGGTTATCATAGAATCATGAAATATCCTGAGTTGGAAGGGACCCGCAAGGATCATCAAGTCCAGATCCTAATGGTTATGGGCAAAGTGTCTTTCACTTCACATCAGCATCAGTAATTTGTCACTCTGAGAATTGTTCACCTGGTTTCTTGGGTTTTCTTTTTTCCTCCTCATGAGTTGATGGTGCCTGTTCTGGCCTACAGAATGAGGGAGGAAGATTTCTGGATAAATTCAGCCCAAAAAACGGTTATGGATTCATGCGGAAACTCCTTGGTCTGTACTTATTAGTGGATGACACTGGAGAACCTGACAGAGGTGGTTCCCATTGTGTCTCTGTTTGCATCTGTTGTGGTTTGTGAGGCTGGAGGGAAGGACTGGCCGTGGTTTGGGCCCCTTTGGGATCTTTTAGCAATGGTAGACAGTCCTGTTGGATCAGTCTGTGGGAACTAGAAACACTTTCTTTTTTACCTAAAATGCTCTCTTTTGGAACACTTTTTTGGTTTTGTATTTTTTCTCAGATTTTTCTTTGTAAATATGTACATTTATCATTAATAAATGTTATTGCAAATCAGATCTTTCTTTCCACTGCTTATTAACCAAGAAAGCTGTATATGACCTGTGTTAATGACTTCTTTGGACTAACCCGCAGTATTCCTTTCTCAAAGCAGGAGCCATCAGACCCTGGGTCACTGCTGGTGGCGTTCAGGGTCTTGGGTCTGCTAGACACTCTTGGGTGCGGGTTTGGTGCTCCTGGGAGAGGGAGCACACAAGGCTCCAGCTCTAAGCTCTCAAACTGACCAGAATAATTCAATTGAGGATTAAATCCAGCTTGGTTTAAGACAGGCTTTGTTTGCAGGAGCCCTCTACCAAATGCTTAGTGTCACTCTAATGCCTTCTCTCTCTTCGCTTTGGAGACTGAAGGGTAGGAAAACTCAACTGCAGAAAGTTGTTCTGAGAGCAGAAGTGAGGCAGGTCCTGCACAGCTCAGCTACAAGAGCCTCTGTCCCACCTGTTACGTTAATCTGGGGGCAAAAATGCTCCTTTTGGGTTTTGTAAGTGAAGAAGCCACATTCCTAATGAACCACTGTTCCTCAGCTCAGTGACACAACACAAGCTTCTGGTGGGTTTTGGCTGTTTGAAGCTCAGGTTGTGTTTCAAGGCTGTGTCGAGAGTCAATTCTAACTCCCAAGTTTTGTGAGATTATTTACTTTTGGATAAATCATTTGGCTCATTCTGTGCTGTCATGAGTGATTACAGGAAGGCAGATCTGGCTGCTCATGTTGCTGGTCCCTGAGATGAGCCTGGCACCAAGGCAGAGCTGTAACTTCATTTATGGAATGAGGGAAATGGAATGAGCAGCACAAAATTGATGGTGTTTATAAACCCTGATTTTATCCCTTCTTTTCACCTGCTGCTGCTGCACTAAGGCAGCTCTTGCAATGCCACTACTTTGTGCTCTGCAGAGGGATTTTGGAATAAAAAGCCCTTCATGTGAGAGGACCTGTCCCACAAAGGGGGTGGGAAGGGGTCCGGTGGGGGTGGGCAGAGGAATCATATTGCCCAACAACTTTATTTTGGTAATTTAAGTCTTGATCTTGAGGTTGTTTCATGTTGGCAAGTCATCGATGCAATGATTTGAGGTGGTTGCTGTGTAATATATTGGATTCTTGTTCATTACAGAATTTAATCTTTTGAAGCTTTGAGCACACTGTGTATTTTCTAGCATTACTTTTAATTTTGGTCAAAATCTCTTTTATCCTTCTGTCACCTGAGTAGGCTGGTCAGGATGTTGTGATCAGATCCGTGGCAATGAAAAAATCCATTGGAAACCACAAATCCATAGGTGATGTCCATCGTTTTCAATGCCAGGGTGTGTTGAACAGCTTCTAAACTCTTTTAATTTCTACCTTAAGGCAAAGCAGTTCTGTAAGACAATGGTGGGTACTGTAAAATAAGGATCTCTTGTTTTCTGCTTTATAATACTTTTTACCCAAGTGCTTTGCCAGCTGTGAGATTGAGCATCAGTTGATCTGGGAGCGCTCTCTGGTGAGTGTGGTTTGCTACAAAAAACATCTTGTGCATCCCTGGACAGTCACTCCGAGCCTGTGAGCTTCTGTGGATCCTTGTTTGGGGATAACCTAATAACAGCGTCAAGAATTCCATTGCCATGCTAGAAGAGAACAGGGCTGGGAAGTATTAACCAGCTGGGATTCCTAGCATTTCATGTGGTAGTTGTAGGGAGTTACTGTGCACTATAACTTCATGGGTTTAGCAATTTTTATTAAATAGTAACTGGCAGTTGATATCATTTCAGCACTCCTTAAGTTTTCTGCAGCACAGCAGGTCTGATTTGGGGTGGGAATGATGGAACATTCAACAGAGAGAGGCAGCAGCATGAACAAAACCATCCACTCTGACAGCACAGGGCAGCTGGATCGTACAAATAGATCCTGATCCAAAACAGCAGGGTCTTGAAAAAATGCAGGCAAACCAATTTATACAAAAGCACTTTTCAAAAAGAATAATCCCTTTCGGCCACTGGTATCAAACATCCAATTAAGCCTGTTATTAATTTATCCCCAGTCTGAATTATTGTGTATCACTTTACATTGCAACATTTCAGCTGTATCCTCAGGGGCGCAAAGATTTGTATTTCGAGGGTGGTGCTTTAGTTGCATTCGTGTCTGGGTCAGTTTGTTTCTTCTGGGGCATTGCATCCTGTCCTGTATTTAATTTACTCTGTCTTTCGCTGCTTTGTGCTTGATTTAAACCTTGCTGTTCTGGGGCTGTGTCCGTGGAAGCGAGTAGTTGGGCAGTCCAGGCAACTCTCAGGTTTCCTGGGTCTCAAGACAAGCTCCTAACTCTGCAAATCTGAGCCCTAAACATAGGGATGCTTTGGCATTTGCAATTTAAAACAAATCTTGATAAGATCAGAATTTGTAACAGATGCTGAAATTCCTGCGGGGGAGTTTTACCTAGATATTTTTATCTACAAACAAATACCTTCCCATTAGTTTATCTTCTTACTAGTGGAATAGGAAGGCAAGGCAAAAAGTTCTTCTGATCAGTTGATCTTATCAGGATTTTGTTCTGTCTTTCCAGCTTGCATGTTTGCTGCTGCACTTGGCTCTGCTGGTGACCAGTATACGCACGGCACGGGCTCCATTCCAGCTCTCCCTTCCTTTATGCATCTGTCATACAAGATGCTTCCAAAATGCAAATTATTTTCTCTGTCTGTGAAAGGGAACTGGGAGGTTGTTTTGACTGTATACAGATTTTTGCTTCATAAAGTCATCAGTGTTTGTGTAGCTGCTTCATCTGCTTTGTTTTATCTGTGATTCTTCTCTTGGCTGAGTAGAGCCCCAGCTCTTACGTAAGGAAGTCTCACTCCTAAGGCATTAAACCCAGAAGAGGAGCTGTGTCTTCTCAAGGTCCCATGAGTAATTTGCAAGGTTTAGCATCTGTAATTAAGGGAAGATCAGGATACTGGCAGTATATAAATCCAAGTTTTAAACCAACAACAAGACATGGCTGTACACAGCTGATAACCCCACTGATGTTCTGATTTGTGGAATATTGCAATGTAGAGTCTTGTGTTAGGAAGTGAGGGTGGCATCTGGATATGATGTCATAGAATATCCTGCGTGGCAAAGGACCCACAGGGATCATGCAGTCCAGCCCCTGGCCCTGCCCAGACACCCCAAATCCCACCCTGGGCACCCCTGGCAGCGCTGCCCAAACGCCCCTGGAGCTCTGGCAGCCTCGGGGCCGTGCCCATTCCCTGGGGAGCCTGGGCAGTGCCCAGCACCCTCGGGGGGAAGAACCTTTCCCTGATCTCAGCCTGAGCCTGCCCTGGCCCAGCTGCGGCCGTTCCTGGCTCCTGTCCCTGTCCCAGAGCAGAGCTCGGAGCTGCCCCTCGGGAGAAAGCTGCAAACTGCCTTGAGGTCACCCCTTAAATATTCCTTTGGAGGAGCACATGTGGAAGTGGGTTTGGATCAGAAATAACCTTTCCCTGTGAGCACAGTCTGACCTGCCCATCTCAGTGCTGCTTGCTCTTCCTCCACTCCTATTAAATGCATTTTACTGAGCCACATCCCAACAACTTAAGAGAAGCACAAGAGGCTGGAAATTCTAATGGATAGAAATCTTACAGCTCATCTATCTGCAACATAAAGAAGCAGAGAACTGAAAAATACCCATGAGAAATGGGGGAAGAGTCATTTCTTGAAATGATACTTAAAAGAAGCATCTATTTGTTCCTACATAAAGCGGCTCCTGCTCTTACTCTGCCATTGAGCTGCGCCATTCAAGGGGGTCAGTCAAAGTGAAAGCCTCTGGTGTATAAAATATGAATCATACCAAATAACCCACAGGCTTCAGGCCTCACATTTCAAGCACAAATTACAGTTTCTTGGTTGCCCAGGGAATCTTGTTAGAAAGTGAGGCAGCAGTTTCAAGGAGTTAAAAGCAGAATCAGGATGGTTTTGGATTAGTGGGTGGGTTTTGTTGCCCATGAAAGTTTTGGATGTGCACAGGTCTCCACTTGATACACTGAAATTATTCCAAACTGAGCAAAAAGTGCTTAGTGGTGGTTCTTCTTCTAGGTGCAGAGAGTTGCTTTCATATAAATTCCTGAATACCTAGGGGAGTGGATTGTTAATGCTCCAAGAAGGCTGTGTCAGTACAGCACTGGGTACATGACATAGCACAGAGGTTTTCCAGTGCCCAACCCCACTGCTGCATGTGTTACTGGAGATGTGATATATGAGAAGAACCTGATGTTTTGCCTTGATACCTTCTGACCTCCTGCTCTCCCTAACTTCCTGCTCTCTTTCTCTCTCTCTCTCCCTGGCCTTTTTTGTGTATCTGTTTCTTTTTAGAAAATGAGTGACTTTCTCTCCCGAGAGGATGTGGCTGCAGTGCCAGAGTGGAGCAGTTTTAACACTGGCTTTGCGTGGGAGGGCTCAAAGCAGTCGGTAGTTTTTAGTGAGACTCCAGTGCCACCCGCCTCACAGCCTTCTCCCAGCTGGCACTTTGGTGCTTCCTCCCTAAGCAGCGAGGAGGAGGAGAAAGAGGAGGAGGAGCAGGAGGAGGCGGTTCCCAGCCTCTCCGCCAGCGAGGAGGACCTGACATGTGGAGAGGGGGTTTGTGTGGATGTGGAGAAGGACTCGGAGCTCTCTGAGCCGGAGCCTCCCCCCAGCCCTGCCGCACTTCCCTGGCAGCCCTGGGGAGGAGAGGAGGAGGAGGAGGCAGAGGATGGTGAAGACAGCTTTGCCTTTAGAAAGCCACGTGGCGAGTGTCCCAACCCAGATGCTCCTAACGGGCTGCCAGAGCTCATTCGCTGCTTCCAGGTAGTGAGCCCAGCTCCTGCACCCCATGCCCCGGCTGCCTTTGGAGTGGAAGCCCAAACACTGCAGCAAGCAGATGCCACAGACCCGCAGAGGAGTTGGGTTTGCTTGGCTCAGACTCGTGCTTGGAGCTAACGAGCCGGTGAATGTCCTGCAGTCAGTGCAATAAGCCCCTCTCAATTTATCTTTGAATTAAGTATGAGCCACTGTCAATTTGTCTTTGCATTAAACACAAGTCCCTCTCAATTTACCTTCGCATGAAATACAATCGCCACAGCGCAATGCCCTTTGCTCTTCTTAGGTTGAAGCATCCTGTGGCATTCTCACAAAAAGGCAATATTTAGGCTCAAAAGTTGTGTAATTTTAGCTCCTTAAGCTGGCTCCAGCTGGACTGGCGGGTGACCCTCAGCACAGCAGAGCAAATTTGAGGTGCTGTCCAGCGTGTTTTGATGTCCCCCTTGTGCTCCCCTCTGTGGGAGGGATTTTTGCCTGCTCCAGTGTTGATGTTGCTTTTGGTTCAGTAGATGTCCTTTTCCCCCCTAATGATCACGGTGGCATCTGGCAGGGCTGGGGATGGTGGCCGGAATCGAGCCCTCTGGGGAAGCACTGGCTCTGAACTAACTCTGTCTTCTTCTGGATAATCATCAGGTGGTGGAACAACTGATTTCTCCCCGCCCTTATTTTTCTTTCTGTTTTATCTGACATTGATTTAATAAAAGTTAAAGATCTGATGAGGATTTTGAATAACAGTGTTGCTCTTGAGGTCAGGATAAAGCTGCTCAGCTGTGATCAAGTCTTTGTGTGCCCAGGGTTGGTGTTAATCCTGACGCTGGCATTAGCAGATGAGGGTCATCTTCTCCTCGCAGCTGGCAATAAGCTTCTGGTAATTTGAAAGTTAAGAATCAGTGGAGACAGCGTCTGTGGTGTTGTTACACACCCGTTAAACCCTTAATGCCTGGTTTGGGCTGGCCACATCCACAGTGTGGGGAAGGGCTGGAGGATTTTGCTGCCTGTCTGATCCTCACACCTGATCGCTGCCCTCAGAGCAGTGTGTCCTTCCAGAGGCTTAAACCCAAAGATTTCCAGGCTGACCTGGGTTCCCACAGTGCTTTTATCAGATCAGTGTCAGAACAGCCCAGTCAGGATGTGGAGATGGGAACTGGGTGTTTACAAGATGTTTTTAACCCTCACAGCCCCCACTAGTGAAGACACAGACTGTCACCATCTCTGACGTGTCCAGTGCAGTCAAAAGCGAAATTCCCACTAAAGAAGTCCCCATTGTCCACACGGAGACAAAGACCATCACCTATGAAGCTGCACAGGTAAGGTGTGTTTTGATAAATTTCCCAGGGGCTTAGTTAAACTCAAGTAAACGTTTTGTTTCCAAATCCTCAGGATGAGACAGCAGCACCTGCCTTTCTCTGCACGTCCGAGTGCAGCACAGGCATTAACTGATGCTGTGGACACTGTTTCCAGGTGCATCCAGTAGAGGAGCAGTGGTTTTGTTATCCCTGAAGAGTAATTTTTTTTTTTCAAGATGTGCTTGCAAACAGAATTTATCTTCAGCCACTGGTGGCTTCAGGGTATGGATTTGTCTGTACAAAGTTACCACGGATTGGCCTTTTTCTGCCAGAGATGCCTTGTCTTCCCAGCTCCCCTGAAGAGGCTGTTAAAGGCCTCTTCAGAACTTAGTTTATAAATTATTTGGTCATCCTTAGGTTTCGAGATTGAAATGGTTGTTAAACACCAAATGTTTTGTATAAAATGCAGCTTGAGTGGGTATCTGGTGATTGCAAAGTAAAAATGTTAGTGAAGCAGTATCAGGATACGCAGGCATGGATTCATTGCCAAGGTTAAAATTAATCCTCAGTCTAAAACAAGTTTTAATCACAGAATCACAGGATGGTTTGGGATGGAAGGAACCTAAGAGTTCACTCAATTCCAGCCCCCTGCCATGGGCAGGGACACCTTCCACTGTCCCAGGGTGCTCCCAGCCCTGTCCAGCCTTGGACACTTCCAGGGATGGGGTAGCCACAGCTTCTCTGGGCAACCTGTGCCAGGGCCTCCCCACCCTCAGAGGGAAGGATTCCTTCCGAAAATCCCATCCATCCCTGCCCTCTGGCAGTGGGAGGCCATTCCCTATGTCCTGTCCCTCCATCCCCTGTCCCCAGTCCCTCTCCAGCGCTCCTGGAGCCCCTTCAGGCCCTGGAAGGGCTCTAAGGTCTCCCAGACCCTTCTCTTCTCTAGGCTGAACACCCACATCTCTTTCAGCCTTTATTTATGTTTTTGAGATGTTGGAGCCTGTGTCAGCTTGGCTTTGCCATCACTGCAGTTGTCCGCAGCAGCCCGTGCTCTGCTGTTGCAGTGAAGTGACTGTGGGATGTCGTTAGGGATGCAGGAATCGCAGGATTGTATAATTTGGGATTCCTGAGGAATCCTGTGGCTGCTCAGCATCCTCCCAGCTGCGGGATCAGAGATGGTTCAGATGGTAGTGAGCACTGCCCGGGCTTTCAGCTAGTGAGTAGATGAATAGAGGAGTTTTGCTCTAACTGGGAAATGGAAAGGAAAAGCCATCGCCAGGGCTGGGATCAGTCGGCCGTGCCTGCATGGTGTGATGTGCCGTGCGATATCTTCCAGGCTGTGGAAAATGGTCCCACCTTGTGGTAATTCCAGGTATTGTCCCAGTGCTGAGCGAGTCGGCTGCCCAGTGGGCACATGGACAGCACGGCCAGGATGACTCAGTTTGGGATTTTTGGCAGCCCTTGAGCAGTCGAGTCAGGCAGGATGAGATCCAAGATCCAGCTCTAAAGGTTTTTCCTATTTCAGCAAGTGTCTGGGTGTTCTTTTCTTCTGCAGAGCATCAAGTGAGGCATGTGCAAGGTGTTGTCGGGGGGGAGGAAGGGTGACAAGTACCTTCTGAATGTTGTGCTCTTGGCTTTGTTGATCTCCGTGGATACAGGCAGGTGGAATTTGGGATCGGTGTCTGCGCTGGTCTCCCGTCGTGGTTCAGGCATGGACAGTATGACCAGCACTGCGGGGCCAGCAGCGTGCCCAGATTTGGGCACATCCCAGCCCTCCTGGTCTGAGGAGTGTCACAGGTCCTTCCTGCAGGATCTGTGCTTTTCCAGCCTTAAAGCACAGGGACTTTAAACTTTGAGACCTGCCCAGCTCTTGTGCACCTAGGCACAGGCTGACTTGTTGTGTCTTGCGGTCCACGATGGAGCTGCTGTCTCAGATCGTCCTGTGTGGCTCTGGTGATGTGGAGCCCCTGCTTCTGTCCCACTGCTCAGGGCCTGTTCTTGTTCCCACAGACAGACGGTGGCAATGGGGATTTAGACCCTGGCATCCTGCTGACTGCCCAGACCATCACCTCAGAAACCACCAGCAGCACCACCACCACTCAGATCACCAAGGTAATACCAGGGAGCACCACAAAACACCAATTCAAACAAGAGCCTGAAGGAGAGATGGGCAGGGATGAATGAGAGGAAAAAAAAGCTTTTGGAAGGTCCTTTCAAAGACATGATTAGTACCTGGAGCAAAGCACGAGGGGTTCAGTTTTGCCTGTGTTAAATCTGTGGATTGTGCATTAATTGCAGCACAGTCTGGACTCTGACTGTCCTGTGGGACAGCAGGGAGAGCTGTACTGTGAGGAAAAGCTCTTCCCTGGCTCAGCTATAAAAAATGACTCTTTGACAGTTTTTCCTTGAGCAGCAGCAGTTTCCCCCATGACTCTAATGCCGGGTACAGCGGCACTGTTTGGTGACAGTATTTTTGGATACTGTCTTGAGACAGGCAGCCCCAGTGAGCTCAAACTCTCTCTGCCCTTCTACACTAACAGTGGCTTTTCCTTCTGTTGTAGACTGTGAAAGGTGGCATTTCAGAGACACGGATTGAGAAGAGGATTGTCATCACAGGAGATGCAGATGTAGACCATGACCAGGTAGGAGTGTGGATATGATCCAAAAGAGTTTCTGAGAGCTGGCAAAAATCAGTCTGGCTGCCTGCTCAGAGAAAATGTCACCCAAAAATGACCCAGGGAAATTTTACTGGGGTAGAAATAAAACTTCATCTTTTTATAAATTGTGGCTGGTCCATCCCTGTAAGTGTTCAAGGCCAGATTGGACAGGGCTTGGAGCAGCCTGGTCTAGTGGAAGATGTCCCTGCCCATGGCAGGGGGTGGAATGGGATGAGGTTTTAGGTCCATGCCCAACCAAGCCATTCCATGATTCTATATCAGTAATAAATTCCTTTTTGACATTATGAAGCTGAGCCAGCAAAGCTGAATTCTGTTGTGAAACTGGTGTTGGCAGCAAAGTTTTGATTCCAGAATTGCTTTGGACAGTTGTAGATTTTTTTTAAAAAATCCATAAAAATGTGAAATAGAAGTTTTCATTGACATCTGGTTGATCTGCATTCATTTTCCCATAACTTTGAACACTATTGCTACTCTATAGTGCCAGAAGTCATTTCAGAGCACTCAGCACCTGCGTTACATCTCTCTGGCTTTATATGAAACCTTTCTGATGACTCAGCCTCATTGGCCTCTTGCGTGTGTTGGAAGTGATGATTTTGTCATCAGAGAATTATACTTTGAATTTAAATTTAGTCACAAGTATTGTGGGGGTGGAAGATATTCTTGTGACAAGATGTAGTTTATTAACTCCAACAGAAAATGTCTGAGATACCTGAAATGTGCCTGTCAAGCTTGCTGGAAGCATGAGCAGGTTATGCTTAATTGCTCTCACCCATCTTCTGCCGTGGGGCAGTGGAGAGATGGGAGGTATTCTTCAACCTTTCAGAAATAATGTAGTAGCACCAGAAGCCACCAAAGTGTGTGGCTGAAGTCCTGCGGGCAGTTTTGGGCACCACAATTTGAGACCTAAAACAATTGGAGAGATTCCAAAGACGGCTGTGGAGATGGTGAAGGGTCAGGAGGGGCCATATGGGGCGTGGCTGAGGGCACTCGGTGTGTCCAGCTGGAGCAGGGGACACTGAGGGCAGAGCTCAGCGGGGGCTGCGGCTCCTCCCGAGGGGCAGCTCCGAGCTCTGCTCTGGGACAGGGACAGGAGCCAGGAACGGCCGCAGCTGGGCCAGGGCAGGCTCAGGCTGAGATCAGGGAAAGGTTCTTCCCCCCGAGGGTGCTGGGCACTGCCCAGGCTCCCCAGGGAATGGGCACGGCCCCGAGGCTGCCAGAGCTCCAGGGGCGTTTGGGCAGCGCTGCCAGGGGTGCCCAGGGTGGGATTTGGGGTGTCTGGGCAGGGCCAGGGGCTGGGCTGGATCATCCCTGTGGGTCCCTTCCAGCTTGGGATCTTCTTTAATTATATGGAGTGCATCCACTTTTCTTTTTCACACCCTGGAGTTAGAAGCAGGTTCTTGTGCCCTTGGGAATGGTGAGTGCTGTGCTCTGACATGCTCTGACACTCTCTGGCATGCTCTAACCCCTGCTCTCCCATGCTGTCCCACAGGTCCTGGCACAAGCGATCAAGGCTGCCAAGGAGCAGCACCCGGACATGTCGGTGACCAAAGTGGTTGTGCACCAGGAGACAGAGATTGCAGAGGAGTAGCCGGGCTGTGTGAGTAGAGAGACCCCCTCAGGTAGGGGCAGGGGGTGACTGATCTCTGTGCACATGAGGTTTGGGTAAAGAGGCTCAGTGTCGAAGTTAAATGATCATTGCTCTCTGCTGAGTCCTGCTCAGGCTGTTCCTGTCTGACCCGTGGAGGCTGATGAGGCAGTCACAGACAGACTAATCCTATGGAAATGAGCCAAAATGCGTTAAAAGTTACACAGCTCCTGCCCTGAGGCTTTCCCAGGATGTGGGAAGGATGTTTGCCTTCCCACACATCCGCAATGTGCTGGGGTGCTCCAAGCCCCATCCAGCCTGGCCTTGGACACTTCCAGAGATTCAGGGGCAGCCACAGCTTCTCTGGGCACCCTGTGCCAGGGCCTGCCCACCCTCAGAGGGAAGGATTCCTTCCCATTATCCCATCCATCCCTGCCCTCTGGCAGTGGGAAGCCATTCCTCCTTGTCTTGTTGCTCCAGTCCTTGTCCCCAGTCCCTCTCCAGCTCTCCTGGAGCCCCTTCAGGCACTTCTCTCCTGCCACTGGTGGTAACTCACCTGAATTCAGTTCCCATCCACTTCAGGGAGGCAGATTCCTGTCTCTCCCAGCAAGCTGCTGTTGGTAGCTGTAACTTACCCTGTTCCTCTCTTGATAGGAAATGTTCCTGCCAGCCACAACACCAGGAAAAAGAAACCCAGCAAAACTACCAAGAAACTACCTGGAGCACAAAGACCTTGCATTTCAGACTTGACACTCAGAGACATTCATAGCATTTATTAAAAGTTGCGCTTTGACATTTTACTTGGGATTTTTCCAGATTCCACTGGATCCTACTGGATATAGGGTTTTGTTTTTTTGTTTTTGGGGGTTTTTTTATACCTATTGTGACAGAAATATGCCATATTTCTAACTGTACTGAATATTTTTTACAGGTTTTCAATTTTGCATTCCCTCTCACACAAGGCCTCTTCAGACACAGAATCCCACCTCGCAGGGCTCCAGGACTCCCTGTTTTAACTTGTATTCCCTCTGCCTCGTCAGGGATTACAGAGCTGTATCCATGCATATTCCCAGAGCAGGATCCGTACACGCCTTCACAAAGCCATGGGTCCTTCTGCCAGGAGAGTCAGTTTAAAGAGTCAGACTTTGTGCAGCATTTCCGATTGCATCTGGATTATTTTTGTAGCTCTGGAGAGCTCCAGCCCCGCTGCGACCCCTGGGCTCCTCCAAGCTCCCTCCCCACTGTGTTCCAGCCCTGGCGTGTGATCACAGTAGGGTTTTGTGGTGTAGCCTATGCACACATCTGAATAGTTGACTAGATTTAAGGAATACTGGAAGTTGCTTCAAGTATCTTATACTGTGAATTTTAGAGCTTTAAGAGGACTGTGATAGCATCTCGCCTTCTTCCCGTGTGTCTCTGCCGAGTGCTCCCCACCTGTTTGTGTTTTCTAGATGCCATTAAATTAAAAAGCCCTTAGAAGTGTGTGTTTAAGGTGTTTGGACTCGGGATGCTATTAAGGTAGGCTTGTGCAGCATTCACAGGAACTGAGTTTTTCAGTGTCATAGTTTTTCACTTGTGTTCATGATTTTTAAATTAGGGAGGGGGTTTTTTCCTCCCCTCACAGTGCTATTTAAAGCTGAACATGTTACCCATTTCCCAGAGCATGTATCCTACTATCATTTGACTTAAACTCCTTTGGACAATCCTTCCTAGGCCTGCAAGCTGTATTTGGAGAGGCTGAACAAGGGATTTTAGGAGGTGTCAGGTGTTGCTGGTTGTGATAGAGCCAAACCACAGGGGAAGTGCTGACATTCCCTCTTCCACGCTGGCCCGAGGGTCTGGATTTGGCTTCATGACCCCTGTGCTGGAATGAAATATCAGGGTGATTGTCTGAATCTTAAGGCTGAGCTTACAGACCCCCAGGGCCATCCCCAGCACTAGGGGGGTGATGCAAAAATGAGATTTCAGGGGCTGGATGTGCTCCCACTGCTTCATGGGAATGTTCTTGCCTGGTTTGCCCTTCCAGCGTTTAAATTCAAGATTCAAGAAGCAAAAAACCGACCAAGCTCTGTGAAGAGTCTATCCAGACACTTGTGAACACTTTAGTCCACTTGAGGTCGTGATTTTTTAAAATTTTTTTTTAATGTATAAATATATATATATATATATATATATATGTATGTATGTATATATATATATATAGCATGGCACAGTGGTAGCTGAGGGCAGGGAGTGCTCTGCTCCTCAGGTGAGGATGGGAAGAAAATGGCAATAAAGAAAAAAGCTCTCCAGTTTTAAATTTGAATAATGTATTTCAGAAGTCACTGGATTTAGCTGAGGCTGCAGCAACTCCACTGTGTAGCTGCAAACAGCCCTGGAACTGCACTGGGGCTGCTGCAGCTTCTCAGCTACAGGTGCAATTTTAATAAGCTGTCAGTATTGAGTAGAGACTCTGCTGGAGCTGCTGGATTTTGGCTCTGTTGGAGCCTTGCTGGCCCTGGGTCCTGCTCAGCCCCCAGCCTTCCCGTGCCGGCAGCCGCCTCTGGGCCGCTCAGGGTGCGGGCTCCCTCCTGGGATGCTCTGCCTTCCTCAGGGCATTGTGCTCTGGGGATTTAGGGAGTCCTGGGCTCCACAGCTGTAGTGCAGAGATTAGGTCTTCCTATCCATGACTGAAAAGCCCTTTCATTCCTTATTCTGCCAGGCAGACCCTGGAAGGGGTCTGTGTCTCTGCTGTTCTTAGCTTAGTCGGGTAATGCTTGCCTTAAACACCCGTTGTGCTGAGCACCCTCTGGCACTGTCCTTTTTCTGGGAGTTGAGTTTTTTGCCACTCAGTCCTTCCTTCTCACTTGCAACAGCCACCTGAGGCTTGAAGGGGCACGTGGAGCAGTGGCTGAGAGGATTTCTGGGCTTCACCAGGCAGAGCCAGCATGATAAATTAAGTTTGTCCATAGCACTTGAAGGCACTTGGCTGTCAGGAGAATTTAGGGGAATGTGGTCCCTGGGTGCTCCCTTGGGGTGTCCCGTGCCCTGAGCACTATGAGTGGGACAAAGCAGGGGATTTCAGAAGTGAGAAACCTGCTGGCAGGAGAGGTGGTTCCTTTCCAGAAGGATGTGCTCACTGTGGCTGTGGACATCCCTTGTTAAAGGGCCCATAGACTAGAATAACCGTATTTTTATTTTTCCCTGGATTTTGGGTGGCTGTTTCCAGGTTGTCCATTGTCACACTTCCCCCTGCTGCGTTCCTGCTTCTCCTGGAGCAGTTTAAACAATTAAACCCTGCGCCCTTTGCCATCACCCTCTGTCTGACCTCAGGGGTTTCCAGCTCTGCTCCCACCAACACGGTGCCTGAGCCCAGGAGCTGGACAGGAGCCTGGGAAGAAGATACAAGTTAAAAGCAGAAGAAGCTTCTCTCACCCTCATCCAAGGCCGTGGTGGGGCTGCCCACTCCTCTTCCACCTCTGGTGGGATTTAAAATCCTTGGCTCTGAGCATGCTGTGTCAGCTCTAGGGACAAACCAGCTAAGTAAGGTCTATTTATATGAATGTTCTCAGCTCTTCCCACTCCACAAATTCACCCAGAGACTGTCTTGATTGTATAATATACATTATATGGAAGCTATTTATATATGAATGAATGTTTTTATAGAAAGGAAGGCAAGGAGCTCCTGTTCTCCTCCATTAAACTGGAACGGCAGCTCCGGTTGCCCAGTAGCAATCCCTGACCAACAGAGGTGTGTTAGCAAAGGACTGACTGATTTCTGGTTTTAATAAACTGTGGTTTGCTGATTTTCCTAATTGTACAATTACCTTAAGAGGTGGTAGTGTCCCAGCCTTAGAGATGAAACTTGTAAAAAAAATAAAAATAAATAATTTAGTTGAGAAGATGAAGGAGCTTTGTAAAATTTTTTTAAGGCAATTGTGAATTGTCTAGGCTAGGCGTTTACACTCTTTATAAAAATAGGAACTTTTAAAGTTGGCAAAACTTTCTAGATCAACTAGTGATGGGAGCTGTTATTTTGGATTTTCATAGTGAATCAAAGGGAAAGTTGCCGTAGCATTTAGGCAGACCTAAGTGTTCAGTATTGCTTCTTGTATTGCATTTTTCAATAAATTTTCAAACAAAACTCTCTCCCTGGTGCTGAATTCTTTGCCTTCTTCTCACCTTCCTCCAGGTCTCTCTCCTAAGCCTGGTTTTACCAGCCTAAACCAAAGCCCCCAGATGCAGCCACGGCGGTGCCAAAGCTCTCCCAGTCCTGGGCCCCCTGAAGGTGCCTTCAGACCCTTTAAACAGTTCCCAGTGTGGTCACATGTGGGACCAAAGCCCCAAAAGGGCCAGAGGCAATTCCCAGAGTCCCAAGTTTGCCCCAAAGAAGCATCACTTGATATAAAACCTCCCTTTGGGCGGCGTAATTTGTGGTGAGCCCAGGTGAGCTCTGCGCTCCGCAGCCGCTGCCCAGCCCTGAGTGAGTGTGGTTGAACTGGAGTGGGGGGAAAATGTCAAATCCATCGATATTTTGGTCCTATCTATTTTTTTTTTCTGGCTGCAGCAGCTTAAGGAGGGACAGAAATAAGGCACAAAAAGCTGACAGGGCATCTTGGCTGCAGGCCTGGCAGAGAGCAAGAGCCAGTTGGCCCAGTTAGGGCAGCTGGAGACTGGAAATTGGCTGGGAAGAGCTTCCCTGGGGCAGGGGCAGCCCAGGGGCTCGCTGTGGTACCTCCTCGTGCCTCAGTTTCCCTAACAGGCAGAAAGGGAAGGGTGGCACAGGGCATGTCATGCTAAAAGCCCTGAATTCTCATTGCTCCAGACACAGCCATCACTTCTTCCACCCTGACCCTGGACAGTTTGCTTCCAAGTACTGAATCGCAGCGTCCTGTAAAGCCAAAATTACCAAGGAGCCTCAGAAACTGACCTGGAGAGTTGGGAAACTGCCACCACCGGAACTGCTTTCCTGTAAGTGTCACAGAAGCATGACTCACTCACAGCTCTGCGGCAGAGCCACGTCCCGCTACCTCCCAGGCTTCCGCCCTCCCCAGCCCGGCAGGGTCACACCGAAAGCAGCCTTGTTCGGGGAGACAACGCGCTGGTGTGAGGGGTCGCGGCTGAGCATGAACCACAGCCCAAAATCATCACATTTGGGGACAACCAACCCAGAAATGGCTTCGTCCCTTTGCTCAGCTGCACTTTGGGGTGTCAGTCCCCTGCTCAGTGGCCAAGACATCATCACCTGCTCCCACTCCTGGCCCTACTGAGCGTCACCTGGGGAGCAGCTCCAAGCTCATCAGGCTCCTGTGGGTCCCAGTCTGTCCCACAGCTACAGCCCCCACAGCCATATGGGATTGTGCTGGGCTGCACCAACGTGTCCTGGCAGAAACACCGTCACCATGGGACTGCCATGGGGAGGGGACACGGGGCTGATGCTTCCCAAGGGGCTTCTGGCACATCCCTGTCCTGGACACACTGCAGGGACATCAGCGGCACCAGGGATTGCCCATTCACCCAAACCATGGTGCTGTGCTGGGCAGGAGTGTTGCCATCGCCATTGAAGGGACAGCCCAGCACAGGGGATCATGGAACCCCCCCCCAAATGTGCAGGGGATAAGTGACTTCAGCTCATTTCACCAGGGTATGAGCACAAACACCCACCTCGATGCTCAGCCACGATCCTGCACTGTCTGGGGCTATCCCAGGAGACTGGAAAGGCTTTTCCTTAAAGCTCCCCCTTTCCAGCTCCTCTGGGTGGGTGTCCCAAGCCCAGGGTGCCTTTATCCCCCTCACAGCCAGAGCAGGAGAGGGTGTGGTAATGCTGCCTGTGGCGTTTTGCCTGGCTACAAGCAAGGGAAAATATTAGGCAAACAAACACCATGGCAATCCAGATGCAAATAAATAAAACCCCAACCCCTCGTCCCGGCCACGCAGGAGGCAGCGGCTCCTGGTCGGCCCAGTCCGCTTTCCTGGGTGGCCCCACACCAGCTCCAGCCCCCAGATCCCTCACCAAAGGCAATGACTCTGTCTTGGAGGTCCCATCCTTCGGGAAGAAGCCACGAAAAGTCACTTCCCTTCCTCACCCATCCCTGGTCCTTCCTCGGGTCTCCATCCTGGAACTTAACCTGGAGGAGCAGCAGTTACACCAGGAGGAGAAAGTTCCCATTCAGTCTCCAGCGTGTTCCAGCCCAGGCTATTTTTAGGCTGCTCCTCCCGTTGTGGGGGCTCGGCAGCCGGTCTTGTTCCTGGGGGATCAGGGCTGCTCCCAGGGCTCCAGGGGAATTGCTGTGGCAGCCGGGCAGCAGCAGGGCAGCTCCATCACTTGCCAGGGTTGCTCATCCCAGGGTCTGACATAAACAGGGTTGAAAGGCCAAAAAGGAATTGCGTTGGCAATGGGCCAGGCTGGATGCACTGAGCACAGCTCTGAGCTCCATCACTGTGGCAACTGAGGCACGAGAGAAAAGCCAAAACCAGATGGGCAGTGACATCAGGGCCTGCAGCACGTGGGCCAATGGCCTTGGATTGATCCCTGCTCCGTCCCCAGCCCCCTAAGGAAGCACCACTGCAGGACTCCACAGGTCCATGGGCATCTTCTGCTTTTTGCCCCCTGCATGGGCAGTGGTCCCTGATGAGCTCCAAGCCAAAGCCGCAGAGCTTTGGGCTCCAGCCCCATGCCAGGGCTTGGCTGTCAGGACACATCACACAGACACTGACAACACTGAGGGGACTCTGGCTTTTGACCCAGCATGAGCCCCAGGGGGATCCATCCCACATTGCTCAGCCCATTTCTACCGTGGGATTAATGTGCAGAGCCTGGGGGGCCAGGGAGCCTGTACAGAAAAAAACGGGGGNAGCTCCAGCCCCATTCCAGCTCCCTCGGGTACCGGGCAGCACTAGGATGGGCGCCCTCGGCTCAGTGCTGGCTCCTTAATGCAGACGGGCATTTTGTATTGCACTTCTGCCCTTTTTTGCAACAAAGCAACAAAGATCAGCCCCCTGCCGAAAGGGCCCCGGATGTGGCAGAGCCGGGGAGCGCCCCCGCCCCATCACAGCGCTCCTCCCGAAGCAGGGGCGAGAGCCGCGCTCACCCTGCACGGGTCACACCGCCCCCGACACTTCATCCTCCGGACAGATTTACGGCCGGGATCGCTCCCTCCTGGCGGTACTGCAAGTGCGCTCTGGCAGCAGAGCCCTCGCCTTCCCACAGACCTTAAATCTTGAGGAGGGGCTCTCCGGCCAAGCGGACTCGCGGCCGTGGCCTGCCTCACTGCGGGGAGAGGAGGAGGAGGCAGAGGAAGAAGAGGAGAAAGGGCTGCAAACCAGACAACAGCTGGGCAGGATCAGGGAGCGACTGTCCCCAGCTGTGGTGGTTGTGCTCCCTGGGGACAGAGGGGTCCCAGCAGCAAATCTGGAGACCCGCTGGTGTCCCTGGGCATGAGAGACCCTCTTACAGCCACCAGCAGGGTCTGCACCTCCCAGAGCACATCTCCCACACACAGCCTGTGGCTGTGGTTCCCTCAATTCATTTTCCACATTTTATCCGGTTTTGGCCCAAACTAAGCTGTTCTGTAGCCATGCACCAGCTGAGAGGTCCCCTGCTGGTGGGGGGTGACTGCAATTGCCCTTGGTCTCTCCAACCTCCACCCTCTGGCCCGAGGGACCCCTGGGGTCAGTCCTCGTCAGCCTGGATGCGTTGGTGTTGGGGACAATCCCCCAATTTTCCTCGCCGGTGTTTTTGATTAAATCCCCGTTCTGTTGGTAGGAATCTCCTCCTGCAGTGGCTGCCTCCTGGGGGGGGATACCCCGGGGGGTGACAACAGCTGGATATTTCATCCAGAGTGCATCCATCAGTCCTGTTCTGAGCAGGACAGAAGGTACCACCAAGCACTGCCCTTCACAGGCTGCGAGTGTGAGATCTCCAGGGCCTCCAGGATTGTTCCACTTCGCAGCTTCGCAGCCAACCACTCAACAGAGGGATCCATCCAGGGTGTGTATTTTTACTTTCTCTTTTAATTTCTGTTTCTAACCCAGCCTCATCCCTGCCCAGTGTATTCCCAGCACACTGTGCGAACAGCACACACGGCATCCACCCGCTGAAACCAGCGCTGTTAAAATCCCACAAACACTCTGGAAATGGTGTCCACAGGCAGAGCTGAAGGTGAGGGATGCACAGATGCTGCTCTCCCTGGAGAAGGCACAGGTCTTCTCACCCTGCCAGATTAATTAATCAAGCTGCTTTGCATTTTGAAATGATCCCTGTGTGACTCAGAAATGCCTCCCCTGGAGAATGTTGCTGAGCTGGGAAGGCAGATGGGGCAGAAGGACGTTGCTGGTGCAGGCACGTGGTCCAGGCAGGTTCCCCTGTGATCCAAGCCATTTCCCACGGTTGGACTGAGCCTCAGCCAGAAAATGAAGGGGAAAAATGACAACAAAAGCCCCCAGTAACTTCTGGTGCAGCTCCTTGTGGCATTTTGGGCTCCAATTTCTTGCTGCCAGGTCCCAAAGCATGACCCAGGGCCCGGCATCAGCTCTGGCTGCAGCTGGTTAAGCCCAAGTAAAAAGTTATTTTCGGACAAAAACAACCTTCTGCCACTTCCCTTGGGACCCTGCTCCAGGGCAGACCCGATGGTGACTTTCTCTTGTTGCTGTTTATTGCATTGAATCAGTGCCTAAGAAATGTTGAGATTAAGCAGCCGAATAAATAGCTGAGCCTGGGCTGGTATCGCTCCCAGAGAATCCTTTGGGATGCAACTGGCCCCAAGCTCAGCTGTCGGTCCCATCCCTGTTCCCTGCACAGGGAGAAGCTGCACCCAACCACTCTGGGAGGGCTGGCATTGGAAATAGACACAGCTTTTCCTTGTAAAACAGGAAAAAAACCCCAAAACACTGGGGAGGCTTGCTTTTTTTTTGGAAAAGAGGGGCCTGGGGTAGAAAAGGCAAATTCCAAATGATTTTTCTGGGATGCTTTCATCTGGAGAAGGATGTTGTTCCCAAAGTTTGCAAGGTCTGACACTCTGTGTTCACTTCAGACCAGAGAGGGAGAAGCAGAGACAGGAATAAAACCCCCCAAACATTTCATACAGATAGAAGAGATTTCAGCCACCCCAACAGGCCCTGGTTTTGGGAAGGCAAAACGCAAAGATCCCATCTCGGCTGCCACAGCCATTTCGAAGCTTCCCGAGGTGCTGGAGAGCAGAGTTATCCTCATCCTATCGCTCCAATCCTTCCTTCCACACCCCCGGCATCCCGGGGCTCCTCCTGCCCAAGAGAGAGCTGCAGGGAGTAGCAAGGGATGGGATGAACCCCCAGCTCCCTTTTCTCCAGGAATCCACCCCAGTGCCATACAGCTCCTGCTCTGCGTCCAGTGGGCACCAAGTCACAGCACAGCACCAAACAGGACTGGGCAAAACCAGCACCGACACTCACCCACCCATCTGCCCCTTCACACCCTTCATCCCACCAAAAACCAGCGCAAACAAACCCAGACCCACAGACAGGCTCTCGGAATTGCTGCACCCCAGGTGGGCAGCAGCGCCTTGCTTGCTGCCTGCAGCTCCCTGGGCACCTTCTACCTTCCTTCTCTCCAAAGAAATCCCAAACCTTGAGCTTATTGCCTCATGCTGTGGATGCTGAGCAGCTGGTTATGGAGCATCCCTTCTCCAGTGGAGCCTGGGCACAAGTCCTCACAGACCCTCTGGACCCACTGCCACAGGCGCTGCCCCTCCCCAGCGTCCCTCGGGCAATAGGAGGAGGCAAGGCAGGACCACATGGCATCCAGATAATATTTAATAGCCCTGCTGGGCCTACGTGCTCTGGCCAAGCAAGTTTTCTAGTGGGTTGAGGCTGGACAAGGGGACACCACCCCCCAAAGCATCTCCACACCCCAACCCTGCTGAAATAAAGTGCTGTGGGGGCTGGTGGGGCTTCACCTGCCCCCATGTCCCCGTCCCACAATTTGTGTGGGGTCTCAAAGGAGGACTCCTCTAGAAAAACCACCAGGAGAAGGGCTTGTAAGGCCAATGGCATCCACCGGGAAGGATTTCCCACCCTAGGTGAGTCCTCCCCCAGGAGCAGAGGGTCAGAATCTTCCTCTTGGCATCGGCTTAAAAATGCCACCCCCAAACCCCGCTGGGTGCGGGGTTTTGGGGTTGCTGGTAGGGGCTGGGGGCCAGGATGAGGGACTGGGATGTTGTTACAGTCCCCAGAGGTGCTGGGGACATCAGACCCGTGTGCCCTGCTCCATCCCCACCACCCAGGAGCTGGGTCGGGGCTCGCCCCGGCCTGGGGGCTCGCTGGGCTCCAGCAGCCGGTCCGAGGATCCGCCAGTACTTTCCAGTTTGGCGTAGCCCACCAGGCTGACGTGGTCCAGCCGGGGCCAGCTCCGGTTCTTACGGTCCTTGATGGGGGCCACCAGCAGCACCCCCGGCTGGCCAAGGTCCAGAGATTTGGAGTGTCCCGGGGTGTGGAGGTGCACGTCGGGGCTGAGCTCCACCAGCGGCTCCATGCTGGGACAGCTGTCACCCATGTTGATGACAGTGTGGCCACCACCACCATCACCGCTGCCACCGTCCTGGCCGCAGGGCGCGGCGCCGTCGCCAATGGAAAGCGGAGCCCAGCAGAGCTGTGGTGTTTCGGGGGGATGCTCTGCAGGGCCCCTCTCTGCCCTTCCGCCTGCCGCCCGCACTGCCCCGTCCAGCAAGCAGTTGTTGAGCTTGATGATGGGCAGTGCCAGGGCCCCGACGGCCGAGGACAGGAGGGACTCGGCTCCGGCACGGCACGGGAGGCTCAGGTTGACCTCGGTGGAGCGGAGGCTGTGGAGGGAGGCTGCGGGGGAAGCTGCCGGGTGCTGCAGGAACTCGGCCATGGTGTGGAGCCTGTTGGGGCCGTAGCAGTCGGACCACTTGCTGCCGGGGCTGGGGCTGGGCTGGCAGGAGAGGTCCACCTGGTAACAGCCCTCCACGCACTCGGCGTTGGCCTTGGGGACGGGCTGGCTGTGCCCATGCTGGCAGTGGCTGTCCTCGGGGCTGGTCCTCTTGGGCAGCCCCACTGCCAGGCCGTAGAGCCCCTTCTGCATCAGCTGCCGGGTCTCCATGTCTCTGTTCTCATACAGCATCGTGTTGGCACAGATGAAGATGAAGAGCCCGATGCCCATGATGACGGGGCCGATCAGCTTCAGCTTCTCGCTGTGGGGCACATGGCGCCCAGCCGCCACCTCCCTCCTTGTGTCCCCCACCACACTGGCATTCCCTGCGCTGGCCCCAGTGCCCCCATGTCCCCGGTGAGGCCAGTAGCCCACCACGGCAATGGTCATGCCCACCAGCACCACCGAGATGCCCACCATGACGAAGGCTCCCGCTGGTGAGCGCATGCGGAGCTGCCCTTTCACTGGGGGCTCCACTGGGGGCTTGCGCCGCAGGCGGCGGCCCCGGCGCCGCGGTGGGGCGGGGGGCATCGGCACCTTGGGGCCCCCCTGCTCTGGCTCCCGCATGGGCCCGTTGGGTTCAGCGCTCTCCACAGTCATTGTCTCCAGCTCAGCCGCAACTCCTGCAGGACGGGAGGAGAAAAAGGTGAGCAGGCGTCACTGGGGATTTGTGTGCCCACGATGCTGGAGCATGGAGACCACAGGGACACTGGGAATATGGGGGTGTGGGGAGCATGGAGGGCACAGGGATACCAGGAGCGGGGGATGCCGGCAGCACAAGGACACCGAGCCCACAGGTGGCATTGGTCAGGGACCAGCAGCTTTGCTCTGCCCCTTTACTCCCCTCCTTCCTCAGGTCACTTCTCTCTCCCCACTCGGGAGTGAAGGGCTGAGGAGCCCCTTCCAACCACACTCTCAGAGCCCCCAAACTCATCCCTCTAAACCATGAGCTGCGCAGGAAGCGAGGACGGCTGGGACCCTGCTGTGCCACATCCAGCACGGAGCCATCGCAAGCATTGGGGCCCAAGGGACCTGTCCTGGGTCACCCCAGGCCTGTGACACCTGCAGAAGGTGCCACCCCCAGTCTGCCACAAGAGCAGTGAGGGAAGGGGCTCTTTATTCATCCTCTGAGGAAACTGGAGACCCAAAGGAAAGATCTGACACAGCCTCACCACCCAGGGCCCTGTGAGTGATGATCCAAGCACAACCTGAAAACCTAAACCAATATCAAGCCACTCATCAGATGGCAGGACCCACCAATCCACAGAGAATTTCAGCTGAAAGAGGTTTTTTTCCCGATTTTCTGCTGTCTCCTATTTCCCCTGACCTGCTCAGCACATCCCCAGAATCCTGCCCTCACACACACCAACATAAAACTCCACATCCAGAGATTTACAGTGCATGGTGTGTCCTTTTATCCAGAACTTTATTTCCTAGATGAGCGGAAAGATGTGGAAGCTGCTGCCCAACACAGGCGGTGACCAGCCTGGCAGGAAGCATCAGCTGGGCTGGCACCGCTGTGCCTGGGATAAGTGGAATCCTGGGACGCTGAAACAGGCCTTGAACATGTCCTAGACCAAAACCATCTTTAAAAAAATATAAATAAGCTCATGCTGACAGGAATCCGTGTCCTCGCAGCACGGTGCTGTGTGCCCAGCCATGGCTGCCAGCGGGGCTGGGGCAGGACAGGGTGTCCGTGCACTCTCCTGTGTCCCTCGGCACTGCCAGCACGGGAATGCTGCCCAGGCCGTTCCCAAAGGAACATCCCAAAGGGGGTGTGAGCAGGGAGAGCTGCAGGGTGGCCTCCAGCCAAGGGATGCCATGGGAGGGGGCTTCCCACCCTACTGCATCTTACACTGTCAAGAAAAGCATTTGGACAACACAGAATCGTGGATATTCAGCAAATCAAATCCAGAAACTAAACCCAAGGAGAACACTGCGGGAGGAGAGGGGTGACCTCTCCAATTTTACTCCCCAGGATGAATGAAGTGCCGAGAGCCAGTGACCAGCACCCAAACAGCAGAAAAATACTACATTTTTTTTCCTAGTTAATCATCTTAAGGTGTTATTAGCATCAGAGGGATGGAATTAAAAATATGAGTTCCAGGATGACAGCTTGTTCCTGGCACAAGGCAGTCAAGCTGTGACAGCTTGAGTAGGGGAGATTTAAAGGGAAGAAAAAATAAAGTCCCAAACAAACCAGACCAAACCCCAGGCCCCTGCTGAGTGGGGTGTTAAGGCTTTCTGGAAAATAAGTTGATAATCCCACACGGCAAAGGAAGAAACACAATAAACCCAAAGCAACATTCATCCTGAATGGAAAAATGAGGCTTTAAATATTTTGGTGTTACAGGGAAACAACTGGACACTTGAACACATCCCAAAGACTGTGGGTTTTTTGTCTCCAAACGCCATGATTTAGGTTATGTCTCAATTTTCTCTAATTTCCACCTTAGCTTCAAACTCTCTTAATTTTTATGGCAAACCCTTTAAATGCCTTGCTAGCTACTTAGGGATCAAAAAGAGAATGACCCCCTCCACTGCAAGAGAAGGCCTTGGACAGTGACTGGGGGAATACAAAACCCCCATGGCTCATGACCCCAAACTCACACTGAGCACACACCAGGCACCTCCTGTTTTATTCCAGAGCCTCAGCCGTGCCTCTTTAACCCCAGTCCTGCTGTTCTCTTCTCTAACCCACCCTGCAGAACCAAGGCCAGCGTCCACAGGGCCCAGGGGCATCCCTGGTGTCCCATCTGTGGGGACAAAGACCATCCCATGGGGACAACAAGCATCCCTGGGGTCCTGCCTGTGAGGACCATGAGCGTCCCCTGGATCCCATCCAGGGCAATGCTTTGGGTCCACGTGATGTTCACCTGGGCTGCGCGGGGCTGCCCTCGCCACACTTTTGCACTGGGCGCAGTCTGGGGTTCATCTCAGGCTGCTCAGGACTGGAAGCAGGAGGATGAGAGGTGCCCACCCACCCCACACCCACACGGTTCAGACCGTGCTGGGGCTGAAACAGCACCGTTCCCACCTCCTCTGCTTTTCCCTGGGCGCAGACACGGAGGTGCTGGCAGGAGGCACAGGCAGATGCCACCAATCTGCCTCAGGCAGGGAATCCCCTCCGTAGCCCCGGCCACTATTCCTGCTCAGAGTGCCTGTCCCTTATCTCCACACTGCCGTGTTCTGAACTTGGAGCATTTCCTTGCTCATTGCTGGGGCTGGCTGTTCCCAGAGTTCAAAACCGTTATTTTTATTAATAGAATCCCCAAGGTTATATAACCCTTTAAAAAAAAAAGAAATTAAAAAAAATTACAAAACCCAGCGCTGCCATCCCCTCCTGCACCCCGCAGCCACTGACACTCCCGTGGATGGATTAATCCCATGCTGGAGCAGCTCGGAGTGCAGGAATGGGGCTCCTGGGGTGCTGCCGGGGCACGGGGACAGCCCAGCCCCGTGCTGGGGGCAGGCAGTGGCTTGGCATTCCTGGCCACCGCCCTCCAGCCCAGAGGCGTTTGTGGCTCACCAAGACCAGCTCTGAGGTCTTGATTCCCGGTGGGAAGGAACGACAGCATGGAATGACAGCATAGAACTGTAAATGTCGTTCTGGAGCGGGATGAGCACTGCTCTGCTGCCAGGTTAAGCTCCCAATCCCCGCAATAAGCCTGGCATTAAAATAAACCCAAATATTTCTCTAATCCCCCCCATCATGAAGGCACATTGCTGGCTCCACCCTCCCACCTCAATCCTCTCCCGCCGCCTTCGCAGACTGATGCTCCTAAAATTCGACGCTAAATCCCATACATCCCACAGCAGCAGAGCTGGGTGGTGGTAAAGCAGAATTTGGGAAGGGTCCCTCTTGCAGGGGGATCCTCACATCGCCTGGGTGTCCCTGGGATGCTCTGCCCCTGCCAGGACCATGCTGCCACCCTGAATCTGAAGCATCAAAGTCTATCAAAAAGCAGAATTGGCCTCCAAATCTCCCTCTGGATGAGGGATGAGGGGCTGTGCTGGTGTCTGGAAGTGCCACTCCAGTTCTGTGCCACAGGAGGTGCCACCCAGCTCAGTGAAGGCCTGGAGATGCGGAAATGCCACATGGAAAAGGGCCAAGTGCAGGCAGCTCTGAGGGCCTTCCCCTTGCAGGTTTATCCCTCTTGCCAGTTATCCTTCCAGGAGCTTTTTGTGTTCCTTGGCTCACACCTGGAAAGGGCCTCACTGCAGGACAGCCTCCACCACACAGAAGGGAATTGAAATCCAGCATCTCCATAGGGAGAGTGTTCCCATTGCTGTCATGCCCCGTCCCAGGCTGCGTTGCCCAACTGTGGGGCATGATCCCATTCTGCACCCAGGATCCCGCCCTGGATGCAGGATCCCATCCTGTGGGTCCTCCACAGGGCATGACCCCGGGAGCTGGCACAGGAGCAGCCCCAGCTGCAATGAACACCCAAGAAACGCCCAACAAACAGAAAACACCTCCGTTTTCCTTTTCTTTTCCTAAAGTACTGTGACTTTAAAGATGCTCTCCTGATGTTGGGAATAAACTAATTTTGCAATTCACTGCTGAATCAGCCAGCAAAGCCTGCAGTGTATCTAAAGGCCATGGTGATGGGTGAGACCCCAAACCAGCGAGCACAGCCCAGCCCCCTCTGCCTCATCCAAGCCCTGGGGAGCCTGCGACATCCAAGCCTGTGACAGCTGAGCTCCCCCAGATCCCTCTCCACGAGGAAAGGGGACCCAGGCAGCCAAGACCTTCTAGGTATGAGGCTGTGTCGAGCTGCTGGAGCCCCCCAGGCTCTCCCACCCACCAGGAAGGTACGGAGAATGGGAATGACAGTCTGCGCTGAGATGTGATGCTTAAAAATAACTCCTTTTCAGCCCAACCTCCAACGCCGCCCCCGGCACGGGGCAGGAGGGGACCACAGGAGCAGCACCCAGGCACCAGCTCCTCCCCCATCCTGCCTCCCCTCCTGGCTGCAGGAGACCAAAGCCAAGGCCAGCAGGGGAGCAGCAGCGATCCCAGTGCACGGTGCATCCCTCGTACTGGATACTTGGGATGGTCTGAGCCCCCATATCCCCACCTGTGCGGTGCCTCCCCCTTTCCTGGTTTTCTGACTTCACTTCAGATTCCCCTCCTTGGCTACACATAAAGGTCTCAGAGGGAGGGAATAGGAGAAAAATCTGCCAGACATTTTTCTGGGGGTCTCCCAGCTGGAGAAAACCCTGTCACCACCTCAGCACCCACTGGCAGCTCCCAATCCAGAGCCTTCCCCGGGCTCAATCCTGAGGGATAAAACCTCCCTATGTGAACGTGGCACAAGCACATTCCCAATGCAGTGACAAAATCTGTGGCTCCAGCTCCAGCTTTAGCTGGGGACACCCATTAATCAACCATAATTAATTAAGTCCCCTCATAGAAGCTTCCACATAAACTCAGTAACGCTAATTACCACAGCATGGGAAGGATTACCCCCCTTCCCAGCAGGAATCACCTTCTGGTCCCAGGCTTGGAGACTCACTGGGGTTGTGACAGATTTTTCACCTTTGCTGCAGCACAGGAGGCCTCGGGAGTGATAACCCAAAGGTCAGAAGTGCCCTTTATGCCTCTCTCCACAGCAGCAGAGACCTCAGTTTCCCCAGGTGAAGGATGGGATGGAGGAGGGGTTAAAGCACAACCACCTCCACCAAGCACCCGTCAGCAGGGGCATCACCGCACACCTGGAGAAGCGTCGGTGCCATCACAGGGTCACACATCCCATGCAGCAATCAGGAGCCACCAAGGCCACCACCATCACTTGGAATACGATCCAGGGAAAGATGGTGCTGGGGTGGTTTGCAGACATATGGGTCTCTCCCTTTGCTTTTCACCCTGTGCTTGGCCCCAGATGAGAGGGTCCTGATGGGCAAACGGGACATGAGAAGTGAGAGCCACCACTGCCACCAGTAGCTCCAGCTCTATTCACCTTGACTTCTCCAAACTCCTCCCTGCTCCTAAAAAACAGGGCCATGCTCTAAACATCTCCCACCCCTCAGGCAAAAGAAAATGTGTGGAAACATCCCACTGATTACTAATTACCAGAGCTTGCCTTACCCAGATTTGCTCTGCTAATTAGACTAATCTCCACAGCTGGGAAATGAGCTGCAGTCACCCATGGCGAGGAGCTCACACAACCTGGATGATGCTTAACTCTGACATGTCGGAGCCCTGCGATGGGATCGGGATCGTAATTCCCGGCTGCTTCTGACGGGCCATTGTCTAAGGAGACAATGGAAATGCCGCAAATTTGGTGTTTCTCCCCCAAGCCAATGCTGAAATCAGGACATCTGCATTGCTCAACTTTTTTGATAGGAACCAGATGCAAATAATTAATAAATCCAAATTCAAGATAATGTAGACATCTAAATTTAAATGGAGAGTGGATTTCTAATGGCAGCTCTTTGCTCGCATGGAGGAGGGGGAGGAGTGAGGGGCTCAGAGGGATTTCTTGGGAGAATTCCTGCCTCTGGGAAGTGGTTTGAGGTGGCAGGGCAGCCAAGGATGCAGGCTGCAGCCAAGCACCTTGCAAATCCTCATGGCCAAGAGAAAAAGAAGGAGAGTAAAAAAAAAATCCATAGGCTGGGTTTTCCATGGAATTAGAAGCAAACTCTTTCTGAATTTGGTACCTTCCCTGCTGCTCCTTTGAAAAATCCCTGCCAGCACAGAGGGAGGTGGGGAGGGAGGGACAGAGTCCAGGGGCAGCCTCCCTGCTCCCAGGCACGGCCCAAGTTATCCAGGGGGTACAGACACACAGATCCCATCTCCCGCTCCACAGGCCCACATCCCACTCGGCCTGCAAGCAATGAAGTTCCCAGCTGCATTCCCAGCTGGCATCACTCTTACCTCCAGCTTTTTAAGCCCCCCATCTCTCCTACTCTTTACCCTGCAGAAGGCACACTTCCCTGATTTCGTGAACAAGGATCCAAACCCACCTAGAGGTGAGACGGAGTTGCGGGTCCGGCTGTGGTCGCTGACCCCTCCACACCACAACGCTGAGCCCCTTGTGCCCACAGGCCCTCCCGATCCCAAACTCCAGGATCTACTGGGATAATTTCCACCCACTACTCCTCTCTCGAGTGTCTACATCAAACCCTGCGTGGGGATGAGCTGCGGGGCCACTCCTCGCCCCAACCCTCCGCCAGGAGCCTCGGGAACTGCAAAAAGTGGTGGGATTGGGCAGTTTTGCGTGGGTTTTGGCTGTGTGAAGGTGCGTGTGCGCGTGTGTGGGTTTGCACAGGAGTGCGTGTGCACATCTGTGCACAGCTGGGTGTGCGGGTGTGTGTCCGTGTCCGGGTGTCCCTGCGTGCGCTCGGGGTCTGCGGGAGCAGATTGGTGTCTGCGGGTGCACCGTGCCGTGGGTGCCGGGTGCCCCTCGGTGCGCAGTGCCCGTGGGTGCCCGGTGTCTGTCCGTG